>JAUTXW010000460.1:0-530000 GCA_030620095.1 Kuschelorhynchus macadamiae | reverse complement strand
AAGGTAAGTAAGCTATTATGGCTTTGAAAATCTGTATTATCATTAGAAGTTTTTGCTTGTTAGAAATCTATAAAAAAGGCAACCTTTTTTGTGATATTTGCTCATTTAAAACCAAATTTAGTTAAGCACGGATCATTTGTTCACCCGCGTCCTAAAACATACAACAAATAGAACAGGGAAAGAAAAGAGATAGATGTTTTGTGATATATAGAAGCAAGAACTTCGTCCCCAGACGAATGCTTTTTTTCAAGTACAGGAATTTTTAATCGTCACAATACAAGGAACTGGCATGGTGAAAATCAGCATTTAATATTTGAAAGGGCACAACAAGAACGCTTTGGAGTTGGGTGTCATGTTTTAGTTTGAGCAGACATAGTATATAGGATTTTTGAAGGAGGTCTTACAGCACGCAGATACGTAGAATTCCTTGAGGAAGTTATTCCGGAACTGCTCGAAAATATTCTATTAGCCCAATATAACGCTGTTTACCTTTAGGAAGATAGTGCCCCAAATTACAACTCTAGGCTCTTAAGGGAATTTCTTGATAATAACTTTCCTCAAAGATGGATAGGTACCAACGGACCTGTTAGATGGCATCCACGATCTCCGGATCTCTCAATTTTAGGTTTTTTTTTATGGGGCTATATACAAAATGAAGTATATAAAACGCGATATAGCATGGCATAGCAGAACTTCGAGAGGCCATTCATTTAGCCTTTCGAAATCTGCGAATGAGACCAATTGTTTTTTTAACGCTATTCAAAGGATTACAAAAATGTGCTAATTTTGCATTAGAGAAAATAGTCAATTTAAACATTACCTTTAAAAATTAGTTTTTTTAATAATGTCATTTTTTTGTGTTTGGTATATTATTACTTTATGCTATAAAACTGTTATTTAAAAACTTCTTATATAAAAAGATATTTTTATATAAGAAGATACCTATATGCAAGGTATCCAATTCTTCGTTAGCAATATGTAACTTTCAATTGTTTATTATTGTTATTCATGGCCTACTATTAAACTGTGCATTTAATTTCAGAAAATTGTCATTTTTTTTGCGTGTTTCTGAAATAAAGTACATACTATTATATATTTTTGGAAAGATAAAAAAAGACAAATTTTAGAGTCTGTAAATATACAGAGTCTTCTATTTAAAAAATAAAGTAGGATCCGATAACTTTTTGACCTGACCCTGTATACTAATTCCGAAGGCGGAATATATAAGAAACAGTTTTCATTTTTTCGATAAGTTATCTGATAGTTGAGATACGAGAGGTGCCTAAAAATGCAACATTTTAAATTTAGCACTGTACCTTAGAAACTAAAAGGGCTATGATAATTGTGTTAACGGCATGTTTAGTTTTACGAAAAAGTAGCACACTGTCGCAAAAACCTTAACTTTCTATTTATAAAAATAACGGAGATAACCTTGTACAAAATTTCAGGTAAATTGGATAAGTAGTTAATAATATTTTTTTTATTATTTCACTAGGCCTCAATTTTATTTCGCCATATTGTATTTTTACCAACATGTAACTATTTCATCCTCTTATGATCGTGGATTTTTGACTAAAATTTGAAGTCAATCGGATAAGTAGTTTTTATAGTAAATTGTGGTTTGTAAAAACTTTTTAGATTATTTATTTGTATAGTTTTTAACTGAGCAACCCTAATTAAGGTTATTAGTTTACAAAAATTAATAAAGAATATTAACTTTCCAAGCATATTAATTTATAGCACTAAGTAGGTAAAGTAAAAAAGTATTTTAACACTTAAAGTAAATGTTGAAAATGACTACCGCCACTATTTGAACACGCACGAGTACGGCGATACAGATTCAAGAACGTTAAGTCTTTGTCTAATTTGTTCCCTTCAATAAAAATACGGTTTCTAAGGTCCTCTTCATTTTCAATTTCAACCCTATTATACACTAATGTTTTCATGTGGCCCCAAATATAAAAATCAAGAGGGTTTAGGTCTGGTGACCTCGGAGGCTATTTTCGACCTATCCACCTATTATCAAACGTATTATCTAGATCGTGTAACACATTCCTATGAATGTGGGCAAGAGCTCTATCATGAAGAAACCAGGCACTGACTCGCTGAGCTAAAGGAATATCTTCAAAAAGAATGAGCAAATCAGTTAAAAATTGGAGGTATGCCTCTTCTGTTAAACGCCTCGGTAGCTCAAAAGGTCCGATCAATCGATTGTGGATTATTCCAACCCAAATATTTATTGAAAACCGGTATTGAAATCGTCCTTGTTGAATCGTGTGTGGATTTTCTTGAGCCCAGGCATGAGTGTTATGATAAATTAAAATTCCATCTCGTAAAACAACATTTATCGGCTGTCAGTATGTTTAAGGGAGAACTGCACGCAAAAAGTGAAAAACTAGCGACAAGGTCTAGTCAAGTTCAAAGTAAGATGAAAAGGTACCTACATATTAGAAAAAACTTTCTGCACGTCCGATCTCAAAAAAATGTTTATGTATATGCAATTTAAATTACATTTCGTTTAAAAATGGGTTCAAAAGGATTCACGCGCTGCAGAAATACAAGGACATGAGTAAAATTTACCATTTCAAATTTTGCAGTTACGTAGACAAAGGATCAATGCAAGGCGGTAAAGAGCCATTTTGTGGAAAAAAAAATTATATGCGAATGCATTTGCGTCAAAAAGTGGTCGAAAAATAGTCGAAAATGGACAAATCTACTTTTATTTTATAATTCTAGATTAGATTTTTTCATAAAAAATCGCATTTAGCGCCCAACAATACATATTTCCCCATTGAAATCACATTGAAGCTAATACATATCTCTTATAGTTTTAACATAATATTGCAGCGGCGGAAGGCTTGCAAAATGATCCATAATACTGCGTGTTCTTCCGGAGAAACTACCGGCAAATCTCTCTCCTTCGGGGTAAGTCCTCTAAAGTCAAAACCTGTATTCACTGCACATGATATGGGTACAGAAGGTTTTCACGAAGGGTACGATGAATGTCGAGTTAGAAAATCCAACTTGTCGCGAGATTTCCCGAGTGCTCAAACCAGGGTTTACCTCCACTAGGGCTAAAATAAGTTCCTCGTTTTCGGGTGTTATTTGCCTTTCAGTCCCCCGATTAGTTTGACGGACGTTTACAATTCCCTTATCGCGAACTCTTTGTAAAACCGCCGTAAATGTTCTGTCATTAGGACACCTCCTGTTATGATATCTTTCCCTGTATGTTTGGGACGCCAAATGAGCATTCTGTCTACCCTCTCCATAAATAAGTAACATGTCATATGCATATTCAATATTCGTATACATTTTTAAAAAGTTTTGAAATCCCGACTACGTATGGAATTGCCTCAGACGCCAAAAAATTAACGTGAACTGCAACTGATATGTTTGCGAATGGTTATGTTTGTTGAAGCCTGCTCGTTTCTCTACGGTGGGCAGTGTTGCCGTTTTCAAATAAGCATTCTATGGTAAAATAAAATAATCTATTTTATTTTTTAAATTTAGGTGGTTCAGATATTTTACTAAGAAAAAATTTGTAGACATTTTGTAGAAAATCATATAATTAATTTAGAACGAAAGCTTTCACGGCTGTGGTCAATTAAGAAATCATGGTTCTTGGTATTAGACCATGTCAAAATGGAATCACTTTTCTACGTTTCGCCTTCGATTGCACGAGGCATCTTCAGGGATCTTCACTTCACGAGATCGGAACACTGAATGAGCTCGGAGAGACCCAGGCCGGCTATTTATAGTCGGCCTATGTTTACAGAAGCGTGATTCGTAACGATCGGTTTCCACGTATGATGTAGACTGAAGCCCGTATCTCTATTAAAATTGTTAGAATGCTTATAAATTTCAATAGATTCTCTAATTTTGCGTTTATAGAATCCCGAAACCGATGCAAGAACTTTGGTTTCTTTTACATTTATGACATGTCCAGTAGAATGTTGATGTTCAGATACAGCAGATTGTACAATTTCATATTCCTTCTCCAATATAGACATCACCACATGAACAAGGAATTGCATATACTCCTTCGGTTTGAAAAGGAATAATGTCCTTTGGCGATCGCAAACTTTGTCAACAATTTTCTTGTGTGTGTTGAAGATTGTACGTATGTTGGACCGGCGAAGTAACCTTGCAATCTTGCCTGTGGTTCCATGTATAAATGGAAGAACTACATTTCCTATTGGTAATTCCTTATTAGAATGGAGTATGATTATTATATTTTCTAATTGATCGTCTAATATCATCAATGCAGTATCCATTCCCTCTTAAAGCTTGAGTCAGTTTCTCTGTTTCCGATGGTAAAGAATTTTGGTCACAAATCGCGGGGGCTCTGTAAACCAACGAATTAGTAACTGATTACGTTCTCGATGATGATGGGAATTTGCGTTTAAGTACCTGTTCGTAACAATCCTCTTTCCTTTGTACAAGAACATCTAGAAAGGGAATCGTGCTTTGTGATTCAATTTCCATTGTAAATTTTATATTAGTATGTTGTTGATTCAGATGATCGAGAAACCCAGGGAGGTTTTCTGAACCATGAGGTCATATTACAAAAGTATCGTCTACATATCTGAACCACGATTTTGGTTTTGCGAAGAGTTTCTAATATATGAATGTGTTTTTCCTGTAAAATTATTAAGAATATTTGAAAGATATTTACCAATTTTGTTAGTAGGAGATCCTATTGCACTGACGATAGGTCGAAGTGGTACATTAACTTTGTGTATTTTAGGTAGTCCGTAGAACCGCGGGATCCTTGAGCTGCTTGGCCTTAACATCTTCTCCTCTGCTGGTAGGTTGGATGCGTTTATAAGGTTGATTATCCGTCTTTTAGTGGTTTAGAGTTTTTGATGATCTTCGCTGTTTCATATCTTATTGCGTCAGATGCTTCTGATGGAAGTCTTCTAATTATTGCTTCAACGGATGACACTATGTCTTCTACGGGTATGTCTTTTGGTGTAATGGCGATGTTTTAACCTTTAGAGAGGACGGATTGTTACAATGTTTGCGATCGCCAAAGAAGATAATTCCTTTTCAAACTGAAGGAGTATATGCAATTCATTGTTCCTGTGGTGATGTCTATATTGGAGAAACTGGACGATCCATATCGACTAGGCTTAAGGAACATGAACGATGTATCAGAAAGAAACAAATTGTACAATCTGGTGTATCTGAACATCAACATTCTACTGGACATGTCATAAATGTAAAAGAAACCAAAGTTCTTGCATCGGTTTCGGGATTCTATAAACGCAAAATTAGAGAATCTATTGAAATTTATAAGCATCCTAACAATTTTAATAAAGATACGGGCTTCAGTCTACATCATACGTGGAAACCGATCGTTACACCGAGTTACGCTTCGGTAAACACAGGTGGACTATAAATAGCCGGTCTGGGTCTCTCTGAGCTCATTCAGTGTATCGATCTCGTGAAGTGAAGATGCCTCGTGCAATCGAAGGCGAAACGTCGGAAAGTGATTTCATTTTGACCCGGTCTAATCCCAAGAACCATGATTTCTTAATCATATAATTAATTGTTTTATATAATAAAATTAATAAATGCGTTACCGATGTGCTTAAAAATTAATAAAACAAAATACAACTTTAAGGCCGTCTTTCTCAAAAATGGTAAGGAATTCACTCTATGTTATTTAAACATTTTTTAATCAAAATGGTCCATGCTATAAAGTGTTAAAATATTTGTAGCGAAACTCCTAACACACTGTATTTTTGATTTTTTACAAAAATACTGCTCATTTTTTCCCTGCTTTTGTGGTAGTTAACCTATGTTTTCAATCAATGAAAACATCTCGGAGGGTGAGCGAAGTAAAAATCAGTTTGGTTTGAATTCAGCAAATATAATACCAAACATTTTCTATATTGCAGACTTCTTGGGCCAGGCTGATTGACTGCCTTATATATAGTGTTTAATTATTTCCGATACAAATATCTCCAATTAAAAGAACAACAACTTTAACACCGATAAAAATGTATCTCTCCTGGGTGAGTAATTTTGTTTCTGTGCAGTGCCGGGTAGTGCACAATCTGTCGACGTGATTAAATTGTTAAGACATCCTTTATTATCCATTGTTTTATAGTATCGTGACTCCAAATTGAATTTCTGCGGTAATGAAATAAATTGCAGCCCACCTTGTGAAAAACGGAGATGGCTAGTCGAGGTTGATAACACATTTGTTTGCCAACTTGAAAAATAGTTGTTTCTTGGGCGAATTTTATTGTCTTGCGAGTTAAGACGGCGATTGTAATGAGAATAATAAATTTCATTTAAATATTACCGTTACAATTATTTTAAATGTAATATGAACTGTTCGTTTATAGGAATTTACGCTAGAAATCCGGTAGTTGTCTTATTACATACAGTACGAATTGTTTTTACGGACGAGGCGTAGCTGGAGCTAAATCTGAAATACAAATGAGTAATGTAATAACACCTGACAGATTATAATCTTTTCCAAAACAAATTAAGTTATATTTTTATTAAAATTTGTATACCCACTTTTTCCATCGCTGTTTATGATTGTATATTACTTGTCACGGTCGAATCAACAAAAGCAATATTGTTTATACAGGTAATAACATGCTAAAAAGTGCGGGACACTAAAGAAAACCGGGCGGTCCTTAAAATAAAGGTTCATAGTCTTAAGCAAGCGGAAAAGTAAAATTTGTGTATGCAAATAAATTTTATGTTATTTTATTTGTTGTAATATTTTTCCGCTTCATCTATAAAGTGCGCCAGCTAAGCGGTACGGAAAATTAATCGAGGATTTAGTAAATTTCGCACTGCTCCACTTGTAATTGGGATGTGCCTAGAGTCTCCATGCACTTGCCGCGAGACGGTTCTAGCTATTCCCAGTGGCGCCTATACATTTCTAGCATTTGTTTTCATTTCTATATAAATGCGTTACGTTGAATTTGAATTATTATTTCGAAGTAACGATGGCGAGCAAAGGAGGAAAAGCAATTCGAAGCGGTGCACGTGAAGTTATTGCGAGCGTTATAGAGGCCTGTACTAGAGAAGCTGAAAATAATAGTTTGACTATTCCAATTCAAAATCAAACAGAACGTGCTGCATTTTACACTGGTGTTTCGGAAAGTAGTGTAAGAAAAATTTAAAGAGAACATTATGATCGTTCATGTTCTAGTTAACCTTTAAAATCTCCTGGTAAAAAAAGACCCCTATTATCATACAAAGATAAAATTGACGATGGTGATTTTCAAGTAATTCGACGAACAATAGAGGATTTTTATATAAACTTGAAGAAGGTTCCGACATGCAAACCCCTACTTCGTTCTGTAAAGAACAAAATAGATTTTCCGTACGGGTATAAAACCTTAAATCGGCTTTTACGATCAAATGGCGCAAGTGCCAAAATAAACGAAAATTGCTCATTGAGAGACCAAATATTTTTCACTGGCGGGTGAAATATCTATCAACTGTAAGGCAATATAGGCAAGAAAGACGCAATATTGTGTATCTAGACGAAACCTGGGTAGATAATGATATGACAGTGAACAAATACTGGCAAAATCAAAGTGTTACAGGTGTTGTTCAGGGAAGCCGCTCTAGTAGTCGCTTTATTATAGTTCATGCTGGTTCAGAAGCCAGATTTGTTCCAGGTGCTGCTTTAGTTTTTCGCTCGGGACTAGCAGCTGGAGACTATCATGGACAGATGAATAGAGATAATTTTGAAAAGTGGTTGCTCGAGAAGCTTCTACCTAACATTGCTCCCAAATCAGTCGTGGTAATGGATAGTGCGTCTTATCATTCTCACATAGAAGATAAAGTGCCAACTAAATACTCTACAAAAGCTCATATGATATCGTGGCTTAAATCGAACAATCTTGTATGTGATCCAACATGGAGAAAATATCAATTATATGAAGTAATATCAGCCAACAAGCCTAGAGAAAAAAAGTATAAAATTGACGGTCTTTTACGTAACCTTGGTCATACACCTTTAAGGCTGCTTCCATACATGTGCGACCTCAACCTTATTGAACTTGCATGGGCAGGAGTAAAAAAATATATTCGAGAGCGCTACACCGGTGAACTGAAAATTAGAAATCGTATGTTAAACATGTTCGTTCTATTGGAGATAAATACTGGGAAGTAGATGGCAAAATTGAAACGGTTATTGATGATTTAGTTATCACACTGGGAACTTCAAGTAGTGACGACGAAACCTCATCATTTTCAGAGGAAGACAACGATTTACAAGGAATCGAACAATTAGAATCACAGCCGTCAACGTCAAAAATGGCGTAATTTTTTTTTCATATATTTTGTAAAATTGTTCATAAAGTAGCTGTCAATAAACTGCTTCAAAATAATTAATTTTCTGTTCAATACCGGGTGTCAAAAAATATCTAATATTGCAATTAATATTTGAAAAACTACAGAAATCATATTTTTCCAAAATTAACACATCAATGTAGTTATAGTAGCACTGATTCCAGTGAACAAGATTTATCAAAATTTTAACTTATGCAGTTCGACTTTGGGCTATTCGGGTATGCCAAAAGTGACCGTTTGTCTCCGTGTGTCATATTACTTTGTACAGGGGGAGTCATTGTGAAGTACTATACAGGGCGTATCCTAATTGCGTGCTAAAGTTAAAGGGGGATGATTCTTGGATCTTTTTAAGAAAAAAGTTTAATATGAACCTAAAAGTCTTAACTTTGGAGATACAGGGTTTTAAAAAAACATTTTTTTTAAATCATAATTCTGATGCTATTATAGATAAATAACTCTGTGAAGTCCTAACACTGGAACCTGTGGTGGAAGATAGATCAAAATACAAGAGTTCTAACCACACTACACCACAACTTGTTACGTTCTGGACGCGCGTTTCGCTAACCAAGTTAGCATCATCAGCAGATGATATAAACTAAAGTAACTTATCCTAACCGAGACTATTTATAGGTAAATGTGGTCACACTTGGTTGCACCCGACTGCACCGTTGTCAAGTAAACAATAGAGGGGACTATAGGGAATAGGCCCTCTGTCTTTATTTAGTGCTTTCTTACCACATTTAACTATTTCTATACTCTCAAATGCATCCAATAATCTATTATTAGATACATTTTTAATCAACTTAAGATTATTTATTCCTATTCGGTGATTGTTTTCCAAAGCATGTTGGGCAACGCTTGACTTTTCTGTTCTTCCGTATCTTAAATGTGCCATGTGTTCTTTAAAACGAATGTTTATGGAGCGTTTAGTTTGCCCAACATATTTAAGATCACAATCATTACAGCTAATTTCATAGATGCCACTCCTCCCTCAAGTCGACTTTGTCTTTGGGGTTTCCAAGGAGATTTTTTAAACTATTCTCCGTTTTGTAGGCTACTCTAAAACCTACGTTTTTAAATACTTTTTCTAGACCTCTCGTGTATCTGGGATCATATGGGATTACTATGAATTTATTGGAAGCCTCAGGTATTTGAAGAGTAGTGGCATCTTTTAACATTTTCTTATGCTTATGTCTATTTACTAGTTTATGTACAAAATTATCATTATATCCATTACTTTTAGCTATATTTTTAATCCGATTCATTTCATTTTCATTCATCGATGGGCAATTGCTTATCTCCGTTCCTTGCAAATTTGTTTATGGGCAGATTAGAAACCCAATTCAAAAAAGAACTCAAGTATTTCCCAAGGGTATGGTATAGATACGTAGACGATATATTTGCTATTTTTGATACTAAAACAGAAAATTTGGACACTTTCTTAGAAACATTAAACAATAAATATCCTTCCATTAATTTTACGTACGAAAAGGAGAACAATGGGCAATTACCTTTTCTCGACACGTTAGTTATTAGAAATAACGATAAATTAGAATTTGATATTTATAGAAAATTTACTAATACTGATAGATATATAACATCTGACTCATTTCATTGCCGTCAACACAAAATGGCAGCATTCCATTTCTTAACTCACAGGTTAGTCAATTTTCCACTAAGTAAAGAACGTTTTAACAATGAAATGAATCGGATTAAAAATATAGCTAAAAGTAATGGATATAATGATAATTTTGTACATAAACTAGTAAATAGACATAAGCATAAGAAAATGTTAAAAGATGCCACTACTCTTCAAATACCTGAGGCTTCCAATAAATTCATAGTAATCCCATATGATCCCAGATACACGAGAGGTCTAGAAAAAGTATTTAAAAACGTAGGTTTTAGAGTAGCCTACAAAACGGAGAATAGTTTAAAAAATCTCCTTGGAAACCCCAAAGACAAAGTCGACTTGAGGGAGAGGAGTGGCATCTATGAAATTAGCTGTAATGATTGTGATCTAAAATATGTTGGGCAAACTAAACGCTCCATAAACATTCGTTTTAAAGAACACATGGCACATTTAAGATACGGAAGAACAGAAAAGTCAAGCGTTGCCCAACATGCTTTGGAAAACAATCACCGAATAGGAATAAATAATCTTAAGTTGATTAAAAATGTATCTAATAATAGATTATTGGATGCATTTGAGAGTATAGAAATAGTTAAATGTGGTAAGAAAGCACTAAATAAAGACAGAGGGCCTATTCCCTATAGTCCCCTCTATTGTTTACTTGACAACGGTGCAGTCGGGTGCAACCAAGTGTGACCACATTTTCCTATAAATAGTCTCGGTTAGGATAAGTTACTTTAGTTTATATCATCTGCTGATGATGCTAACTTGGTTAGCGAAACGCGCGTCCAGAACGTAACAAGTTGTGGTGTAGTGTGGTTAGAACTCTTGTATTTTGAACTCTGTGAAATTTGATACAAGTCTTTTATGCATAAAAGGCCATTTTTTATTAACAATCAATTTTTGAAATTTCTACCAGTGGCGTGCATATGTAATTAACCTGGGTAAATCTGTAAGCTCCTTAATGACGTGTATCAAATTGCATGCAGTTATCTACAATAGCATCAGAATTGGGATGAAAAAAAATGTTTTCTTTTTAAACTTTACCATCCTGCATCTCAAAAGTTAAGACTTTTAGGACATAAAAACACCCTCTTTAACATCAGCACGCAATTAGGAAACGCCCTGTATAGTACTTCACAATGACGGCCCCTGTATAAAATAATATGACAAACGGAAACAGACGGCCACTTTTGGCATACCCGAGTAGTCGAACTGCATAAATTAAAATTTTGATAAATCTCGTTCACTGGATCTGATGCTGGCTGCCCTTGTAAAATCTGGACTTGTAAATCGTGTATCACTATACTGAGTGGTCCAATAATAGTGGACGTAGGCAGTAGTCCGGGAACCGTTAATGACAGAACTCAAGAAAAAATATATTTATAGGTAAATCGATCCAGAAAAATCAAAATTAAATCATTTTAAAATTCGAAAGTTCGCCGTTTTTGCAACACAAAAGAGATATAGAAGTGCGGTACACGAAAGAAAACAGACAAATATAGATAAAGGTTCATTAAGCATAGTTACATTTTTTAATTATCTGAAGTGCGTTTAAAGAGATTTCTTGGCCGACCTTCCCAAACCGATTGACTCCGGTTTTCTTTCGTGTCCCGCACTTTACATTGCCACTCTTGGTGAGAAGCTATCTCGCGAGAGTGGCAATGTCACTTTGTGCTCGAATTATACACATGATTTTTTCTACAACAGTTTTTTTTTGTAAAAATGTTTGTTAAAAAGATGTATTTAGAACTTTATTAAGTTTTCCTCTGGACATATAGATATATTTGGTAGACATTTGCGACAGACTTTCTTCAATCTTCTTAAAAATCCATTCTTTGGCATGCTTTGGTCACAGTTTTTAATTAGGTCAGTTAAGTATATTAAACTTGAATGGCGTGACACAACTCTTCACAAAACGAACATAAGAACATAAGAATAACAATTTATATTTAAATTTATTTGAAACTCTATATTATTTGTTTATCTTTGCTGACACCGGCATAAGCGTGGCCTCCTATTTTCAAAACATAATATTCGCCTGATACGCGAAAGCATAAAATTGCCCAGCACCTTTAGTAGCACAACATTACTAAAAAATAGTATATAAATTACTACCAATATATTTTTTAATTCTTTTCTGTACTAAAGTTGCCAATTTGTATTTTATTTATCGCAGTAATGTAGGTATTTATTTGAATGTCATTGATACTCTTTCGAATTACTTATAAGAAATTATATTTCTACGACCTTTAGTAGAATGAAATTTTCCGAAAACGATAATTTGCTATTATATTAGTATTTAAATTGAAAATCATTGATTTTTCTTTTTCGAATTACTTACAAGAAAGGATATTATAAAGGGTGTTTTTTCAGAGGCGGAGAACTTTAATTTGGCAGTACTGTTTTCTGTAACAGCCGATGTGACAGTTCTCGGTCGTTTTGAAGTTAGTTTGGTTTGGCAATTCATCATGAATAGACTAACGCCGGAGCAACGTTTGCAAATTGTTCAAATTTATTTTGAAAGACACGGTTCAGTTCGAGAAATATTTCGGGCATTACGTAAGTTTTATGGTGCTCATAGCAGTCCTTCAGAGTGATTAATTTGTGAAACTGTAGATCGTTTTCGCACCACGTTTACTCTAATTGATAATACGCATCCCGTAAGACGCCGCACAGTGCGTACACAGCAAGCGATTGCTGCTGTGCAGCGTAGTGTTGATGATGATTCAAATGTGTCAGTTCGTCATCGTACTCAACAGTTAAACTTGTGTCCATCCACTTTATGGAAAACTTTGAGTAAAGATCTGGGTTTACGTGCGTACAAAATTCAGCTTGTGCAGGAATTGAGACCACACGATAGCTGAATGGGCGGAAGGAAACATTGTCAATGATCCACAATTTAATTTGAAAATGTTGTTCAGTGATGAAGCACACTTTTGGTTAAATGGATTCGTAAATAAACAGAATTGCCGAATTTGGGGCGATGAGAATCCACAAGCCATTGTCGAAACACCATTACATCCAGAAAAACTCACCGTTTGATGTACTTTATTTGCCGGTGGAATCATTGGTCCTTATGCCTTCAGAAATGCTGATGGTCAGAACGTTACAGTCAATGGTGAGCGGTGCAGAGACATGATTACTAACTTTTTCGTGCCTGAGTTGCTAGGCATTAATGTTGCAGACATATGGTTTCAGCAAGACGGCTCCACATGCCACACATCACTCGAAACAATTATTTACTGTAAGAATCATTTGACTAACGCGTAATTTCTCGAAATAGAGCTGTTAACTGGCCACCTCGTTCATGCGATTTGACGCCATTAGATTATTTTCTTTGGGGATATGTAAAGTCGCATACCTACGCTGACAAACCAGAAACAGTTGAGCATTTGGTAGCCAATATTCGACGCGTGATTGCCGAGATACAGCCTGCTGTACTGCGAAGAGTGTGTGAAAATTGGACTTCCAGAGTACGCCAGGTACGCGCCAATCGCGGCGGTCACATGCGCGAATAAAAATAATTCATTGATATTAAAAACATTTTTTTTTGTGTTTTATTTCAATTTAAAGTTCTCTGCTTCAAAAAAAAACACCCTTTATATTCCTATGGTCTTTAGTGGAACGGAAATTTCAGAAAACGATAGATTAGATTAACAACTAACTTTTTATTACGTTGTATAACTTGGTAATTTGTTTCATTTAAAATAATAACGTAGTTATGTATTTCAATATCAATGATATTATTTATAAGAAAGTTCATTTCTACCACCCTTATTGGAAGAAACTTTCTAAGAACCAACGATTAAACTATCCAAACCTGAATTTTTATTAATCTGTATAACTAAAGTTGGTAATTTGTATTTTACTAATATTAAACATTAAACGCTATTACAAAGTCCTGCTTTAATTTATTTGTGTAAATATACTTTGCCTAACATTTAAAATTGACAAAAACGTGGCTACTATACCAACTTACTTTATATAATCAGGAAGGTGGTAATTTCTTTATTAATTTTTTTTTCATGATTATGTAGGGGAACTTAAACAGACATACTAACTGTAAATTTAAATAATAAAAATAACAAAGATCAATGTTTAAATAGGTTTTTTTAAAGTACAATTTTCGCAATTTTTGATTACATAGGATGTCTCTGATGAGTGTATCGGTATGTTTTGTAATTTCTCGCTTCTGAAAAACCGGTGCTTTATTTATTGTCGGTCCCAACATCTTCTCAGCCACGGTAATTTTATTAGTAAGACATTCATCTATATAGCCTTCTGCTACATTTTGGTCCTTTTCCGTCCGCCATGATTTTTTTAATTGATCGTCTATTTAGAAAATGAGCTCCTAAAGCAAAAACCGGTATACTTGCATGGTTCTGGAAGTTCCAGGTAGTGTGCTATATTTTTTTGTGCAGTGGAATTGATTTCTACTACTTGGTTATTGCATGTACCATTCGAATATTGTAAAAATAGTCTACGGGTCGTACAATTCTTGGGTCTGGTGCTCATAACAATATATAATTTCGACTTTGCCATTGTCACTTTTTCTCCTCTACAAAACGGCAAGGTTAATTTTCCAATCCCACGTTTCGGATTCGAGAGACCATCATCAACTTTCTTAATTTAAATGCGGACCTGGATTTTTTTATTCCACTATTCAATGCCCTTCATAACTACCAAATAAATTGTGATATAAAAGTCGTAGCGGACTATTTGATTTTTTGAGAAAATTGACCACAAAGTAAAAGTTTTTGCCTCCACAAGTAGAGCAAAAACACTTTTTTTCGACATCAAGTTGAATAAAATCGGTTCATCCAAAACAGAGATATCTACATTTGACTTTCCTCCGCCACTTTATTTTTGAAAATAGGACAAAAATAGACTCAAGCAAAAAGCCGCGTAATTGGTTGCAGAATACAATGCTTATATTTTCAACATACCTTAATTATGAAAATTTAAGCGAAAATTGGTATTTCCACTTTTGTGTTGCTGCTACGCCTCCTAGCGACCAATAAAATTTTCGAACATGAAAATAACACTGACCGACAAGATTTTTCTAACACAGGCCAGTTCATTATTTTCACAATGGAAATACCCTCCCAATAATAAAAAAGTATTCGGAAAGCCCTAATACGTATCATTTTTTAGTAGCCTAATTAGAACCTTTTATATTGGCAGGTAAACAATTTTATTGTGGGGCGGATTAAATGGGTCCATTTTACAACGGAAAAATTACCTAGACTGAGTTGTTTATAACATTTTATAAAATGAACGTTAAACATCTCTTTTCTGTTGAGTTTCGAATTGAGTGGTTCTCTGTGTATCGATAAGCAAGTGTATGTGAAGACAAACGCGCCGAAGTTGCAAAATTTCTCTTGACAAATTTTTGTTATATTTGTGGAGAATTTCTGGTGAAATCACAAGCCAGGTCATTTTCCGAAAATGTAAAAAATGCCTACTTTAAATATTTTGGTGTGTTAATTGGGGATCAAGATAAGCGGTGGGCTTCCCATGTGTGCTGTGTTAGTTGTAATGTGTCATTGGTGCAGTGGATAAAGGGAAAGAGAAAACCAATTATTCTGACGATTGTTATTTTTGCCTGACAAAGACTGAAGGTTATTCCAAAAAGGGAAAGCACAATATAGAATATCCAAATTTGCAATCTGCCATACGACCTGTTCCTCATAATGCAAATTTGCCAGTGCCGATTGCGCCTTTAAATTGGCAAGCTATTGAGTTGGGAGATAATGGAGATAACGCATCATCAGGCAACTCAGAAAAACAGTGCACCGATCCCACTTTTAACACAGGTCCCAGTTCCGGCGAGCCACATTTGATTGTTCAAACTGAATTAAATGATATAGTACGTGATTTAGGGTTATCCAAGCAACAATCAGAACTACTGAGTTCCCGTCTTAGGGAATAGAACCTATTGGCCAAAGAAACAAAAATTACGAATTTCAGAAAAAGAAAAGCTATGTTTTCTGAATTCTACGTGTATTGATATAGACAGTTTAATGCAGGAACTTGATACTGAACATTCTCCCCATGAGTTGCGCTATATTCATAGACTCGTCTAAATACAGCTTAAAAGCTGTGTTATTGCATAATGAAAATTTAAAACCCTCTATACCAGTTGCCCATTCAGTTGCAATGAAAGAAAATATACGCACGATTTTGGATAAAATAAACCACAATAGGTATAAATGGCAGATATGTGGGACTTAAAAGTTATAGCGATTTTAGTGGGACTTCAGAAGGAATTTACAAAATATTGCCAGAAAGAAGCAAATTTCAACAGGGATCTCAAAATGTTAAATTTATACCTCGTGTTGATCCCAAAAATGTCCTTTTGCCTCCTCTTCACATTTGTGCCGATGAAAAACTTTGTGAAGGCTTTGGATAAAGATGTTGATGGATTTAAATACCTAAGACAAGTCTTTCCCCAGTTAAGTGATGCCAAATTAAAAGAAGGCATTTTTATTGGGCCACAAATCAGAAAATTGCTGGCCGATATCAATTTTTACGGAAAAGCTTACTAGGCAGGCAGAGCATGGAATTCATTTGTTAATGTAGTAAGAGGATTTTTAGGCAACAATATGGATGAAAATTATGAACAATTAGTTAAGGAACTCTTAGATGCCTATAAAGCTCTTGGTGCCAGAATGTCATTAAAAATTCACTTCCTCCATTCCCATCTGTCATTTTTTCTTAAAAATTTAGGAGCTGTTAGTGACGAGCAGGGTGAAAGGTTTCACCAAGATATCAGAACAATGGAAATTCGGTACCAAGGACGATGGGATCCAGCCGTGGTGGGTAACTACTGTTGGTTTTTGAAGAGAGAAGATAGGCCACCTCATAAACGGAAAAAATAAAGTTTAATTAGTGTTCTAAGTTAATATTTTTCTCGTTTGCTTTTCTCTTAGATGTATGGTATGTTTAATAGGCGAAAACTGTAAACATAGTCACTAAACAGGGTTAAGAATTTTCTGAAATAATTTTTTCTATAGATATTAAGTATCCTAACATTCGTTATGGTTCAACAACTCTAACAAGAAAACCCTACGTGCTATAACTTTCTATTTGTCATTTTCGTATTTGGATAAGTCCATTCTATTAGATTATGCTATTCTGATTTGTTGAATTTTTTTTTGTCGGCCAGTGAATTTACAGCGCCAGCGATTTCTCTTGGCCGATTTATAGGAAGACATATACAAAGTTGAGATTCATTTAAGGGTTAATATATTTTACATTAGATGGATCGTCTGTTAAAAATATTTTCTGTCTTTGGTTAAAAATAGAAGGCAATTTAAGTAAACCTAAACAGACAAAGCTGCCTTTAATGCACTCTGAGGTTCTCTCCCTGCAACCACTCTCTTTGTGCAGCAAATTTATTTATATATTTATTTATTACGGGTAACGTATTTTAAAATAAAAATATATAAAATATTAGGTAATAATATAAACTTCTGGGGAGTGTCCCAATACAGAATAGTATAATAAAGATGTGTATATTTGTGTTCAATTTACTCGAAAAAAAAAACCTCTTTTGTATGTCACTGAACACATCCCTGCCGTTAAGATTCAATTTCTAAACTTAAATAAAATGGAGGATAATCCAAGGGATTTTTGTTACCTTGTAGGCTACTCAACGTGAATAACTCTGTATAAATGTTATCAGTATGTATGCAAACATGCGTAATTTAAACATTTGTTAGAGCAGCCACGAGTAAAGCTGGCAGTTTTAAATTTTCACAATAACATATACTCGACTGTAACAACCAAAAGTCAAATAAAGCTGTCGTCGCTCGTTTTACACGCATAACTCCCTATGATTCATTTTCGCGTAAATACTTTGGCGGTACCGATCATAACTGCGGATCGTAGACCACACGCAGAAGAAACACTATTTTTGTTCCCGCTCCATTGCCTTTTATTTCAAGTAGTTCCTGTTATGACGTTAGGAGTTATATTATTTAAATTTTGTTCTAAATTTAGAGAAGTTTTAGTTCCGAAGTGGTAGTAGGAATTTGGTCATTGTTGGTATCAGCAAATATCTTTTTTGAATAGGAAAATATGAACAAAGCATATGAAATTAAACATTTACAACACTCATTGAAGTTATTCTGTAGTAAAACAGATTCAGTTTAAAAAATCGCTAAATTTCCTTTACCTTGAACTTCCCTCGTTATAAACCTTTCCTTTAAAACTAGTGAAGTTTGACCCAATTTAGTTCAGTAGATAGTCATTTAGTAACCCATATACAGGGTTATGATAAATTAAGGAATAAATTCATTATCTTGGAAATTAAAAAGGTAATAGAAAAACGCTCGAACCCGTCGATTTAGATTTATTTTTACACATATTTAGAAATTATTTTAAACTATACAGGGTCACTCACAAAAGTTGTACAACTGTCATCTTTGATTTTTTCAATACAACGCCTTATTTTTTTCTGCTGATTTGAATTCTCTATGAAATTCTAGACATTTTTGGTATTTTTGGAACATAACCTATATTGAAAATCAACAGTTATCGAAATATTCTTATCTAAATAAAACCTGCGTATTTAATAACCTATCGGACATTTGTATACCCTACCTATGTCTGTCGCGTAATCCCAAAGAAAAATTACTTTGTCACTGTCACTGTGTTGACAAGTCATATAATTTATTTACGATCTGCCATTTTGATTTGAAATATTGACTATGCGTTTAACAGAGAAATAAAGAATTGAAATTCTAATAATGCTTGGTACTGGTGATAAGACTAGGACACAAAAAGAAGTTTGTCAGCTGTTTAACAACAGATATCCTCATAGGCAACCTATTACTCAGTCTGCAGTGAGCAAAATAGAAAGGAAATGGACGGATACTGGTAGTGTTACGGACCGCTTTGGAAAAGGTCGCCCTAGGATCTCAGATGAAAAGAAACTAGACGTTCTCTTAACTTTTCAAGATAATCCACATTCCTCAACTACTGACGCAGCCTATGATAATGATATACATCAAACAACAGTTTCCAAATTTTTGAAAAAAGGAAATTTTTATCCCTATAAAGTGAAATTCGTTCAAGAATTAATAAATGATGATTCAGATCGCAGAAACGAGTTTTGCGAAATTATGACCAACGTGTGTAATCATGATCCATTATTTGTCAAAAGAATTTGTTTCACAGATGAGGCAACATTTTCTCTCAATGGAGAAGTAAATAAACAAAATTTTAGACACTGGGCACAAGAAAATCCTAACTGGTACAGGGAAAGTCATACACAGTATCGTCAAAGTGTTAATGTATGGGCAGGTATTGTAGGCAATAAAGTTATAGGTCCATATTTCTTTGATTCCTCACTAACGGGGCAAATGTATCTTCAATTTTTGGAAGAGAATCTTATACCAGCATTAGCTACCCTACCTCCTAATGTAAACGATCCGGATCTTCCCAGTGAACTGTTATGGTATCAACAGGATGGGGCACCACCCCATTTTGCAGCTGATGTCAGGAGATACTTAAATGAAACCTTTCCGAGACGATGGATTGGGCGACGTGGGACAATAGAGTGGCCGGCAAGATCGCCGGACTTAAGCCCGTTAGACTTTTTTCTTTGGGGGTATGTGAAAAACGAAGTGTATAAAAATAAGCCACATACTATTGAAATTCTTAAGGATCGTATTCGAACTGTTATAAGAAATATTCAATGTGATACAGTTACTAATGTGCAACAAGATTTTTTCCATCGTCTATGGCATTGTAGAGATGTAAATGGTGGACATTTTCAAAATTTAATAAAGTAGTTTTCTTATTTAATTTCCTGATATATGTTTTATTTAGATAAACATATTTCGATAACTGTTGATTTTCAGTATAGGTTATGTTATACCAAAAATGTCTAGTAGAATAAAGTAGTTTTCTTATTTAATTTCCTGATATGTGTTTTATGTTTTATTTAGATAAACATATTTCGATAACTGTTGATTTTCAGTATAGGTTATGTTATACCAAAAATGTCTAGTAGAATAAAGTAGTTTTCTTATTTAATTTCCTGATATGTGTTTTATGTTTTATTTAGATAAACATATTTCGATAACTGTTGATTTTCAGTATAGGTTATGTTATACCAAAAATGTCTAGAATTTCATAGAGCATTCAAATCAGAACTTTTGTGAGTGACCCTGTATAGTTTAAAATAGTTTCTAAATATGCGTAAAAATAAATCTAAATCGACGGGTTTGAGCGTTTTTCTATTACCTTTTTAATTTCCAAGATAATGAATTTATTCCTTAATTTATCATAACCCTGTATACTGTCTTTTCAAACAGTTTTATTAGGGTCCATTTTGTTCCATTATATTGGATTCCTACCAATATTTTACGTTTCTATATATGCCACACTTGATTTTTGGGCATAATATAAAATTAATTTAAGTAGTTTTTACATTGACAGACACCGCCATTTTGTTATGTTATGTTGATTCCGTACGAGTTTATCTCTATATTACATTTATTTTTTCTGAAATATATAAAGTCAATTGAATAAGAAGTTTTTTACGGTGTTTTAAAAAAAATTATTTAGCCGCCATTTTGTTTCGTCTTCTTGAATTCGTACTACAACTATAACACTTTATATCAAACCTTATGTTTGCACCTGAAATTAATCTAATAAGTAGTTTTTTGAAGCTGCTTTTTTAAATATTTTATAATAGCGCCATTTTCTTTTGCTCTTTTGGATTCGTACCATAATATTACCAGTTCATTCCCAGTGGCGGCTCTTCCATAGGGTCATTTGGTCAATGACCCCCCAAAAATATTTCAGAAGATAAATTATTCGTTTAACCGTCCCAGTGGCGGTTCGTGGTGTCTAAAACTGGTGAGGCGAGAAAAGGTTTGTTACATATAACAGGTAGACGGCGCCGCAGGCGAAAAATTTTTGGGCTGCCACGCCCAAATTGACTCATTTTTATGATTTGTTTTTGTCTTTTACATACCAATACCAAGATATATGCCCAATTTTTCATTAAGTCGTTAATAAATAATAATCTTTAAGATATTCACTCAATTTCTCTCTCTCAATACTCTTCTCAAAGATATATAATATACACATTTTTCATCATTGGATTTTTTTATAAAAAATATTTAAAATAGATACTTAATCAAAATAGTTAGAATCGTTTAAAGTGTAATAAACCTGTAATAATCTAATATGGTGTGGACAGTAATTTTTTTATAAAAAACCAAAACTGTTTAGGCAAATAGGTATGTGGATGGTGCAGTTAAGTCACTTTTTGTAAATTAAATTAATGCGCCTGTCTTTTAAAGAAGCAAATTTCTCAATGATTTTGTCATAAAAGTCACCATTACATTTAGAAAGTTTAACTAATAACTCTTTTTCTATTGCCATGATCGACAGGGCTGAGAGCCTATCTTGAGATATACTATTTCGTAAGTAGGTCTTTATTCGCTTTAAGCACGAAAAATCTCTTTCGGCCTGTACACTTGTTAGGGGAATTGTCAAAATTAATGTCGCAAGTCGATATACTTCACAAAATACTGAAATTAATTCTAAACTATTAATTTGTTTAAGGAGTTCTTGAATATTGACTTTATAAAATTGTTCATCTCGGTAAATTATGCTTAGCTCATTTTTGAGGCGATCTTTGTCAAAGATTTTTGGATACGTTTTTTCTAACGAATTTAATAGACTAATAGGAAATTCTGTGGCAAAGTCTTTGTATTTTGATGTATTAAGAAGTTTCACAAATTCCAATTTGTATAAATCTTCAAACCTGATGTTAATTTGAAAAATTATACAGTCTAAAATTTCATAAAACAGATTTTTATATTTTTCCATTAAATGTGATTCGCTCATGCTACGGGTTTGTCTACTACATGGCAATCCGGTAAGTGATTTTGCTTTTTCAAAAATAGATTTAAGAAAATTTTCAGCGCGCAGCTCATTTAATCGTTTGACGGCAATGTTCAATTGTGAAATGCAGAAATCAATTTCTAGGTTACTTAACTGAAAAACTTGAAACAGGATATCAGTAACAAAAAAAAATTCTTTAAATGCAAAAGTTAAAAAGGAAAATTCAAAATCGGAAAGGTCGTTTAGATACCCCTTGGCCATGTGTATAGTATCTGAGTAATTCTGGATTTTCAATCATGTCCTGAAAAACTAAGGTTAGTCCTTCCCAATTATTTGCAACAAAAATTAGAATTTTTGATCGAGAATACAACCTTATATCACTTGCTTGCGGAACTCGTTTTTTTATTATTTTGTCCAATATAGATGTGCGTTTGTACGATTTATGGAGAAAAGCAGGCAAACTTTTCAAAGTTGCGAAAAAGATTCTGCTTTCCTTAATATAATTTGAACCCTGTTGTAAAATTAAATTGAGACGATGAGCAGCACAATGAGTGTATATTGCTTGTGGGGCATCTGATCTTATTCGTGTTTGTAGACCGCTCAATTCTCCGGCCATAACCGCAGCTCCATCATAACATTGTGCTACTAATTTCCGTTTAAAATTTAAAGGTTCCAAGATTCTTACAATTAAGTTATAGAGTGCATTAGCTCTAGAATCCTCACTTATATCAAAAAAGCCTAAAAAACGTTCTTTTATTTCGGCTAATTTATTTACATACCTAACAATTACACAACATTGGGCTTTTGCAATTATATCCGTCGTATCATCTACAATTAATGAGAAAAATGTAGCCTCCGATATTTCTTGTTTAATAAAGTCTCTCATATGTTCGTCAATACAAAATATTAATTAATTTTGAATAGTTTTCGATTGTCCCGTAAATACACTTTTCTCTTGTAAATGCTTTACAAGTTCGGTGTTACGTTTAATTAAACAATTAAAAACTTCCTTAAAATTCCCTCTGTTAAAAGAAGATTCGGATTCGTCATGCCCCCTAAAAGCCAGTTCTTGTTTTTCCAGTAATATAGTCGTATCTATAAGGGTTGTCAAAAGCAAGCGGTTTTTCCTAACATCTTCATTATACAATAATTTAGATAAACGAGTATTTTCGATTACTGCATGTTTAATTGTAGTCATATTTTGAGACAAACGTACAAAACCTAAGGTATTTTGAATATGGTCTTTAGAGCCTTCATGCATTTTAACCGCTCTAGAAAAATTTTTAAAATCAACGTATCTATCAGAAGTCCATACTGTTTTTGTTTTTCCCTGTATTAAGCAAGGCCAACAATATAAACGCTGCTTAAAAACACTGCCACAAATCCAAGTGTGTGTTTGATACCATGACGTTTGAAATGATCGTTTATATTGTGGACCGTCTTTTTTATCACTACTTAAGGTACTTATCTTCGGCATGGGTCTATCTCCGCGAAGAATTTCTTTTTTCTCATCCTCGGGACGCCTGGAAAATGCCGTTGTCAATAGTGACATAACGATATCGTGGACTGGATTCATAGTTCACACGTTTCGTTTATTTTAAATTTTAATCACTAATTCATATAACTACTCTATCAGTCTATCTACTCAATAATTAAAACTAACGCAACGTCAAAAATACTTTAGATAGAGTAACACTCGACACAGACTAAACGCGCGACATTCACGAAATAATACTATAAAACAAACACCAAATTATTGCCGAATAATCTCAATATCTACCCACTTCCCGCTCCATCTCAAACCGTTACCGGTAACAGTCAAATACGAATACCCCACACGCCCACGCAAATATTAACAAAAACAAAAACGGCTTGCATTTGGCAGCCGGATGCACCATTGTTATTTACCGATAAATAATAATTATTTCCATTTATATTCAATCTGTGCTAACATTAAATGGCAACTTCTCAATCATTAAGCGAAGTTTTCATCGCCTCAAATGCAATAAAAAGAGATGGAATGAATCTACATATGCAACACGACCCTTTTCCCTCTTTTTCAGACTTATTAAAAATCCAAATAACATTCAAGTGTGCGAGGTGCAATTCGCATCGCCGCGTATAGGTAAAGTCGAATAAAAAAGAAATGATATTGCAGTTATTGGACATTGTACTGTTGGTTAGTAAAGTAAAGTGTTTATTTATGATTTACGCATATTTGATGAAATTTTCATAGCGTTTGAGACAATTTTTAGAGAATAATGTATCAACTTGGAAAGAATTAATTTTGAAAATAAAAATGTATATTTATAGGAAAGCGAGTGAGGCGGCGCCTCAGTTGCCTCATCTGGCGAGCCGCCGCTGGACCGTCCCTCCTAATAGTTGCAATAAAACGCCAACCTTGGGAAAAGTTAAATACGCTACACTATTAGCAGCGCGCGGCGGCGGTTTGAATGGTTGCGTTCCTTAGGCATAATAGCGGAGTAAAAACACGGAATAAGGACACTTCCTTCTCGAAAAAAAAATTTTTTTGAGGTATAACCACATAAAACCTTTATGATATGATCGGTTAGGGCTTTGGGCATATGAAATGACTAATTACGACCTCTTTTGTGGGGTCGGACTTTTTGTATTCTAGAAAATGTCAGAAAATTGTTAAAATTATATATTCATGTTTTTTTACACACATCACGCAATTACTTCAAAACTAATCAACTTATTTTAAATTTTTTTACAATCGATTAAGGACATATAGACGGGGATAACTGTAATAATATAAGTCTAATGGTGCGTGTTTTTTAAATTAAAAAATCGATTAAACTTCGAACATTACTTTTATTGCATTATGATTTTCGGTAAGCGAGAAACTTTTTTATTTGTAGGAATTTTACCATAGTATCTGCTTATGAAATAAGGAAAAAATGTTTAAAAAAGTTTTTAAAACATAATTCAACCTTCTGTTTTAACAGTATTTTTCTAGTTATCCCCGCGCTCTGCTACAGCGCTGACGGTCTATTTTAGTCGGTTTGTTTTGACGGCATTGTATCCCTGTTCAGGCGTGTTATTTAATAATTGCGATTCCTTTAAAACTTGATACATTTTGTTTAAATAATTTTATAATTTGGTAGTATAAGTGTACGTTGTTTAGTTATCTCTACTCCTACTGTCGATTGTCCAAATGTGGACTCTTATATTATTGATGGCATGGTTGCAGTTCAGGAATTACAACCTACAACATTTGTAACATTTAACGAACTCGAAAATGTCTTTATAAACAAAATTTTAACGGAGAGAAGAAAATATAATTCAAAACGAATAACTGTTGTTTTTGATACGTATAGAAGTAATTCTTTAAAAAGTGCTCAAGATCTAAACATGGAGAATTTATTCGGTCATCATCAAACAAACAATCATTATTACTATTTCTGACTAACTATTTTTTAAACGAAATGGCAAATTTGCTCAATCATGATGAAACTGTCATAATAGCAGGAGGTTTTGAAAATTCAGAACTTTGTTACCTAGTTACTATAAGCAAAGTACCGACAAAAATTGATTATTTAAGTAGCAACCAAGAGGAAGCTGATACAAGAATAATACTTCATGTTTTGGCAGAATTGAATTTATGTAATACTATTCTTGTAAAATCAGTTGACACCGATGTTTTACTTTTACTTATTTATTATTATTCTGTGCCGCCTGAAATGTCAAAATGTAATGTTTTCCTTCAGTTGGACAAAGCAGAAACAAATATTTTTTATTTATAAACAATATTGTCACTAATTTGGGAGAATAAATTTGTAAAAAATTATTAACTATTCATTGTTTAACTGGATGTGACACCACTTGTGCAATATAGAAATTAGGTTAAAGAACAGCGTTTGACATTTTATACAAAAATATTAACAATTTAAGCGGCCTCGAAAATCTTCCATTTTTACCAGAAGACTAAACCATTCAATAAAGCCAGTCCTATGTATTATATCTGTATAAAAATAAAAATAAAAGCATTAGAACTCTTAATGAACTCAGAGCCAATTTAACAAAAGAGTCAAACTGCCTTCTACAGCATTTAAAAAGGTACTAATAACAAAATACGATAATAAATTTTCTTTTAAAATAAGGATGATCATTTTTTTTTTTAGAATTTAAAAATATGGTATAATTCACATGTAAAGGACAAAAGTTGCAATAATAATAGATGCATATGCCTGGCACAGGGATTAAAATGTTGCAGTGAATGAAGATAATAATATTTCGTATAGAATGTGATACGTATGTTCGACTAAAGTACTAAATTATTTAAATATAATTTGCAAACCCCTTCATACCTCTACTCTACTTAACCAAGAATGCCGTCAAAACCAACCCGAAATATACCAAGCGCGCTACCAGCGACGCGGTGCAGAATGCCTTTTTATAGCGTCTCCGACAACTACACTATAAATAAAAATTCTCACCATGCAACTTAAATTATTACTGTTATCACCGCCTATATGTTCTCAATCGATTACAAAAAAAAATTGAAATAAGTTGATTAATTTCGAAGTTATCGCGTGCTGTACGTTAAAAAACATAGATATACACTTTTGACAAATATTTGATATTTTTTGGAGTAAAAATTGTCTGACCTCTTTTGTGGCTGGGCAGTCCAAATTGCCCTGATTACCTTAAAGCTTGACGAAAGTACCCGAAGATTTCACAGCTGCCGAACGTGATAGCAAATGGAATATAAAATCGCGATTTGGGTCATCAGCCGGTCTCTTCTCATAACTCGATCGATCGGCCGCGGCATCACGTCGGCACGCGGAAGTTCAGCTGTTCAGAGGTCGCGCGGTCGATATTCTAACTCGATATTGTTTCGGACGTTTTTAATCGATGAAAATTGATTTATATACTGTTTTTTGTAATATATATTTTTTATTTTTATGATCCATGTGTGAGTTGGAAATATACAGGAAATAAAATGTTGGTAGTGACTAGTGCAAAAAAATAAACAACAAAAAAGTGCTTACGAACTTAATTTTGCAAAAATTACCAATTTTAAGGTGGTCTATGTTTGAGTTGAGAATGTAAATGAAATAAAATGTCGGTAGTGCTAGTGCAAAAAATTAAACAACTAAAGACTGCTAACGAACTTAATTTTGAGAAAATAACCGAATTCAAGGTAAGTGGTCGCAATTTGCCAGAACTTAGTATACGACAAACTACTAAAGACAAAAATAAAGGAAACTTAGGCAAAAGTATGTACGATTTAGCTAACTGAATATGTGGTTGTAAAAGTCTCTAACTCATTTTAAAGACTGACCGTGTTAAAGACTTAAAAGGAAAAATAAAAAAACATGCGTTTTCTGCAGATCACATATATGTTCGGTGAAGGGCGGAAGTGTTAATATTCGCACTCAGCTAAACACAGCTTATAAAAAAGTGCGGAATGTGCGTGCAATTTTAACGAACGTGTCATTCTGCATTTTTCCAATTCAAGAACGAAGAGTAGACCTGGACTTCAAGAGAATGTAAAACTCAACTTAAAGATAAGATATTTATTTTTATTTTAAGTATGCCTATTTTTAAATTTATTATTGACCTCCCAATATAATTTACCACGAGCCGCCACTGTTTATTCCTAAGTAATACTTGATTTTTGTGTAAAATTTGAGGTAAATTGACAGACATACTGACGGAATTGATGAAACATATTTTTTTGCATCTAGGAACGCTAGAACGTGAATATATGTAAAACCAGAGAGGGTGATCTTTTTCAAGATTAAAAACATTTTATTTGGCCTCCATTTTATTCTGCCATCTTGAATTCGTACCACAATTTTACTAATTCACCTCTATACCACAATTAGTTATGACACACAATTTGAAATCAATCTATTAAGCAGTTTTTTCGGGGCGAATTTTTAAATATTTTATAATGCCGCAATTTTGTCAAAATCTCTGAGACTGATTTTTTCACGATTACAAGACCTTTTTACGAGGGAAGTAAAAAGAGGAACTAAAATCAATCAAATGAAGTGCAAATTGGTATCAAAATAAAATTATGTACATCCATTCCATAGGCGCATTAGCTTCCCATCGCTTTAACACTGGCCTCATTATAGATAGAGAAAACTAACTGGTACAAGCGTAACATAGGCGAAATGATTTACATATACCTGAATGATACTATCAACCTAAGATCAGATACACAAAATTTAAGTGTTATTTATAGCAATATGTTAGATAAATACAAGGAAAGCCAAAACATTCAAAAAATATATTAGATATAATATATTTTTTTACCCTTTATTACTACTGCATCCCCTTATTTTTTATTTTTTTTATATATTTTTTTTTAATTTTATTTTTATTAATTTTAAAATGTCAAATGACTACAATGTTTACAGTTGTTCTTTTACTACATTTACATATATGTAACATCCCCTGTTTGTAACATGTAATTTTTCAACCAACCTTCAAAGCATCAGTGTACCCTAACCCTCGACACAAAGAGACAAGCCTCTTAACTTTAAATAGAACAAAAAAGTGTCTATTTGCAAATATACTAAAATCACCATCTCCACAGTTCCTTGACAACACACAGTGCAGGAATATTGATATAGTTTTGTTTCGTTAAAGTACGCAAAAGTGTATATAATTGTACAATGAGTCTAGGAATAAGGGTGCACGGATGCTAACAATGTTCAGGTAGGAGCATATGTTTGTGATTTATATTTTTATTTTTATATCAAATTTGCTTTGTTTCTTTTAGTTTTGATAAAGTAGAAATAAATCTAGGAAAGTTGCACAGAATATAATTGTGTCTTTTCAAACCCCTCCCAAACCCGCAAACCACCGGAAATTAATTTTGAAAAAATTGGGAGACAAATTTCACGTCATGATTAAGCATTATGTTGGAATCAACTGGTAACATTTTGACTCGAATCCAAGATGGCGGAACTTAATGGCAGCTTAATAAATATTTTAAAGATTCAGCCTGAAAAAACTGCTTAATGAATTGATTTCAAAAACTAATTGGCCGAACAAAATGGCTGCCAAATAAAATGTCTGTAATCGCGAAAAAAACCCTCTCAGGTAACTGGTAAAAGTTGTGGTACGAATGTAAGATGGCGGAACAAAATGGCGACCAAATAAAGTTTTTAAAAAATTAACGTTAAAGAATCTTGTTCAATTAACTTTAAATTTTGCAGAAAAATTAAATGTGAAAATGGGATAAACTGGTACGAATTAAAAATGACGTAACAAAATGGCGGTATGTGTCAATGTAAGAACTACCTACTTATTGAATTTATTTTAAATTATGCCCAAAAGTCAAGTGTGGCATAAGTAGAAAGAAACTGGTAAGATATTGGTAGGAATCCAATATGGTGGAACAAAATGATGATTGAAAACACATTATACTGTGACTATGTATTGAACTAAATTGGGTCACCTTCATTATTCCTAACAAATGGAAAAGGAAATTTACACCGATTTTTTTGTTAAGTAGCAGTCATATTTGTGCTCATGAACTCGTTTTTTTAATAATTGAAAGGTTTGTCCTTTGCATATATCAACAATAAATTAAACAGCATTTTCTGATAAAATAGACAACTCACTCAACTCACCGGCGCACGTACGTCCTTTTTGGCAATCTATGAGCGCAAAATAACTCTATGTGTTTGATTTGAAAAATTACTATTTATACTAAATAAGTATATATCCACGAGATAAAAAAACACATTATAATCAAGTAGCCTCTGCATGTTTCTCTCGTAAACAAACGAACAAGCTGTAACTTACGCGGGTGCAAGCTCATCCGGCGACATCAATCATTCAAACAACTTGGTTTAAGGCGGCCCTACATTTTTTGTTTATTTGTGAATTGTCAACTGTTGTTATGGATAAAAAGAGCAAAGGTATGTACATTTTTAATGTGTAACTTTTGTTTGATTTATTATACGGAAAGTATTTTAAAATGGACCTCAGAAACACTCGCTTATGTAGTCAGAAAAATTAGTTATTATTTTGTGTTTACTGGACTAGAACTCATGTGATTGGTGGTTGTTGGTCTTAAAATTATTATTATCGTGTAATATTTATTATACAGCTTTAGATTAAAAACATTTTAGCTGCCGCTTTTTGCCGTAACTTTTTAAATTATTGTTTTAGACCTGGCGGAAGGCGTTAAGCGTAGGGAGCTGTTCGATATCTGGAGAAAAGAAGGTGTTTCTGCTCAAAAAGGTAATGCTGTACTTAAATATTTTATTAATATAACTAATCCTAAAGACTTACACGAAGCATTAAGGGAAATAGCACGTAAAAAAAGTATCAATTTTTGTGCTCAGTTGCTAAACAAATGGAAGAAAAGTAACCGGTGTAAAAAACATTTCTGCAACAAAACAAAAAATGGTTAGATGGTTACATAACTGCAGAAGGACTTGATGAAGCTTAGACGGTGTAACTAGAAGTTCCGGACGCCCAAGAAAACAGTTTGCGGAATGTAGCTATTCGGCGAAAAGGAGAAAGATACAAAATCTTCTACAGGAGTCCACGAGCCAGGAACTCTCGTTTGCTACTCAAAAGAGACGCTGCTAAAATCTTAAAACATGTGTCCGACAGCATCGCCCCTAAGAGCCACTAAAGCAAAAAAACGCATTTCTTCGCCAGATAATAATCTACCAATCAAGATGACAAAAGAAAAGGCTTTGTCAATATACATAGACAATAAGTTTACTAAAGATCAGTATATAGATATTCAACACACATCTAAAGCTCACAATGCAAACATATATCCCTACAATAACCTGTGGGAAGCGAAGAAACAGTGTCTCTTCAGTCTCTAGTAGATCACACAATATATAGACTAACTACTACACTAAAAGATGTATTGGAGTCCCAAGTAGACAAATATGACCCCAGTAATCTGAAAGTCGTATTTAAGTGGGGATGTGATGGCGCGTCGGGGCATAGTCGATACCATCAAGCTTTCGAGGATGCAAGTCATGACGATTCGTTTTTACTTTTAATAATGCTATCACCACTTAGAATTGTCGCTGCTGAAAGAGTTCTTTGGCAAAATCCCGCACCCTCGTCCACGAGGTCTTGCAGACCAATTAAAATTATGTTCCACAAGGAGACTACGGCATTTGTCAAAAAAGAAGTAGAAAATGTTAGGCGTCAGATTGAGAAGTTAGTGCCTACAGAAGTAATCTTAAACGAGCTGCAATATATCTTTACTTCTGTCTTAAACTGTCACGTATGTAAAGCCACTCCAAGGATGATGAACATCCTAGATCTGATTCGCGCTAGGCCCACCAACACGGATGCGCTCCAACTCGGCATGTCAAGCCTGCATGCCTGTATAAAGTGTCTGGAAGGCATCTTGCATACAGGCTAGATATAAAAAGTGGGCTATTCAGCAAGAACATAAAGCGTCCGTAGATAAAAAAAGAAGGAAATCCAAGGGCAGCTAAGGACGGAAATGCATATACTCTTAGACTTACCTAAGCAAGGATATGGAAGCAGCAATACGGGTAATGTAGCGAGAGCATTCTTCCAAAATCCGAAAAAGGCATCCCAAATAACACAAGTAAATGAAGAACTGATAGAAAGATTCCGCACCATACTAAGGACCATATGCCCAGGCTGCGCCATAAATATTCCAGAGTTTGAACAGTTTACAGCAGACAATGCTGAGTTTTACGTCAGGGAGTACAATTGGTATTACATGCCCCAAAGCGTGCACAAAATTTTGATTCGTGGTGCACTAATCATGAGAGAGGCTATAATGCCAATTGGTACTCTTTCCGAGGAAGCCCAGGAGTCTCGGAACAAAGACGTCCGAAACTACCGTGAATTTCACGCCCGAAAGTTTTCTAGAAAAGAAAATGTGGAGGATATACTAAACATGCTGCTAGTATCATCTGATTCTCTCATAACCAGTGTACGGAAAATCAAATCCAAACCGAGAAGCCAAAGTTTTCCAAGCAATGTTATCACCCTGCTTGAAGTCCCTCAGGAAGTTGAAGACTAGATCTTAGATTTTTTTTATTATTTTTTCTCAAATTTCATAAACAAGTTAAATTAAATTGCTATTTATTTTAAAAAGTTTTAGTGAGTTGTGTACTATAAAGTTCAGACAAGTGCATTATAAATTGAAAATAAAAAGTTGTTTTTTATCTCATTATTAGTTATACGTTTTTCTGGATGTTGTCAATGTACCTTTAGGTCCTCTTATTCTGTGTTCTTAAAAAATTGATTTTTTTAAGTTTCTAAATAATTTTCAAAACCGTATTTCTAAATTTTTGGACACCCTGTATAAAATATATATATTTTTCAACATAAATCGTATTTTTTAGTAAGTAGTCCTTTTCATAAATAATGATACTTTGCCGTCAAATTCAAAATTTATCAAAAAACCGAGCAAAAAACTGTTGATGTGCATTTACACCCCACTTGGTATTTAATGTAAGTTTTTCAGCACTAGTTTATTAAAGCCAATCATTTTTAAATTACAAGTAATAACAAATATACGTCTTTATACCATATTCCAAAATTTGTTTTATTTATTAGGTAATTTTATTCAAATTAAACACCATTCACTGTAGTACATGTAAAAATTCAGTAAAACGAAACCCCTGTGTGCGTATCTGACATTTGCACTTAACCTTAATTCTGGTATATTACATTTAATACGTATCACACAAAATCGATCATACGATGATAATTTTGCACGCATAGAGTGTCAAAAAAGACGTACGTGCGGCGGTGTGTTTATTTTCAGAAACATTATTTTTTTTATCTAAAATTTTGAAAAGAAAAGAAAGTGTTAAATGTCACATAAATTTGGGATCGTTGATTCATGTAAGTATCTAGTACGTTTTATATTTGTATGAAAGGATATTTATATATCTAAAAAAAATATTAAGTTTTCTTTCTGAAAGTTGAAAGCAATTCTATGTCAGCATACAAAAACTTAGCGGGGGGGTGTCCCGGTTTACGTTTTCAATATTGTTCATAACAATTTTAGCTTCACTGACAAAACACCGAACTAGATAATATTGCTCTTTGGTTAGAAAAGAGAAAAAAAAAGTAATTTCTATATCTTGATTATTTCCACTTTTCAAGAAATCTACCAACCCAGTTACTTTATGAGGTAGTCTACATGCAGAAGACCAAAAAATCTTTTAACATACTAAATAAGAGTAAATATATGTTCATTTATTTTACGTATTTTACCCCAACAACGAACATTTTAGTCCTCTGGTGATACTGATTCTAACTTTTAGTAAAATAAAACACAATTTGTATAATTCATCTTAAAATTTATTTTCTTACAACTCGATATGGTTTTATTAAAATATGAATAATTCAAACAATTAGAAAAGATAAATAATACAATATAAATATTACAATACAAAAATGCATGGTATTGGTAAGGTCTTTACAAAAGGTTCGATATTAACTACATAGCACAAAAAGCTGCATACCACAATAATTGTAACTAAATAAATTCAAACAATTAGTTTGAAAAAGCATTAAAGTTCATAAAAAACATTTGTAAACAGAGACGGATCTATCAATTTACGGTATAATTTAAAAAAAGAGGCCTGTACTTTTTGGAACTTCGTTTTTTTCGACTCCCCTTGACATCACCCTAGATCCGCCACTCTTTGTAAATAAGAATGTGAAAAACAAGCAATTCACCAAATTACCAAAAAATTCAGCTTTTACTGATTGTTAAAAGAAGACGCCGATAAAAGAAAAAAAAAAGTGGACATGTTTGGTAAAAACATTAATACTTTTACAAATAAATATACATGACAACAAAGGTCTCACGCATACAGAAAACAAAAATACAATCGGTACTTACTCTAATTAGAATACGTTTTAAGACCTATCGTGATATGGTCAGTATTTTCTATAAGTTTTTTTTGGTCAGTTTGTAAAATTTTCTAAAACCTACGATTTTGGTAACACTTAGTTACATAACTTTTAAAAATCTCAACTCGTAATTCAAAATGCTGTATATCAAGTAAATTATCCATCAATTTTTTTGGCACAATACCAGTCGATTCGATCCAAAAATTATTGTTATTTATTTAGGAATTCCATATTTACTATAACAAGTTAATATGATATTATGCGTGTAGAAATATACGAGAAGTTACACTGCTTAGAATACAATTAGTTTACTGTAGGGAGTGTTTTGCACTTTTAGCTGATACTTCTAATATAACATATCTTAGTAAGTATCAACGATGTAATAAAAGCGTGCAGAACTAGGTAAAAAATGATACAACCATATAAAACAGGAGAAATATTCTTATAAGCACATGTCTGTTTTTTAGCCATTATATTTATACGAAAAAAATACCCTAGTGAAAAAAATCATTTCAAGGCCCTGCAAACAATGAAAACTAAAAAAATTGTTTATAGACAAGTAAAAAAGAAACGAAAAATATTAGTTTAGTTTGGATATTATGTTTTAAGCTTTTATATGAAGTTACTTTTCGAATTTTTAATGCAGCATGTAGTCTTTATATTCGCTGATGCATCCAACACTTGTATCACTAATATACTTTTATATCCACACCTAAAGCGTTCTGATGTATCCATTACAAAACTGAACATTTCCATCGGCTCTGTGAGATGGTTGGACAAATGGACTGTGAAGTTAAAAATGTAAAAAGCACGTAAAAAAAATTAAATATGAATTGTTGTTTTTTTAAACATATTATTTTTCGTCATCAGTCCAGTAACAGAGGAGCTACTTAACTACAAAGTAACATCAGTGACGTAAGAAAATAATGACGTAATCATTTTAAGACACATTAGTATTTTTTCACAAATATCTACCACTTCTGTTACTTTAGTAGAAAATAAAAAAGAAAATATTTAACATTTAATAGAAACATAAAGGATAACGGAACAGTTGTGTTGAGTATTGTTTATTTACAAGTTTAAGAGATTTTTCCGGAGTGTCTCTAATTATGGAAAAAAATTTGTAGAGTCTAAGTATAGTGTTTCAAAAATGGCGATAAACAATACTACGGTATAATTATACAGTGTGTTCCATCAAAAGGGTATTTTTTTAAAACTCTTATTCACTCTATACAAACATATGTTAATATACATTTTGTTTTTAGGTGCGAGTGCATCAACCTGTAGCAGTAGAGTACGTCTCCAACATTTTAGATTCAGTTGCTTCTAACAATCAGAAACAATTAGCCGGGAGCTTAAAGTATGATTCAAAAGAAAGCACAGATTCTGACTCTTACTTCTACCAGTCAGGAACAACTAGTCGAGAGCGCGAAATATTCAGACGAAAGCACAGATTCTGATTCTTGTTTCTACCAGTCAGGAACAACTAGTTGGGAGCTCGAAATATGATTGAGAAGAAGGTATAGATGATGACTCTTGCCTCTACCAGTCAGGAATAACTAGTCGGGAGCCTAATATAATTCAGAAGCACAGATTTTGACTCTTGCTTCTACAAGGCGGGAACAACTAGTCGGGAGCTCGAAATATGACTGAGAAGAAAGCACAGATTCTGACTCTTGCTCCTACCGGTCAGGAACAACTAGTCGGGAGCTAGAAATATGATTTAGAAGAAAGTATAGATTCTGACTCGAGTATTGATTCAGATTTTTGACTAAAAACACTCTTGAAAACCATATAAACTTAAGCGATTCAATTTACACGATTCAATTGCCTCTAAAAAAGCTATCCAATTCAAGTTTCTATAGTCCAAGGGAAACGTTTACCTTTTGATCCTAGTAAGTAATACTATGGTTTATCGCGAAATAGCGAAACGATTCAGAGAAAGTGGCTTTCTTATTCTTTGGAGCACAGGTGCAAGCTGGGTGATTTAAATAATCGAGATTCACTCTTTGTCATAGGTCATCCTGTTTCCGTAAAGCTTTCTTATAAAGCCGTTCAAGATCTCAAAATTTCAACGAGGCTTAAAAATGTTATAACAACGGTTTTACAAAGCTGATATAGACACAATAATAAATAAAAATCTTATTACTGAACGTTCCAAAGAAATAAATAATTGTCGGCTAGTCGTCAGGCGGTTAATTAGATATAATTTTATTTATCAAAAGACAGGGATTAGCCTATAGAGGAAAAGAGGAAGCTGCTTATGCGTTAGAAACCGAACATGGAGTTTTTTTTTAAGTTGGAGTAAGAGCTATGGGACATCTTAACGATGATGTGAAAGTCTGTTGGATTTAGTCATTATAGAAGTCATCTGGCTAGGGCTTCTTTAATAATAATAATAATAATAATAATAATACATTTATTGTTTTACCAATCATTTACATATATACAGTCAATATGGCAAACAATGGGCCTTGTAAAGCAGACATCCACAGGACCTGAATACTTAAAATTTATATAAAACAATTACAAATATATGGCAATGTTTATATACGGTGTGATAAATATGTTTTTTTTAAATTTGATGCAGATATAATCTGAAATTTTGCAAATCTACTTCTGAAAAGGAAATGTAATGAAAAGAGGAGGGAGGACAAAGAGAAGGAAGAGAAAAAAAACAATGGAAGAGAAAAAACAATTGGGGGGGGACCCATGGTTTTATTTAGAGAGTCATGACGCCATTAGCCGACTGCACTATTGCTGACGTAATAATTCTCCCTTTGCTATTCTTTTAAAAACTGATATCGAAAGTTGAAAATCAATATTAGAGTGTGAGTTTATTCTAAAAATGAAAAAGATCTTTGTAAAATCCTTTTTGTGTTGTGGGACTCTAAGAAGTTTTCTTCGCCAAAATATTATGAACATCAGCTCTAAATAAAATTTTTAGAGTGTAAATAAATTGGCAATTCATATTTTATAATTTTAAAACCAAAACACGACATACGAAGTCTAAACCTGTTATACATATTCAGCAATTTTGAACTCACTAAGTGTGTAATGTGATTTCTTCTTTTGACACCATACATTAGTCTCAAACATGAATTTTGAACCTTTTGAACACGATATCGTTCACTTGCATGAAGACACGGGAAAAATACTATATTACACATAATTAAATTGTGATCTAATTAAGACTCGATTTGACATATATAGCAATATGAGCGGAATGTATCATAGTTCACAGGCTTACTTAAAACAAGAAAAATCCGTTACTAATATACACTCATTGCATGGCTCATACTTTGAACTTTTGACTCGACTGCAAACTGTGTTTTTGCTGAAAATGGTTTTGGTCAAGAATCGGCTGTTTTTCTTGGTAACTCATATAAGAAGACGAATGTATGATCTTTAACCAAAGAGCAACATACACCTGGAAATAAACGATATCGTTTTTGACGAATCTACTACAAAAACTAATAAATATATTGCATTTATTTAATTTCTAGATCAAAAAATGCCGGGAAGGCTTGACACTAAATCACAATTTTTAGCTCGCACTTTTCTTGAAATATGAAGTGAGTTTAAATTTATTTTTTAAGACTGTAATCAATCTTAACATACTGTCTCAAACGAGTTGGTTAGACTATTTAAAAGCTTAGAAATTGGTAGAGACTCTATTGAAGCAAATTAACGAAAAAAAGAAATGAAAACTTTATGATCAATGCAAACGTAAGTTTTGTCGAAAATGTATTTAATACATTTTCAAGAAATGATCAAAGTTCACTACAAATTGATTTTAAGGAGATTCATAAAAAGAAAAATCCGTATACTATGAGATTCTCAACACTGCACTATGGAAAATGGTATAACAAACGCATATCAAAAATGCATTCTGGCAATGTAGCAACCAAGGTGTTTTGTTCATTTCATTTACTAGTACGCAGATTAAAATTTAATATAATGTAGGTATTATCCAAAATATAACTAAGACATTTAATTTTCTTAGTGTTAAATGAACATTTTTGTCATACGTGGCCAATTCGAGTCTTTTTATATGTTATTTTAACAGGAAATATCTTGGAGAAGGAAGTGAGAAGAAAAAACTTTTAGCAGTTACACACGTGTCCCCACACCTCTAAGGGTATTCCATTTAAAAACACCAAAGTTGTCAATTTTTGACACCTCATTTGTTTCTGATGTTAGCAAATTCTTGCGATTTAAGAGAAACATTACAAGTTTTGTATTTGCACTTATTTCCTATATTAAATAATTACGAAATTGTATTGGCGGATTCATGGTTTAATTAAATATATTACAATAAAACCGCGAGAGCTTGTCAAAAAATGAGGAACTACCCTATACACAATGTCTGTTCTTTCTTATTTTTGTCAAGTGTATTCCTTTGGTAAATCTGAATTAATGTGCATTCTATATAGTCGATTAGTTTCATCTTATTTTTTGAAAAATTATTTAGAAAAAAAGGCTTAGTGTGGGCGAGGTTGCTTAACTAAAGACATTGAATATGCAGGGAATTAATTTAAATATAATGTTCAGAATGTTATAGTTTGAATAACAGGTTAAATAAAATCTTCAAGGGCTACAAGCAAACGACACAAAATTCGCAAGCTTTTTTCCAAAAAATATATATATCACTTTTTTTGAAATATTTTTTTAAAAAAAGTTTTTTCCCGGATATATGTATATATATATACACATAAGTAAAGGTAGATATTTAACTTTAGAATGTTTTATTATACAAAAGTTACATTTCTTTTATCTCAAAAGTACGGGTCTTGTAATCAATTAAATTTGATAATTTTTGAATATAAAATAGAAAATTTATCTTCATTTAACTGTTTTAAGAAAATAAAACAAATGGATGACCACTTTTTTTATTAAAAAAACCAAACGATATTTTCACTGCATTCCAATGCGCCATATTCCTTAATATGACAATTTGAAGGAAGGCTATCTTACATTGGTGTCAAACTTACATTATTGTATGGAGCTTAAATTTTTCATGTTTGTCTCCCGACAGTAACGCATTTGCCCCCCCCCCCCCCTATGCCAATCCCGAATGTTAGACTTCCGCCAGTGATGCACTTCGCTGTGGTTCGCCTTTTATATTAGGGCTTTAATGATGATGGCGCCTAACCTGGTGCTAACCCGGTAACAATCTACCTAGAGCGGGCAACCCTAATCAACGGGGGGAGTGCATCACTAACATTCGACACCGGCCCCTGGGCGCTGTTGTTCGCCTTTTAGGGCTTTAACGATGATGTCTATGGCGCCTAACCTGGTGCTAACCCGGTACCAATCCACCTAATGCCTTCGCGCTCCTGCTGGTACCGATCCACAACCCACAAATGCATTTTCTTTTTCTTATATAACTTATATAGGTCATATATAAAATAAACTTGGCAACGTTGCATCCCCAGCACACTGGATTTCCGTCCAACGAGCGACACTACCGCTCTCTCTTCATCTAGCAGTTTAGTAATTATGTTTAAAAACGTTTAATAATGTCTAATATAATAATTCTAACTTTTAGTTAGAAATAATCATTTTTGTGTTATATAGCATTATAATATAATCAATAATCAATCAAATCAATTTACGTAGTTCATAAATTAAGTTTGTGAAAAATATGTTTTTAGCGATACGCCAAAACAAGTTCAGTGCAACCTTCCGAAACCTTAGTTTCTTTGGATATAACTTGAAAAAGTGGTTCATCATTGATTTAAAACAGTTACATTTTTGTGTATGGGAATTATTAAAAAAAGGTAATCTTTCAAATGTATATTTTAAATTTGTCAAATTTCGTGGGTAAAATTCTTTACAAGAGCCCAAAAGTACAATTATTAAATGTGCACTGCAGGAATAACATGTTCCTTGAACTATTCAATACAACAGTCGAATTTTCTTGTGTTGAAATTAAATTTTTTACTGCCATAGACACAATTGCCGTTGATGTACCTGGTCGAAAATCGGGTGGTATTTCAGCACTGCCACACGTTCTAAAGACTTTATTAGCTATTTTTGTCCTATGTGCTACCGATTCATCAACAGACCCTTCAGCGACCGTTGATGACATCCAACCGCCATGTTTCTTTAGTGTCATCAAGTCTCCCCCAGATTCAACTAAAAGTGTAGCAGACGATCTTCGAAATAAATGACCTGTATATGATTTAGCATTTTCAAGTTGAAGAAAATTAGCTACTGTTTCATGTACCTTATAAAACTGATTTTTACCCACCACCTGATTGATACATTTTCGATTGCGATATGCATAAAACAGGCGATCCTTGGCTGCTGCTGGACGAAAGACTATGTATATTTGGTAAAATTTAATATATTCTTCAGTAACTACAAATCTCCTGTTTACATCATTCTTTGCTTGCTTAAGTTTCACAATTAATAACGTTCCCGAATCTTCAATATCGTCTAATGTTACCTGGCTGATTTCACAAACCTTGGCCATAAAATGAACTTCATCGGGAGCATTATTAAAAAAATCACTAATTTTTGTACTTGTAAAAATCGCAGCTTTATTGGGCCTGTAACCTTTCCCATTTTGTTTCAGAAAGGTAATATTTTCAAATGTCTACATCATTATTGGATTGTAACATACTTTTAATCATTGAATAATTCGACCACACTGTTGATGGCTTTTGTGCAGAAAAATAAGCCAATAACACCGTCTCCGAGAAAGAACTGCATGTTTTTTTCATCTACCATTCCATAAAACTTGAATACGCGGTTTAGTAAATTTTCCACGATTTAGCTGGTAATAATTTTTGTGACGCTACTTTCGCTGCTTCTACTAATTCAGTCAGAAAAAACTCGGAATCAGACATTTTTTAACTTTATATTATTTACAATAACTACTAAACAACCACAAAGTTCGCAATTTTTAAATTAAATCACATTACTGATGATACTGATTACTTTTAAGGTTTTCTTAGCAACGCAGGTCTAATTGTCGTACAACAGCTTACCACTTTAAAACCTCAAATTTCAAATCGATAATTTTCTGACTTCATTCAACTATTTTCAATACTAAATCGTCATTTTTCACAGAAAAAAAAAGTGTATTATACACGGGAAGAATATTAATTTTAGCTCTCGGTTTTTGTCTCCCTCCGCTCAAGCTAAAATCTGATATTTTTTCCCTTGTATAATAAATAACTATTGTTGAATCTATACAATAGCTTTTACTTTTATACCAACTACTATGTTCACGCAAAGTTTGATAGCAATTTCTCCAATATTAGACAAGTTAAAGATTTTGATATAAATCAGATTCGTATTTTCCATAGTGCACCGTTTCAAATAGTATAGAAGATTTGTTCCAAATAAATCATTACTGTTACACTGTTCCTATTTTGACATTTCTGCCTTTAATGACTTTAAACGATTTCCCTGAAGATGCCAGACTCCAAGTGTCGATAGAAACATTTTGTAACAGAACTCGTACAGTTTTGTGGACAGTACATTGCGTAATAAGAGTAACTTTGAAAAATGATATTTTTTTATTAAGCAGTTTTTGAAAACTGGATAACACTGATATAATTGGGGTGTTTACCGTTCTAACACCTGTAAATTGGAGCCATATTCTTTTTATATGAACTCGAACATGTATATATAAAACTCATGTTATTGTAAAATTTCAAAAAGATATTGTCTCGACAGGAGGGGTTCTAATCCATATACCAAAAAAATAATCGAGAAAAACGTGCAGAATAAATAGTTTTGAGCTTAATTACAACAGGAAATTGACAGCATTATTTTCAGATTTTTATTATCAAAAATCTAAAGAAAACCTCAAGTTCCCGAAGTGATATCATATCCCTATATATTTTTATATTTTTAAATATTACTTAACACTTTACTCTCAACAATAACTAGACCTTAATACAATTTATTTCTTGCCTTTTCGCCACGTTAAAAAAAAATTCAAAAATTGCCCCATAGAGTGCAACATGAAAATATTCAATGAAAATTTAAACATCTATGGAAAATTTGGCCATACATTTTTTCTTAATAATAAAACTTTCAAACCAACACTATTTAAAATCTACAAACACTACAACAGTCGGCAACAATAATAACATTTTCGAAAATATCTATGTAATATATGTAAAAAAATAAAAAAAAAAGATTATTTTAAATAAGTTTTTGACCTTAAATTAATTCAACAGTTAACGGAGACCCTTGTCTGAAGAATTAATGAGAGCTTGAGCTAGCTAAAAAGCATTTAAGCCCTCAATAGGAGTAAAACTCCACATGCTTTTGTCGATCAACCCAATCCCGTCTTTACTTTGTTTATTTGTTTTATTTATTACTAACTGTACGAAAACAATATTCCAGGGATTTTTAGCGGCAATCAAAAAACATTTATAGCTAAGCGATTTTTTATTTTAAAGAGAAATTTGTATAATATCAAAACGCTTGGTAATCACAACGGTTTGTGTTCTTGAAATATAATAAAAAATTGTATTTTTAATATTTTTATGTGGCGAAAATGCAAAAAAATAAACACATCTGTTCTTATCTGAGAATATAGATCTAATTGCTAGATCTTGTATATTCAAATGCAATATGTAAATGGTTAACTATCTATGTTCGGGTAGACTCTACACTACATAACAATGTTAGGTACCTATGCTAAAGGGTAAGTCACACACTTTCAATTTTTCCTAGAAAATTTGTAGAAAATTTTTTATTTACCAGTGATTTTCGGCATATGTTTTTCGCTTTTTACAAATTTTCTAATCATACTGGTTAAAATCTATGTGTTGTTTTAATTCGTCACATTTGTTTGCAAATAATTTTAAATAAGGTTTCAAGTTGTTCTAAAAAATGTTTGTAAAAGGGCGTAAAATACCTTTAACATAATGTATTTAGTAAATTTTGAAAATATTTTTTCTTGGCGATTATAGAATACTAAAAGTGAACTTGATTTTGATTAATTTTTAAGTGGAAATTTATAAAGTTGGTTTAACTTGAATTGCCCCTTGATTTTAATTTTCATAAAAAATAATTAGTTAAAATAAGAATCAAATCTGTAAGCTATGTTCCTTTTCTCACTGACTGTACGACTTTCAGGTGCAAAATAACGGTAAAAATCATTTTTATTACTGACAAACAGAAAGCTTCAAACATTAATTTATTATAATCATGACAAACAGGAGTTTTACAATTTACCTATCAATTAAAAAATAAATAATTGGACTACAATTATTAAAAAAAAATTATTGTACAAGGAGATCTTACAATCTTACATCTTACCCAACAAGTTCCTGATTGGTGGCGCGGTTTATTCATAATTTTGTGAAAATTACGCCACCTTTAAATGGCGAGTTTACTAAGATATAGTACACTAAATCAATAGGTATGATTTCCAGTTTTTTCGCCAGTTTTGTGTTGTATACTACAAGATTCTGTTTTATGGAAAGTGAATATTGTGGATTGTTATTATCCTTTTTTTGTCTTTAAATTACACACAGTTTAGTTTTTTTTTTCGAAAACAGTGTTTCTGTGGGGGAAAAGTTTATTGAGCCCAAAAGTACTTCCGAAGAGTTAAAAAAAAACAACATCGAGAAAAGTCAACACCTCCTACAAGACAAGGCCAGGGTGCTCAGATGAAATTTTCTAGTGACGTCACGTTCCGTAGTCATACGTCCATTATTTGCCGTTCGTCTAACATCGGTAGTGGTCGGTTCACATTCGTCTTTAGCCATTTTTAGGATGAAACGACGTTGTGAAACTACGCCAAAACTCTCGATTTTAAGAAACATGAGAAACTATTTTTTTGTCGTAAAAGGTTTGTAAACACCTCAAATTCATGGCTTAAATAATTTGACAGCAGTATTCCATTGGGGCTATTGCTTCATGCTAATTTTTCTTACGAATCGTTACAGACTTATCGCTTGTCGCCAATGCATTCAACGAAGGTATAGTTCTCGCCCATTCATATACTTTATATTTTTATTTTTTAGTCAAAATTAACAGTAAGAATAATAATTATTCTGAATTCCCCATGAAATAAAGTGAAACAGTAAACTCGATCTGGCATCGTCGCTTCGTGCCGTAACCCCCCGTGACGTCGGATCATACATCTGAATGTCGGGGTTGCCGTTCTATTATAATTGTAATAGATCTATTTATTACTATTGCAAAGGATCTATTACTCTATTACCTAATAGACCAAATCTATTAATATAAAAGCCAAAAGCTACATATATTTTAGAGATGCGTTTATAAACGTAGCCACAAGTATTTGGTTAATCCTGCAATATTTATTATAAAGTTATTGGTTATTGTCATTATTTGTTATCATTTTGCGCTTCGTTGTTTAATTTTATGGTTTTGGCCGATCTCTGTTTTACACTACTCTTTTTAATTTTTCTACCTGTTCCCAGTTTTAGCGTAAGTAAAGGTAAGCACAACATTAAAAAAATGGCAAAGTTCATTCAGCCGAGTGTGTGTCATTGTGAAAAAAAAAGATTTTATTTGGCAGATATCCTAGCAGGACTCCAAAACGGGTGAGATCGTTTCTGTAAACTTAAATATACCAAGATTGAAAGAGCACAGCTAATTGTCCAAAATACTTATCGAAACTTATAACGCATCGAAAAAGCAGAGAAGAAAAGCTTAGGGAATTAGGCGAAATTCGATTTAAGCATGTTATTGACGAAAGCAAGTGCGAAATGTTAAAGCATAAACAGCGTACAAATTATGATTCTTTTGAAGGGTTCTGTAATTTGATTAAGACATTTAATTTAAGGGTAGAGTGGTTTATGACTGACGAAAAAATGCATATACGTAAAAATAACAATACTCCCGGTCACCCATTTACACAATGAGCTGAACTGGAGGCAAAGAAAGCGAAACAGCGATATCCTAACCGCATAAGTCTATTCTCAGGTGGACCATTGTCCAACTGCGCGTGCGCTAAATGCCGTGTCAATCAACTCCGCGATATCGATCGATCGGCCATATTGACTGTTTTCGATTATTGTGTGCGTTTGTTTTAAAAAATATTAGGGACCCATTTTAAATATCATGGGTTATCTATATTCTAAAACAATCAAACAAATGGATAAAGTCAAAGCAATTGTTAGTAGCAGTATTATTCGTCATTATTACTTTAGGTATATGTAGTTTCTAAACTATCAATGAATGAAACAGCTTTTCATTTATTTGTTTATCTTTCTACGTAAACTTTACATTTTAAACTAAGTAAGCAAACAATCATAAATAACTGGTAAAAATAATATAAGTACAATATAGTACCTATCCGACAACATCTAATATGCAACAAATTCGCGGATACATAAAAAAATTTTTCTTCAAATCACCCGCAAATGTCAGTGGCGTGACTACTTGGAAATAGGCCAGTATTCGAGTTTTACCAGGCCCCCCTCCCTATTACATATATTTTATAAAATCGGTTTTCTGTTTGAATGTGAATTAAAAAGTTAACGTTCTCGATGAAATTTTTTAGCACACATCAATATCAAAAACATCTCATGCAGTAGAGCTATGTAAAAGCTGTTTAAATAATAGGTATTAGTTAAGACAAAATTGCTTGGTCGAGTACTTGGTTATCAATTATCACAAACAGTTACTTACATCTGTATTAACCGTGGTATTAATATAGTGTGTGTTTATTTCTATTTTCTCTACAGAAACAACTACTTTGAGGGCTAATGCTCCTACCGGCATTAAATCACACTGTTCAAAAGTCATTTAGTTTTAAATTTGATATTATTTTATCAATATTAAAAACAACTGTTCTTTTTTTTTACAGCAAAACAAGCCGTTTCATGTAAAAACCGTTGCTGCTTTTTAGCATATTATTTTTGAACTATGGGAGGACCCTAAAGTTGCCTAAAGTCCGTGTTCATTGAACACTCTCTAGTTACGCCACTGCCAAATGCCAAGAATCTGATCTAAATAGATCGGAGCAAATCGCTTATAAATAAAGTAAATAATATAGTGCCATGATCATATAATTATTGCTAAATGCATTATAAATTCATCCTAGCATTCAAATTTTACCTATGTGGCGCGCAAACTTATGTCGAACCATCTCTAAAAATCAACCAATCAGAAATGTTTCTGTTAAAACATGCGCAAAAACAGTATTGTCAGCCTCGAAACAGACTTATGGCACTTTGATATTCCTATCTCTCTTATCTTTGCTTCACGAATTCCAAGTTACCTTGAGTATTGTTATTTTTACGTATATGAAAAAATGTCTAAGACTCTCTTCAGGATTGAACATACTCCTGGGCCGACAATTACGTGGGCTGTTAAAATAAATACCGATTTAGAAATAAGTACATATTTATATGGACAACCAGTAAGTATACAAATTCATAAACAAAAATGCCCTATTTGTCAAGTAGTTTGGACGAATTACGAAATTTAATTGATAGCATTGATTGTTCGATGAATGTTCTTTCTTTAGAGATCGAACAAGACAATAACCCCCATTATGGTCGAGATCAATAGAACCGAAAAAATAGCAACGCAGAAGCATTAGCAGCATTAGAAGCAATTTATTTCGGAGCAAAAGCCAAAAGAACGATACCGATATTCACGTACAATTATGGTATGTTGTTCAATTGTATATACAATTCGTCCTCATGCCTACAAATATTTAAGAAGTCATTGGCCAATAATTTTACTCCATCCTGATACCATGTGTGTAATAATTTTTTAACCAATCCCCATATTGATGAGAAATCGTTATTTATACTATAAGGGGTGTAAGTAACATTTACCAGTCGAGGGCGAGTTTGCAGCGAGGGCTGGCAAAAAAGTTCGAGACTGGTTAATGTACTTACATCCCATATAGTATATAATATTTTTTCCCCTCCCTGTATTGTATATTTACAAGAAAATGCTGGATATATTTTTGGATTTTCATTATCATTACATGCGATAGCATTCTCATTAAATTATGAAGACAGCCGTGATCCATTGCCAGAGCAACATAAGCAGTGTTTATTTTATCAACGTCAAGTTGACAATTCATAGCGAAAAGTTTGAAAAAGTCGAATTGTTTAATTCTGTATGGACAAAATGGATGTTTCAGACATAGAAGAATCAGCGAATATTGCTTGTTTATCTCTACTACCGGAAAAGTCGAAAAAAAGGTGATGAAGCAGCATATAAATCCTTTAAGAATTGGTGCCAAAGCAAGACGGCTACTGCAGTCTCAGAAACCTTGTTTTTGGCGCATTTCCACGAAAAAAGTGCTATATTGAAGTCCCCATCAAGCTTATGGTGTGAGTATTCAATGTTGAAGTCCACCCCTTTTTATAGAGGAAAATATAGATATTTCTAAGTATCCAAAACTTCGAGCATTTTTGAAAAGAAAAAATGATGGTTATAAACCCAAAAAATTGAATGTGTTCTCAAGGAAGATTTGAATAAGTTCATGCTTGGGGCCCCCGATGATGTATACTTATTGATGAAGGTCGTAATGGTAATGGAAGACAATGTTAAAATAAGTCCAGAAGTTATAATTGTGAACATTCCTGACTCCAAAAATGGAATGTCACGTACATTTACAGTGACAAAAAGTGACGACACTCAGGTTTGTCATTTCAAAATAATTCAAAAGTACATTGATACAAGATCCCACATGACGACTTTTAATCCGCGTTTCTTTATGCGATATCAAAATGGAAAGTGCTTAAACCAGCCTGTCGGGAAAAATACGTTTTCGTCAATTGCAAGTAAAATTGCGAAATTTCTAAAGTTTGAGAACTTCAAAATGTATATTGGACACTCTTTTAAAAGAATGTCGGCAACTTTATTAGCAAATACTGGAGTTGATGTATTAGCGACATCGTGGATGGAAATCCGCTACTATTGCGGAAAGTTACGTAGCTGAGAGCCTCAATAATAAAAAGGAAGTAGCGAATAAAATTGTATACAATAAGACCCAGCCAGAAGTCTCTTGCAGTGCTTCAACAGTGACAGAAACATTGGTTAGAAATGAAGGACTGTGGAGTCAAAAAATGTAATACACATCGAGAAGAAACGAGAAAGCGTGTTTCCAAATTTTGTTAATAATGTGAATAATTGTAATAATTGTACCATTAATATTCATTTCAATTAATATCACCGGATTTTTGTAATATGTTGATGAAATCAAAAAATAAAGCTACTTATAATAATTTTAGATTTTTTGCCTAGGGATGTAAATTGACTTACATGCGTCGAAGGGGGAAAAATATTTTTGACTTATGCTCAGAATATTTTTAAATATTTAAATGACCAAGACAAATATGTTTCTGTGTTAATGGATGCAATTCATATTGATCCTTATCTTGACTATAAGGGTAGAAATGTGGTTGGGGCATCAGTGAACAATGAATCATTAGCAAAAACTGCATATGCGTTCATGCTTACAAGTATATGTTCAGATGTTAAAGAAGTTGTTCACATTCCCCTATATCAAAAATTAATCATGAATTGCTTTTCTATTTCGTCAAAACAATAATTACTCGTTTAGAGGCTATAAGATATATAGTCTTTTGTGTACTCAGTTACAACAATTCAATTAATGGAAAAGCAATGTCTAATTTTTCCCCAAAAAAAAGAACTTAATATAGTGTATCCACATTCTCTCTATCCAAAAAGGCTATTATTCTATTTGATTCTGTACACCTTTTAAAATGCATTTTCAATAACTGGCTAAACTCAAAACCTGATCAGACACTTATATATTCGGACTTTTGCAGCGCTGAAAAAAAAACTGCTTGTTCTTCAGCCTCAGCAAAAACAATTATTGAAATTGTACTTAACAGTATTATCAATACTTTGATTAAAAATTACTGTAACAAAAAAAAATCGATTAGGTAAAGGTCATAAAAGAAAATTAAATACATATTCAAAATAACAATATAATAAGTAACTTCAACTAAATAGTGGCTAAGTAATCAAATGATGAAATGCAGAAACATTCTGCTATCTGAGGATGCACATTATCTAAACTCGTATTTAGGATGTTATGGATTATTATAAGAGTATTTTTCTGCTTGTCGTTTCACTGGGTCAAAATGGCTTTACGAAAGTACCTATTTATTTCGAAAAACTACAATAGAACATCGTGACTATATAAAAATAATTATAACAATTATTAAAATATTAACAAATCCAGGAAAAAAGCACATACTATTGCAATAATCAACAAAACTGCGTTGTTTTCATATGACCACGGGCGATGACGTCACAAATCAGCGCCTTGGCCTTGTCTTGTAGGAGGTGTCAGAAAAGTACGCAAATTGGCATGGGATTAGGGATAGTCGTTAGTCTACACCCCTGTAGCCGTGAACCAGTACAGAAATACTGAGAAAGAAAACTGGCAATCTAAGTACAAAGTTTTGGAGGAAGACTGTTGGCAGGAAGTTAATCCAATACTTTGAATATGTCGAGGGCAATAATGTGTGAATGTTGGCTCCTCCATGGAATTGCATGGACTTATTCCAGTTGTGGGTTACGAAGGTAAGAAGATCTGCTGTCGATCTTTGGTGGCGGAGTACGTCTGTCGTGGATAAGTTTAACCCTTGCAAATTTAAAAAATCGTTATTAATATAGTTCTCCTTTGCCTTACTCATAATCAATATTGTCCATGTCGAATAGAAATAAATAAGATAGTGAAATTGTAAGCAGAAAAAATTTAATAAAGAGTTTCAGCTTCCTAAAAAAACAAGCGAATAAATTTAAAATTACTTATCACCAGAATAGAAATATAATAGGATTAAATAGGCAATTCAAAATGCATCCAAGGCAACTAAATCGAGTTGGAAACCATGTACTTTTGTTTCAAAGTTTATATAGGCAAAATAACCGCTGACAAATATATACAATGATTTAACGTACTTTTTGAACAAGAAGTTAAAACTTTTTTCAATAGAAAAAATTAATCAAGTTCTAGTTTAGTAATCGATTCGTACAATTTAAGCAAAATACACTTTGCTTAGCAAAAAGTACTTCACCAATACTTCCAATATAATGCTTTATTAGAAAAATTGATTTTTCGGTTTACAATTAATAATTTCTTTTTGTAAATATCACAAACTCGACAACTTTATATACATCTTGTTGAAGAAGTTTATCTGGATAAATTCCATAAGAAAAAATGCATATATCTTCCTTAAAAGGAAATTATAACAGGTCAATTTCAATAACATTATAAAAATTAAATTCACATTTTCACTAAGGCAGGTGATTTTTTAAATGTATATGGTGGGGGAAGACACTATGATATAAAATACTTGTATCGTAATAATACTTTCATACACACTTGTGATTATTTCAACCAATGGATAAGTTTGTTCAAAAATGAATAAATGCCCATATTTTAAACTATTATCCTTATATTAATTAATACTTCTAACAATATAAACTTATCTCATTTTTACTTATGACAATAGGTCAGGTAGATTGAAAATCTGACGAAAAATTAATTTTGGTAGACTTGGTAGTAGGAGCTGGTTATGCCAAGTTAAATCAAAGTTATTATAAATATAGTTTCCTCATAATATTTAAATGTCACAAGGATAACAAATTTATCTTGAAAAGTATCTTGTAAAGACGATATTTATATAGAAATTTTTACATTTGTTTTTAAATTTTTACAAATTCCAAAATATCAGAAATGTAGTGCGAGTATGCGTCTCTCCCCTCGATGGACTTTCTAGCAGCTTTATAATTAATGTTATAATTTTACTAGAAACGTTTTCAAATGATCACTCATATCATACATGTTGTTTAGGATTCTGGTTTTTAATGTTCTAGGTTAAAAAATGAAAATTACAAAATATTCGAATTTTTAAGGTAAACATTCAGTGACAGTTTAGTTTTAATGTAACGACAAACTATTTTATATTTTTAGTCAGTAATTAGGGTCTTTCTGATATATTTTAGGTCTGATGATGATCGGAAGGTCGAAACACGTGTAACGTTTTTTAAACATTGCTTTTTTTTTTAAAAAACATCTGACTGAGAGCGAGACTAGTGTTTTCTTCTTTTAAGTCTTATAAATAGGTCTCTTGGAGAAAAATAGACGATTTCTTTGAATTTTTAACAAATCCGTTAAAACGCGAAATCAAACACTATTTCGCTACAATAAGAAAATTATCCCTGTATTTTTCGGAGTAAATTTAACGACTGACCCAGTGTTTATGATAAATAACACTAAGATATGAAACTGAACAGACGAATCGGTAAATTGAGACTACAGTACAGCTTTTTTAATCGGAACAATAAATGCAAGGTTTTGTCGGATTAGCGATTTGTCCGGATTACTAAATATTAGAAAAAAAAAAATGTTTACATATCTATCGTTGTGCTGTTAATGCCTACTAAAAATGTATTAACAAATAAAAAGTTTACATACTTTCAAAAGCATTAAAACATATGTCAATACATATATTTTTTATTAACAAATTATGTATGTACAGGGCTGTTATTTATATTTTGACACCTAATTTGATCTTTAACTATAAGAGATACAAAAAATCTTTAAATACAAAAGCTGTAGGATTTTCCTTGTATTATATCTTTTAAGAGTATTACATTTTTTTTTAATACTTTAGTAAGTTGAAAGTATACATAACCTATATTTTTTAAATGGGATACTCTGAATATAATTATTTTATTAAATGTCTTATCGATTATAAATATACCAGGTTTAATACCTTTATCTTGAAAGGCAACCGAGAATATTAACAAAAGGCTTTCTCTTCTAACAATCCATAGGATCAATAAGAATGCAGCATGATAAGTACGCAAAAAATCTTCGTGGTTCTGCGTTTATCCGGCCACGTCCAAATTAACGAGGTGCGCTCGGATTATGAGTCGAGGAACTCTTCATCCGGATTACTGGATATTCGGATTGAAGTGTATCCGGATTAAAGAGGCTGTAGTGTATTTTTAGTTATCCTGTGTGTATATACAATAGTTGTTTCTCAAAATTTGTCGCATCCCAAAAAGAAGTTAGTAATTCAAAATAAATCCTGTAAAATATGAATGAAGTATATATGAATTAAAATCTCTTGAAAACCAGAATCCCATGTATAGTGTGCATGGTATTTTCACGATCATTCTCAATGTTTCTAAATCGAGATGGAGACGTTTTAGACGCACACTGCATATTATTGTATCGGGTAACCATTCCAACAGTACCACCCTCTTTAACTTTTTTATTTCGCCTCCCATAAGAAAGTGTTTCATACAAAAGTTGTATAAGTTAACTTGGATATTATAAATAGAGCATGTTATATCTTATACAGGGCCACAAAGACGTAAGCCAAAGTCACCCTGTAATTTTCCTCGATTTTTATAATCTAATTAAAATGTATTAATTTTTCATATACTATAACTAAATTCACTTGTTTCCTAGCTACAGATATTTAAAGTAGAAGTTAGCTTGGATATTATAATTATAGAGTGTTATATGTTATACAGGTCACGTCACAAAGATGTCACAAACCAAAGTTACTATACACCCTGTAATTTTCCTTGATTTTTACAATTTTATTATATTTAAATTCACTTGTTTTCGAGCTAAAGATTTTAAAAATTTTTAGTTTTGCTTTTTACATTAAGCTGAGTAAATTTGATATTTGAAAATAAAAGGCGATATATTTTTTATAGTAGGCCATACTCGTCACTTTGACAGTTATCATGGTGACATGTTTCTTTGAACAGTTGTTTCAATCTTTCAGGCAGAAAGAAGAAAAAATAGGAAATACTTATTTTATTTATTGAAAATAATTATAATGCATCTGCTACTATATATCAATAAGCAGCCCGACTACATGATGGTGTCATCCCTACAAGACACACCATTAAAAATACGTTTTGAGGTTTAGAAGAACTTCCAGTCTTGAAATGAAGCATTTGAAATTTCAAAATAACGAAAATAGCGAGCTAAATGTTATTTTACATTTTGTCGAAAATCCGAAAAAGGTAAGACTAAAGGTAAGCTTTAAAAAAAAACTAGCCACAGACCCAAAAGAGCCAAAAATGTTTGCAATTTTATGTTGGACACACTACAAAATAACACAGATTTTTTAATCCGAGAATCCAGTTTCTCTGCAAGTGGTGTATTTAACTGACAAAAAGGAATGTACTGCGTGGTAGAAAATCCAACTTTTGTATGTGAAGGACGTTTTCAAGTTCGTTCCCAGATAATAGGCCTATTTATTCCAAGACAACTTGACTGTTGAGTCATATTTCGAATTTTTTGACAATCGAATCATAGCTAAAATATTAGAAAATTTACCACTCAGGCAGGATCAGAGAATAGTTTTCCAACATGATGGCTGCATAAGCAGAATGCCTTGAACGAAATAGCTTGGCCAGCAAATAGCCCTGATCTGTCACATATAGATAACTTTTTATTGCCACATATTAAATAATTAGTTAAAAAAAACATCCTAAAAAATTCTGATATCATGAAAAATCATATTAGACATCACATTACATAACATACTATACTAGAGATTATTTTGTAGAAAATGCAATTGCAAACTTGCTACCAGAATGCATCCAGAACGAGGGGGTAAAAAGGATGCAACTAATATTATTCCCTGTAACTGATAAACCATATTTTGTATTTTTTTTATAGAAATAAACCGAGTTAATACTTATTTTTCGTTCAGTACCAGTGCAATATTTAAATATTTATAGGTCGAAAGCAACTGAATTTTGAGATATAGAGTAATATATATAAAAAAATACTAAAATTTTAAGTCAAATATATCTAGAAAATTCTGTCCTTCGTTTATCACGTGTTTTAATATATAACGCTATATTATAAATCTGTAAGTTAGCTTCTATATCTTTTGTTTTTTCTTTCTCATAGAAAGAAAAAAAAGTTTGTAGAGGGGGTGGTACTTCTAAATTGATCACCTGGTACATAACATTTAAATCTTAATAAATATTACAAAAACCTTGAAAAAAGTTCATAATTCTTTAGAATAAATCTGGGTATTATACGTGAGCTAAAACGATAGCATACTGTGTTCTTCAAATTAACTACAATTATCGCTACACCACCTTCGAATTTGATCTCCGGTTTTGCTAATCGATACTAGTATAAAAACCTTTCTCAAAACTTATCTTTTGGTTGTACGATTATATTATACTCCGTTGTACTATCAAAATCTCTCAGACGTGTCTCAGGGTAACCGGAGAATTCCGGACTGATGCTGGAAGGGATCTAGAGGCCAGAGTCTTTTCAGCGCGAAGATAGACATCCTCTCCCTCTGGGCTTTCCTTCTTCGTCGTCTAAATTATGAAAAAAAAAGTTAAAAAATCGGTACGTTTTATTGGAAAGGTTGCCTTACAAAGCGCAATATTATGCCGATTATTTCGATTCAGTTCCAATGAAGGTGAGTCATTGCATTTCATAACTTTATTAAATGAAGATTAAGTTAAGTTTTCCTTTTTTCTTTAAAGTTATATTCTGAATAATAGTATATAAACTGAAATATGATTTAACTCAGACATAAAAATTATGCACACTTTGTAAGACAGTCGGAGGCTTTTCACTGATTTACGTACACATTATATAGAGATTTTCCTAATTACTATTTGAAACTTCGTGATATTAGTGATAATCCCAAGAAACCAAAATACTGCTCTTTTTGTTTCCAAAATTTTCCAAGCAAAAGGAGTATTCAGTAGGAACTATTTTCCTGCATTATGCTCATATAGTTATCGTAAACATAATTCGTCAAGGGATGTCAATAACGAGGTCCCGGGATATCGAAGGAAAACCCTATCTCGAAAATACCCGGATTAAACTGATCAATTCCGGGATTAATCCTGATATTTTAAGAATTTATTAATTTTCTATGTCAACTACTCAAAACTATGTCAATGTCACTATTTCAGAACAAAATTCTCGTAATAGTACAAATTTTGCTCGGTTTTGACGCGTTGATGGTTGTATTATTGTGCCTGTGGCTTTAAACAAATTTGAAATTTATGTTGAAGGAATTATATAAAATTAAAACATCACTTAACACTGATCTGCAGCAGACATTAAGAACGAGAATCAAGCAACGCAGAACCATTTTTTCTGAAAAAAAAAGTTCGGAACATAGACCAATGAAAAATCAAAGAAAAAAATAATAAGGCGTTGGCCAACATCACTAGACAAGAAATTGATCTATTCGCAAATAGCGGACGCAGCCCTAATCTTCAAAAAGCCTTCAAACTATTCAGCCTACAAGCATGAAACCTGAAAGATGTTTTTGTTCCGCAGGATTATTATGGAACAAAATACGTTGAAAGTTGGGAGACGAAACTTTAGATGCACTAATATTTTTGCGGTATTTTTTAAAAAATTTGTAAACTTTTTTGTTTGTGTTTACATTTACACACATGTTTAAGTTTGTTAAAAATTATTTTCGGTTCATTTCTGCGTTTTAACTTTATACAAAGAATTAAATGCCATTATTGTTTCTTTTTTTTTTCGATGTCTAATGCCGGGATAAGGAACACTCTTTGGAATTGTCATCTTAAGATTTGACATTATCACTCCGATTACATAAAAAATCCGCAAAAGGAAGAAAGAAATAAATAAAATATCTCCAAAACCATTTAAAAATTGGTATAGGACATATTTAGCAAAAAATGAGGGGGTTTGATAAGATAAAGTGAAAATACACATTGAGTGTCATTTGAAAAAAATTTCAATTTTAAGTTTTTTTAGATTCAGACAAAAATATTGAACGTCCGTGGCTGTGATCTGAAATGTTTCATAAAAAACCTTTTTCTTTAATCGCATTCCTTATTGTTATCAAATATGGACGCAAAAATAAGGATGCTACTTACTAAGAACATGAAGGATTCAATATGAGAAAAGTTTTGGGTAAAGTCCTGTTCAGGTCGATTTTACCGAATTAACCGGAAGTGTTAATGAAAGAAAACGAGGTAAGTTCCAAGTACAGCCAATTTACCGATTGTTTCCTCATACACAGCTTAATTCTAAAGTTTCAAATAGCACTTACAAACAGCCTGTACTTTGAAAGATGGTATTTTTTCTTTAAATTAGTGAAAAGTCTTTATTAAAAGATCTACATTAAAACTAGTAAGCACAATTCATTGCCAACACCATCAGTAACGTTTTAATAGTTATTATTTTAGTTTTTACACCTAAGACTAATAGTTCCAGCCAGCCACATCAATGTATGTAGTGTGATGTATACCGGGTGACCATAAAATTACTAACAAGACTGCACCTCTTTATAACAAGCGCTATCCATATATCACTATAAAATTTGAAATTGATAAAGTAAACGTAATAGGATTTGACTAGGACTTCATTTTCTTATATTTCTTTTTAATTCGTAGAAAACGTAGACAATGAAAGATGACTGTCGCTTCTACAGTACGTTTGATTTTTTTACGTGTTAGTCAATATCAGTGTCAAAATAATATTGTCATTCATTCGAAAATGCCGCGATATAATCAACAGGCTCAATTATTAATGTTAAATATGCTGGCTTTTTTTTGAGGTGGAAAATCAGCAGCTTAGAGAACGGTTACCAATTGACTACAATAATGTACTCAAGGCGTCCGAGGGATTAAAAGTAAGTCAAGCTACTTTGTCTCCTATTAAAAAAATGGAGTTCAATCAAACGAAACATTCAAGCAACAAATCAGAAAAAATAACGAAATACAGAACCAAAATTGCTGATTTTATAAAGAATAAAATTAGGGATACAATTTGTATAATGTATATTAAAATGGAATACGTTACAATAGCCAGTTTAAAAGTTAACTGAAGATCTCAGCGGTTTTTTAAATTATTTCCTTTCGTCTCGGCGAAATTACTGCCGTACTATAGGATTGAGATGGAAGAAAACTAGTAACTCAAAAGGATTTAATGGAATTACCAGACATTTAAATGAAGAGAATTAAATTTTTGCGTGAATATATAAGACAGATCGAATCGCAAGAACCTTATATTCCAGTGTTTTTAGATGAAACATTGATATTCAGCAAAGGCCTTCAGACGTAGTTGGCAGGATGATACTCCTACCAGTTCTACACAGACAACCGAGGGTAATAATTGGATAATTTTAGATTTTTTAGAAAGAAATTTCATAAAGGCTGTCAACAAGAATGGATTTATTAAAAATGCAAGCTTAGTATTTCGAAGTGGGACTAAAAAGGAAGACTATCACAACAGTACGAATAGAACAAAATTTGAAACATGGCTAAAAACTAAATTAATCCTATTATTTATTTAAATTATTCTGACGATTTTGGAACGGATTCTGATGTTTATACCTCTGACGATGAAAATGGCTTATAATTATTTATACAAATTTTTGTTTATTTCTCTCAAATTGAGATGTTAATTGTTTTAAATTTCCAATAATCATTTCCTCCTTATATTTTAATAATAGTAGTAGTAGTAATTAATATTACGTTCTTATTATAGTCAAAATGACCGCTTTGAACTGCTCCTATATATCATCTGAAATATTAAAAAAACTCTTAGATATTCATTTATCTCTTTATGTAAACTAGCCATTTTAACATATTTCTCCTAAAAATATATATTCTATCCCTCATTTTATTCTTCATAAAATCAGCTGTTTTGGTTCTGTAATTCGTTGTTTTTTCTGATATGTTGCTTGAATATGTTTGGTCTGATTGAACTGCCATTTTTTTTAATTCGATACAAAGTAGTTTGGCTTACTTATAGTATCTCATATTGCCTCATTAGTACATTGTTCTAGTGCTCTTATTTATAATTATATCTGTAAATAGTTTTGATTTAATATATAAAATTATATTTAATATATAAAATGTATAAAATTACATATTTATTAATAAATTGTGAATACAATAAAACTTCAGCGGGTTGAATAAATAATGTTTTCACGGTACTAATGTAAAGTTCGTTGATGTATGTACCTTCATCTTCTTAATTCTTGTCCTTTAGAACGATTTTACATTTTTCGTGACAAATTAATAGTAAGAATGTTTTAGTGAAATAAATAACAGTAATTCATTTTCAAAACTGGTTGCGCTGTTTCTAAATTAACTTTACTGTTGTGACTGTATACCATTTTCTTATACCTATACTCTAATACTTTAGAACTTATTCAAACAATTATATTTATTACCTAGCAAATTGTTGTTGAAATAAGTTTTAGCTTTTCGGCTTATATCAGCTTGCAAAAAAATGTCTTATTGGTGAAGCCCAGTGTAAAAGGATCTAAGTTAAAGCAAGAATGGTTATTAGCAGAAAGTTAAATGCATACAAAATGAATATACAAAAAGTGTACTAATTCTGAACTTTTTTATAAAAATGGATTTTTGAACGCATTCATCACCTCTTAATAAGATGCGATGCACCTTAACTGTCATTACAGTGTTGATGAAAGTTTTCCAAGACATACGTCCTATTACGTCACAGTCAATTCCCATTACGTTTACCTTAGCGCTTGTCATAAAAATGTTACAGCCTTGTTAGTAATTTCGTGGTCACTCGGTATAGCTAATGTCAAAGTAATTGGCATGCAAAAAAACGTCCAACCGCATTGATAAAAACTTGTTTGACAAAAACCTGTATTAATAGAAATTTTAACAATGTCTAAAAACATAATTATGTAGAAAATACTTCAATTTAAAAATAGCCGAATTATAAAAAAACGTAGAAACCAGCAAGCTTGTTATTAATAATTTATTTAGTAAACAATTTAATACAAATTCTGCTGCATTTTGAACATTTCTATCAAGCCATCTAAAGTTTATGTTTGTAGTGTTATGTCTATAAAAACACGCTATAACTGTTAAGCACACAAGAAAACAATATTAATTTTCTAATGCTGATGCTCATTCTGTGTTTCCTAAATACAACTAATTTCTTTATGCAAACTAGTAGAAAGAAGAAAGATTTTTTCAAATCACATAACTAGTTAAATGCCATCTATAAAGAAAATACTACTAGAGAAATACTGGCGTGTCTACAATGCAATATTCTACATAGATTGGATTTACCTCGGGAATGACTTGATTTAATCTTTTGAATTTTCGTTTGTAAATATTGGAGTTTATCATGACCTATTTAAAGGTGAAGATAAGTTGTTGCCAAACGAATATAAACTGACATCACTAAGGTAAAGACAATAAACTAGCAGTCCGGCTAGGGCAGCCCTTAAACTGCTGTGGTTTATTCCTATCCCCCTAGAAGACAGATACGTAAAAAAAAACACAAGTGTCACAATGGTCACTTGCCAGATGGTTGAATTGAAACCTGCATCACCTGCATTTCATATGAATATATTCAATTAAATAGGTGGCAAAATAATTTCCGTTTTTTTGTTTGACTAGCATCATAAGATAGCTTATCAAAAACTAAGATAGGAATGTAAAAGTTATTTTGCTCTAGGTCCAACCGTTCAGGTACTATGACGGCTCAAAGAAGCAAAAATGTCAATTTTCAAACATCAATAAATCAAAAACAGTCAAAGATAGACATAATATAGTACCCTTATTAAAAAAACACTTAGAATTGACCATAGAATCCAAAAATGTAATAATATATAGGGTGTTCCTTTAAAAAACGCAACATCCTTAAGTTCTTTTGTTTCTTGTTCAATTGTTTTTTTGTTACGATTTTCGAATTCTCCGAGATAAAATACATCGATTGGCTATTTTGAATTTCTTGAGAAATACGAGGGGAACAAAAAATTCGTTTTTCCTCCTCAATGGAAGACCCTGTACATCGAAGCCGCGAGGGTCTGTCAATAGACTGACTATATCGGATAAAAACTAAAAATGTTACGATTTTTTCAAAAATTGAACCAAAAGATACCTTTACTTTGGAGTCGAATGTTATTGAAGTGATTTATATTTTTACACAAAAGCAAAGCAGATTCAAAAGCTTCAATCTATTCTCTAAAACTTTCCTTTTTACTGTTTGTTTCTATGACGTGCTAAAATACCTGACAATCTGACTTGAAAAAAAATTGCAGATATTTTTTTTCGCTTCTCACAGAATAAAGTGTGGTGTACAAAACGCCATACTCAAAAACGCATAAAACCTACACATAGTATTGTTTGTGCCTCTCTGCACGCATTTTATCGATGAATCCAGCAATTCCAAGAGCAGGTTCAAGCTTAATAAAAGTAGAATAGCTTTCGATACCTCCAATGACTGATAGTTTTTATCTTGAATAGCAATAATAGGAAATCATAGTTCTTAGATTTAGACCGTGTCAAATTGGAATTATTTTTCGACGTTTCAGCGACAATGGCCCAAGGCGTCTTCAAGGATCTTTACTGCATAAGATCAACACTGCATAAGCGTCGATGGGCACAGTTCATGTACATATATTTTCAGGGTGCTTCATTAGGCAAGAACCTTGGTATCCTTTATATTGAGCATGTATCCTACTGAGTACTGGTGCTCAGCATCAGCAGACTGAAAAATGTTTTAATTATATATATTTCGTGCTCCCTAAGTCAAGTAGACACAGACCGAGGGGTTTCCCCTATATACACTTCACTGCAGCAAAAGAAAATGAATATAAACTCTTTCTGTTTGCAAAGGAATTATATCTTTCGACAATCTTAAGCATTGCCCAATCTTTTTGTGCGTTTTAAACGCTCTGCGAATGTTAGACCTCCTTAGAATTCTTTTTATCTGTGGTACCCTATATAAAAGGTAAAACTGCACTACTTGATTGTTGTTTATCTAATACTGGCCGAAGGACAGCCAACATCAAGTTGTGCAGTTTTATCTTTTATACAGGGTATCACAGATAACATTGCAAGATTTCTGAGAAGGTCTAACATTTGCACAATTTTTAACAAGCACAAAAAATTGGGCGTTATTTAAGTCCGCCGAAAGATGTAATTGCTTTGAAACAGGAGTTTACAACGTTCCCTGTTTTTGTGGTAAAGTGTCTGTGTCTACTACTAGACTTAAAGAACATGAAAGATGTATAAGTAAAAAACAAATTGTTCAAACACCAGCACTCAACAGGGCATATGATTAATGTAATGGATACCAAGGTAGAAAACTAAAAAAAATATTTGGAATTTTTCATACCCTGTATCTTGAAAACTAAGCATTTCCGGACTCGTGTTCATAGGAACTTTTTTTAATATTTCAATGCGTAGAATAACGCCTCTAAATATTAGAACAGAATTTTTGCCACTGTGTCTATTAACGTCCACTAGAACGAAACACATGAGAATTTTTTTTAAGGAAACTGGGATTTGCGGTGAAGTTCGACTTATGCGCATGGTATTTATAATAAAATCTCTAGTTAAACCTAATGTTTCTCTTATTACAGGAGTACCCGATTGCCTTTCCTTCTTATTTGAATGCAAAACACATTTTTATCATTAGTTGTCTTTCCTTGCTCCTTCCTTCTTAATTTTCTTCTGCATTTATTTCATTTACAAAGAATTGTATAATAATCATTTATGTTTTTTTTTGTGGTTTTTGAATTTAAGAACAGACCATCATTTTTTATGTTAAAATATTTCAGGTTTATCTAAGACTGTTCGTGAGCCCGAGTTGATAGTTTGAGTTTAGGTTTATATCTTTCAGAGAACACTACAAGCAATGCAAAGGTAAAAGGTAAGAAAATATAAGATGTTTTCAAAACTCCAGGACAGAAAGTGTATGAAAACTCGCGTCATATACTTCTAGTTTAAACAAAGCATTTTGCTGCAATTTTCGCTTGTATTAATAACTCTGTTGGTCATTCAGAGTTTCTCTAGAGGTTTCGTGCGTTCAAATGTAAGCAATTAATTAGTGTTGTTTGAAAACAAATTGGTGAAATTTTAAGAAAGGGAAGCAATTTTTAGAAACTTACTTATTTGTAATGTAATTCGATTCTTCGATCATTTTTTGCAAATTCGTCAATGACGTCATCATAAAAACGTGGATGCTCGGACATATTTTGGAGAAGTTTATTTTCAATGCCCCTTTGAATTTCTCACGAAATTTTTTATACGTTTAAGTGTTGAGAAATTGCGTTCTACTGATGAACTTGTGGCAGGTATTGTCAATACTAATTCACACAATTTCGACACTTCGGTGTAGGCATCTTCCAGCTCCTTGTCTTTTAAAAATTGCATTAGTTTCTTAGCGTTATTTTTTGCGCTAATGTCATCAGTTTCGTAAATCACTTTTACTTCAGATTGCAGTAACACTCGGTCGAGGAAATGGCCATAATGAAGAAGAAGAGATTTAAACGCATCTTCTGGAAAAGTTTTTCAAATCAATAATTTATTTGTTGCTGAATTTGATCGATTATTTCATAAAAGAAGCGTCTGTATGATGTTTGAACATCTCCGACCTTGTCTGTTCGAAGACGCTTGGCTTGTAGCTCTACATTTAACGTCATCATTTTCTCCCCAAATAGGTCAAAGTCATCTCTTTTTTGGCTTAACATGGACTTAAAATCATCTACTTTTTTTAGGCAAAAGGCAATATCATTTGTTTTAGTTTGTAATATATTAAAAACATTGTCCGAGAATTGAAATATTTCTGAAAATATGTTCAACAAATAATTAAAATTAAAATCTCGTTTTAAATAGTCCAAAAACCCCCTCGAACTATTTATTGCTTCTGAGTCCCACGTTTTATTATTTTCTATTGTATTCTCAAATAGTTCACTCAGTGATTCACGGTTCTCAGATACTGTTAACACAAGTCTTCCATTATAGTTCCACCTAGTAGGAGCTACTTTGGGCAGTCCAAAGCTTGTGTACGTTTTGTTGACTTGGAAAAAAAGCAGCCTTGCCACTTAAAGTAACGAAAAATACTTTACACCCTTTAATGTGATTGATGGACTGGGATAAAACTATTAATTAATTTATGAGCAAAACAATGGACAAACACAGCACTTAGGAAAGTTTCTCGAACTTTAGCTTGCAGACCCCCTAATTGTCCTGCCCTCACTTCAGCTCCATCACAGCTTTGGGCAACTAATTTTTTGTCTCCATTAATTTCTTTAGTAACGCTATAAACTATGGTATACAATGCATCTGCTGTACGATTCTCGGACACATTCTTAAAACCTAAAAATCGCCCTCGAATACTTCCGTCTGTTTTAACGTAGCGTATTACTGTAGATAATTGGCTAAAATTAGTGACATCAGTTGTTTCGTCCAGAACAATAGCAATGAACCGCGCCTCGCCAATCTCCTGCTTAATTCTTTTTAGAATACGTTCCTCGAAAAACGCTAGACTGCTCTAAATGATTTTTTAAGCAATCATCATATTTAGCCATTAAACTAAATAAATATTGAAAATTTCCTCTATTTGAAGAAACTCTTGTTTCGTCATGACCTCTAAATCCCAATTTCCAACTGTTTATTAAGGGTGTGTTCAATTCTGGTTTTGCCGAAGACTTTTTCTTTTATAACGGTCTGCAAATGCGCTTTGGACATAATGTGTCTTTTTACAGCTTTATAAAAATTGTTTAAATCGGAGAAACCAGTTTTATTCCAGAGACCTTTTTCATTTTCAAAAAGTAAACATGGCCAACAAAATAATTTACTTATATTTTCACACACTGTTAGCCATTTAAATTGTTCGTATTGTTTTTCCGGATAAAATGTCTAATACAGTTTTTCATTTTTGTGGTTAAACTTTTCATAGGCGGTTTTGCCCTTTCTTTGGAAATTATTTGAAGCTTATCAGCGAAGTTTAACGTTCAAAATCCCTTTATTATTAAGACACCCACCACACATTCACAAACACTCTTCTTACTAAATTCTCAAACATTTTCAACGTTACTACCGATAGCCGAAGTTGACGGTATTTGCATATACACGCCCCTATTATTGTCTTCCATATCGCACCATGCATAGCCGTTCAAACAAAGAACCTACTCCAACGATAGATTCCGCCCCCACTTAAAACACGCGACTGAAATGCAAAAATTGCAAACAGCCGGTGGAAAGTTCAATAACCTCTGGCTCGATTCACAGGAAATCAAGCATACATGACTTGGCTGCAGAGAAGCTAGCGGCCAGCATAGGTTCTATTCGATTTCTATTGTGGCTCGGTCAGAGTCAAGGCCGCATTTATTATGGGCTTGATAATTAAGAAAATATTTTAGCATTTTTAATATAAACCAAATAAATGGTTTCCTATTTCAAAAAATACATTTTAGAAGATGCTTTGTAATTTTTTTTGGGGAAGCACTGCTTCCCTTGCTAGCATGGACTGCACGCCCCTGATAAATTCTCACCTTTGATCAGGAAAATAAAATACAAGAAAATAAGCCAAAAGCGCGGCTGATTACAATTCTTAATTAAGCCCACAATAAAATTTACTGATATACTAGGAACTGACAACTATACATATATCTGAAAATAGTTTAAGAAGAAATTTACAAACGAAAATTCAAAGAAAAATCGAGTTGTTCTCGAGATACTTCCACGTGATTTACTCTGTATAATATACACCCCAATTTGTATTTGGGTATTTCAAGATACATATGCCTACATACTTTTTAATCTGTTACGGTGCTCAGCATTTATTTGTAATAGCGTATAATGAAAAATGATAACCTGAACACTGCAAATTTTTCTTTCATAGAACAAAAAAGTGCTTGTTGAAAATAGAGTGTAATCCTGCTATATAAAAATTGTTTAATTCAAAGTCAATGGATTATGCGTAATTTTGAATATGCCTTATGTGATGCCATTTGTCAGAGTTCTAAGTTTTTGTTCCTGAACTTCTTTATTTTAACTATTGATGATATAGCGATAAAAGTCAATAAATTTATACATAGCAACACCACTACTAACAAAAAATTTTCTGTTTTCTTGATATTATAACATTATGAAGCAATAGACTTTAAACAAGTAAAGACACATTCAAATACTTAATTATTTATTTTAAATTAATTCATAGAAATTTGCATAGTACCAGATTTCCATTTTCTAAAATTATATAATATAAAAGAAAAAAATTAGAAAGGAGAAATAGACAATAAACGTTTAGAAACTCGTGTTTAATAAGCTCTGTTATGCTGGTCTACACTCTCTAGTATTGTTAGTGCTCAATTACCCCAAAATGAAACACCGGTAGTACTCAGTCATAAGGCAAAAATTCAATCAACAATGAATGATCATTATCTCGGGAATCTTGAAGGCATGGCATGAAAAAAGCAAATAATATTATATATATTGTTTCAAAAACATGATTGCTTCATATAGAAAAGTTCCAAAAAGTATCACCTATGTTGGGTGCTTAAAGCTATTATATTTAGGATTTTACAATAAAATTTAAAGCTTTGTGTATTTATCAATATTACTTTTAATCAATTTATTAAATTTAATTATTTTTAGTAATTAATTAACATTAAAAACAGTTGTTGCCAAATAGGGGTCATGGGGTTTGAGAATGTTTAGCACATGTTGTTTTCATCTCGCAAAAGCATTCAACTAACATTGTAACAATGTTCGTAGACAGAGCGCCATTATCCAGTATTGTTCAACCGATACACTTACAGGCGCAACATCACTAAAGTGGAAATAAATTAACGTTCACCAAAAAACAGCATCTGGGCTTCATGGTACCCCTTGTACAGGCATACCCAGCGTAAAGTAAAGACCCTGTACACCGTGTTCCACATAAAAGTACCCACTATGGAAATCCGGAACAGATATGAAAAAAAGTTCTTTTAAAATGTTTCCAGGGTGTCCCAATTTTGCTGGGACATCAACTATAAAATTTTAAATGGGACACCCTGTATTCTTATCCATTATTTGATTTCTTGTCAAAAATAAACATAAGTTGCCAAGTTAAATTATAGTCGATTTCTGCGTATTTTCTAAGATAATTAAGGTATGTGTAATTTTTTGAACACTGGAGCTATTTTTAAAAATCACTATAAAAATAGCAAAAATCTAAAACTGGGCGTTTGGGTGGTAATTTCCAGTTTATAAAGCATCAATATATATACGAAATACAAAATTGATATCCACGCCTATTCAGGGTAGACATACCACAAAATCAATCTTGCACGTTTTTAGAGTGAAAAAGTCGATTTTTTTTCACTCCCTCCTGGTATCAGTGTTTACTTGTTCTATTTTAAAAAATGGCGTCAAGAGCGACTATATTTGTATAACTGTTATAATGAAAAAAAAAAGTATAGGATAAGTATACCTATTTGTTCCCATGAAATTTGACAGTTTTTCAAAAAATGTTGTGTTTTTAGTGGTTTTATTGAAATCATTTAAATTTAAAATAATTTTATTTATATTTCATTGAATATCCTAACAACTCTTTAAGAGATGCACAAAGCGATTTGAATTTTTCCATGACCAGCATACATTGAGTATTAAAAGAAAACAAAATATCCCCATATAAGTTTCTTACAGTTCAATTTTTAAATGAAGCTGATTATCAGACCAGACAGCATTTTTGTATGCAAATGATGGACCTGCATTTTGAGAGACGGATTTTAAATAAAATCCTTTGGACAGATGAGGCGATCTTTTCCATTGCAGGAATGCATAACAAAAAAAATACTCACTACTATTCTGAGACAAATAATCATTTGGTAAAACAAATTAAAAGGCAAAGTGTTAAAGTGTAGTGTGGTATTATAAACGACTGCATAATAAGACCTGTGTTTTTTGAGCACTATTTGAATAGACAAACATTTTTTAACCTTTTAAGATATCAAATTATGGAAAAACTAAAGGATTTCCGGAACGCAGTCCGAAAGGCTGTGGCAAACATAGTGTATAGCAGAAAACGGACAGTATGTGGAAAATCAATTATATAGTCATTTATTTTAATTTTTTTCTGTTTTTCTATTTCCGTGTAATCTGTTATATGTTGTTTATGTTGATAGCTATGTTACTCAAGAAGTTTGTTTGTAATATTAATTTTCAATAATGTGTTTTAAATTTAAAATTTAGCAATACAACAAAATTAGGGCTATAGTTACGCAAATAGAAATATTATTCATTCCATGTCTTCCTCTAGTTTTTTTTTTTGAGTAATTATGCAGTATCACAATATTCAAGAAATAATTGAGATTTTCTCTGTAACCATTGAATTTAGCTACAGAACCTATAAACACGAAAAAGTAGGTATTTTTATGATCATTTGCATAAATAAAAAAGATTGATTTCGTAGTATGTTCACCCTGTATAGGTGTGGACAAAAATTTTGTATACGGAAGACAAATGCACTGATGCTTTATACATTGGAAATTACCACCCAAACGCCCAATTTTAGATTTTTGTTATTTTTTATAGTGTTTTGAAAAATAACCCTAATTTTCAAAAAATCACACATAACCTTAATTATCTCGAAAACTACCCGGAAATCAACTTGTTTAAATTGGTAACTTATGTTTATTTTTGACAAGGAATCAAATAATGGTCAAAAATACAGGGTGTCCCATTTAAAATTTTATAGTTGACAAATGACCCTGTATAAGTATAAATTTAAAGAAACTTTTGTATGACACTTTTTTCGTATCCATTACGGATTTTTAGATAGTATAGTGGGTACTTTTATGTGGAACACGGTGTACACCTCCCCTGCGAGCATTGCAATTCCTTGCTATTAACCAACCTATTTTTATGAAATAGGTGATTCTGCTAGAGGAACCAGAACTTAAGCTCAAGATGGCAAAGCCGTAGAATTAGCTCTCTGAAGAGACAAGCGGACACTCAAAGAGTGAATGTGATATAACGCTGTACAGACGAGCGCTATATAAATATGGCGCGTAAGAAACGAACCTGTAAAAAAACAGCGCTGTAAGAAAAGAGCACACCACGAAGGCTTAAGTACTAGGTACCGCGGTTGCTTTAAGTGAAGACCGGGAAAGTTTATTGATGCGGGATATAAAGTCTTACAGATTAGGAGAAGAGGGTTTGCTGATAATATATTCCATAATCAGTGCATTTAGGAATAAATGAGCGAACAAAGTGGGAGGTCCGTGGTCTTTGCTATTGGACGGTGAAGGGGATGTAGATGGGTCGATACAAGGGGGGCATACAGGATGATAATTTATCAGAACAGAATCTGTTGTTGTATCTGTAAAACAGAGACAGGTCGCCCACAATTCGACAATGCTCTAGTGATGCAAGCTTCCCTTGTGATGAATATTAAGAATTGAAGGAGAGGTTGCTCCCCATATGTGCGAGCAATACTTAAGGCTGGGTCTGATTTGCGAAGTGTAAAGGGTATATAAGTTGGCAGAAGAAAAGTATTTCATTTGAGGTGATGTGATCATGCAAGCGAAGATATATCTGAAAAGTGATACCAACTAGGCTAAATGAATCTTTAGCTTCAAGCATTTGATTATTCATTTGAATAGTATGGGTATTGGGAGATAGTATTCACTGTGTCTTAGCGGAGTTAAACTGGTCAAGGTTATTTGCTCTCCATCCTACGATTTTAATGAGGTCCTTGGTTAGCGATTAAAGTCATTACTTAAACCCTGTGGAACGGTTGCGTTGATTTGGTAAAAGTTTGAGAATGGCCGTCAAGAAATACTTCTGTTACAATTAATATTAATATATCTTGACGTAGATTTAAATCAAATCAATAGAGCAGCAGCAATAATAAGGTACCGCATCATATTAAAAGATTTAGTGCAAAACGATTTAAAATAATAAGGAACAGAAATATAAGGAAAGGTTGATTATATTTAGATATCTTAATGGATTATTATTATTTTATTACTATATATTGCTATATATACAGTATTCCTTTGTAAACTTATTTTTAGTTGTTTGGGATGTAAAAATTTAGATAAAATAAATATCAAGGTAATTAAAGACAAAGTTAAATATTTTTATTCAGTTAGAAAAAGCCAAAAAAGATTTTTGTTTGTCAATCTAAACGCAACAAATAATCTGAACACATTTAAAAATAAGAGAACTAGCTTGGGCCAACAGAGGTACGTACGTGGATAGTAAAACTAATCTGCATTAGGTCGATAAGAACCTAAATAGCAAAAAAACAAAATAAAACAAAGAATTAGAAGCGCAGTCATAAAATAATATTATGAGATACAAGACACTGTGGATGGGGAACAAAGTAGAAGGCAGAATGGAACAACTCTCAGATTATGATGAATAGCACTCGAAGACATAGTGGCCTATCCGGGAGATTACCGAGACAATAGCGGGAGGCATTCTAACGCTTTTTAATTATATGACTAATATATATCACTCAATTAATATATGAGGCAATCCAACTAAAATTATAAAGCTTATAATTTTGTGATTAATAGAGAAATGAGTTCAAGGTAAATTATTTCAATTTCAATTCTTATTCAAAAAGTATGTATATATTTAAATTTAAAAAAAATGTAAACACTCAATGGAAGAAAATTATTTAGGAATTAATGTTTTCTAAACCTAAAAGACCCTATATACTTATTACTTTTTGTTATAAAGAAGGTAACCGCCACAAGAAGGGTAAATTTAACAAACATACTGATTTTGTATCCATCTATTGCTAGAAATACATACATATTTTATCTAAAAATCCCAATTTCAACATAATTTTACTGGGAAACTTTTTGGAACTTTAAATTGTAATTATTTACTTTCGTTTTGATAAAATTACAAAATAATTATTTTACAAACAAAATCGTTAAAAGGGTTAGGCTAATTAGTTAGTAACTTACACCCATGTTAATAGCAGAGCTACTCAGTTCACCTGACTGTTTGTCGGGGTTCAGCGGACACACCAGGTCTCCATAATCGGCCTCTCCTTTACTCTTTTTTCTCTTCAGTGAGAACTGTGACTTTTTGGCAACCTACAAAATAAATGTTTCGTCAGAAAAGGGTAAAACAACGTTTGAAGTTGATAACTAGTTTAAGAATACACTCTACAGGAGTTTCGTAAACCAGAAGAAATACAATGTGGGTCAAATTAGAAACAAGTTGCTTAATTAATTTAATTAAATGCTGTCCAAAAATTTGTTGGATATTCAACTGTTGTTTAAGAGATTTTTGGAAAAAACTGAAATTTTGGGAAATTATTTTCATTTTTTCTGAGTTTATTTAAAAAGATATCTGAAAATAAATGTTACTTTAGCATTTTTTGTCCTCTACATGGTGGTATCATTAAATATTTGATCACACGTTTCGGTTTTTCGTAGTCATCATCAACTTAATTTTTTTTAAATAGGCGGGTCATTTTTAATGCCTATTATATTTGTCTTTTTACGCTGAATTCAACGACATGTCACACTTAGTATTTATAGAACGATTCGAACTATAAAACTTATTATCAATACAAATAACGTACATACAACGAACGCTTATTGGAAGTTTTTTTCAAAATCACTACACAAGTAAACTCTAGTTAGCTTTGAAAATCCTACATTTTAATAAATAGGATCTAAAATAACATTCCTGGTCCTTAAGGTTCAAGCTTATGGCCATTAAGATTATATGAATTAATATTAAAAGTGATCCTACCTACAGCAGACTTATCCAAATTGCATTTTTACGTGCTTAAGCGTAATAATTTACGTAAAGTTAATTTACTAGGTTGGCCATGATCGTTTTGGAGATTGGCGCATTTCAAAAACCCGTCTTGCATCGCGAAAGAAAAAGAGAACTAGAAAAATAGTACTTAAGGAACAAGGATATCGTCCATTTTGATTTCGAATTTGTCACAGTTTCTTACCTAGAGATTTCGAGGGCAGAATGACTTTTTGGGAGTTGTTGACAAGGATGTGCGATAACAACCATAATTTTCCTCATACTATTCTTTGGTCGGACGAGAGTTACTTTTGTAATTTTTGCATTTTTAATCGGCATAAAATGAACACCGTGTAAAAATAGCCAGAGATGAAAATCGCTTTGACTTTAATGTGTAGTGCGGTATTTTGAGGACAAGGATTCTTCAAAGTCTACTTTCACCGAAAATTTATGAGGGCACTTTATACATTCTGGCAGATATTTAGAATTCTTAAATAATGATATTGAAGATTTTTCTTGATGACATTCCTCTGGCCACAATCAACAATATGTGGTTTCAACAAGATCCTAATTTTCGAGGTAATATGGAATATTTAACACAGCGTTTCCAAAAGAGGTTAATTGCCACTCATGGTCCCATAAGATATTACGCCATTGGATTTTTTCTTGTGGGGCTTCTTTGATGATGAGGTCTACTGAAAAACATTTGAAAATATTGACGAATTTCAAGGCATTTTTTTTTAAGAAAATGAAACATTTATCATTTTATTTACGTTTAGAAAACAAAGGCGGATTTTTTGAAAATCAGAATAGGTTACTTTGCTTTTATAAAATATTCTTATTACCATATTTGAAATACACGTCCATTGTACCTATTTGTATTCATGATGGGTTTTATAGTTCGAAACGTTCTATAAATACTATGTGTGACATGTCATTGAATTCAGAATGAAAAAGCGAATTTAATAAGAATAAAAAATGATCCTCCTATTTAAAAAAGTAAAGTCGAGGACCACGAAAAACTGAAAAAATTAATGATGTCATCATGGAAAGGACAAAAAGTGGCAATGGGAAAAAGGCAAAAATGTATTTACAGATCTCTTCAAATACAGTCAGAAAAAAATAAAAACGATTTCCCAAAATTTACTTTTTTTTTCAAAAATCTCTAAAATAGTTGAATATCTGACAAATTTTTAGACAGCATTTGATTAGATCTTCAATTACGCAACTTTTTTCTAATTTAACTTACATCGTATCTCTTTTGGTTTACGAGATCCCTATAGAGTGCAGTCTTAAACTGTACACCGTGTATGCAATATTCCATCCTATATACATATATACTAATTTTCTAAGAATTTTTAAATGCTAAAAATTTTTTCTGCAAAAACCCTATATAAAATTTAAATAGATCTGTATGTTTTGACGTAACATGGAAGTTAGTTTAAAGTAAATAGTTCCCTTTTATTTTTTTAATATATTGGTGGCGCTAAACTTTTGGCAATCATCTATCTACAAGTCACGTTAAAGGAATTCCTCTTGATCATAATTGACGTAAAAAACAAAAAATGACTGCCTAAAAATGTGTAAATATATTTACATTTTGCATAGTGCACTGCATATAAAATTCTATTATCCTTACCACCAATCGACTAAATTATGAATAACTGGTAGGTTATCATCCGTGGAAGGAATGGCAATATAAACCCAATGGAATTTAGTGCCAACAAACTAGTTCACTGACAAACTTAAAACAATATTACATTGGTTTATGTATTATCAAAGAGCAACTTGCTATACAAAGGCACTGATATAAATAAAAATCAATTAAAACATTTTGAATGTCAAGTTCAAAAAGTCAATGTAAGTTTTTTATATAATATACATAAACGAAATTTGCTCATAGTTCGTATGAGTCAGGACCTATGTTACATGAAGTTTGAAACATGTCTGTCTATGGGTATCAAGAATCAGACCCCGCTTTGCTTGCCAGTTGGTTATGAGTCCTCGACAGTTCATTTCATCAGGCATCATACCAGGAACAGCGGTTATCGGTTTGTGCATAATTTATTTACGTCGGCTTTGTGTTCCCAATAGACAAAAACTCTTCTGTTGCATTGTCTCAAAACAAAATCGTAAGAACATATAACGCACTGGAGTAGAGAGCTATTTCCAAAAAAAAAATGGATTATTACATTAGAAATTTTCGTAATTCCTAAACAACAAGCCCCAGCAATAGTTCAATTCTTTAAATCTTCCCGGCATTCCTTTTTATCTTCTAATTAAAGCAGAATTTTGAATCCTAGCAATTCCAGAACATTTGCTAGGCATTGCAATACAGTGAATGAGTAATTTGAGCTAAATAAATATGTTAGTTTTTGGTGGATAAAATCTCAAGTTAGAGTATCTTCACCTGTTCCTCCCTCACCGGAAAAAAATTTGTAATAGATTTATCTCGTTTCGTGTTTGTCGGAGAAAAAAGTGTAAGAACAAAAATTTTAGGCCTGAAGCCTGTAGTTCGTTTCCAAGAAGATAAAAAGTTTCCAAAAAACAGTTTTTCTGTATTTGGACCTTCAAATAATGATTTAAACCTATTAAAAATATTTAACACATTTGTATTAGCAAAAAAATTAATAAATACGTGTAAATTGGAGAAAACTGAGTTTTGGAAATTTTGGTGCACTCTATCTTCTTGGAAATGAACTACAAAGAGTTCGGCATAAGATAAAAAATGTTTAAAATTTCGACCTCTAAAATTTTTATACTTACCTTTTTTCTCCTGACGATTTTGTCTTTTTGACCACCAGAAACAACATATTAAAAATTCAGTACTACTTTAGTTTGGTCTCCGACCTATTTTTAGAACATATTGACTGTAGTATTAATAAATAAAAGAAAAGAAAGATCACACGCCCACGAAACAGTTGAGACTGTTAAATAATCCAACAAACCAACTAAGAAATAAAGTAGTTGATATACATCAAATGAGCATTTGCTTTAATTCTGGATGATCTGTAATTTACAATACAACATGAACTGCAGCAGCAATGATTTTATTTGTAAGGCAAAGATGTAAATAATAATGACTAAGTAGATGGACTTCTCCGAAATCGACTTTTTATCCTAGCTGCTCAAACCATTAATAGAACCAACTAGCGACCGAATGAAGCTAAAGCAGCTCCAAAATCAATTAAGGTAGGTCGTCCATAATTTCACTGAAAAACTCCCCCTACCTATCGAGATGTTCACAAACAAACTTAACTACCTAATAACCATCACTTCTTTATCGAGCTTGCCTCTTCTAGATTCTATTCTAACTTGTAGCAATAATGTAATGTCTTAATGGAAATATCTTTTATCAATATTAAATAAAAGAAACTAAGAAGATGATTTTGAATGATTTGTAGAAGGCAGAAATATAATTGAACAGAGTAGAAAACAGCCAATATAAAAATTATGAAATTTTAAAATCTACCTTTTCAAAAGCAAATACAGTTATAAGATGCAGTTAATACCAACTATTTTTTTTTCGTTGACTTCATTTAGATATGTTTTGCCGAAAATATTCATCAATATAATACCGTCTTAAAACTTACTTTTAATTTTGAGCTCGGCGTCAATGGCGCATATCCCATCGTGGCCTCTAATTCCCGCTTTTCTTGTATAATGTCTTTGCCCAATAGTTCTTTAAAATGGGTATTTAGATGCCTCCTCAGCAACGTTTTACCGGGTGGGATAGAAAGTAAGGATGCCAACAAATCAGCGGTGAATTTGGGTTCCAGCACCATAAGTCCACCGTGTACACCCGCGCCTCGAAGGTTGGGGGCATATTCTGCCAAGTCAACGGCTCTTAACCATTCCATTACCCTGAAATGAGATTGATAATAATAGTAGGTATACATTCAGTTGACCGGCTGAAATTTTACTCGTGTGTCACCAACAGGTGCGCCGACTTAAATGGGGCCCAATTCGATGTTTTGTGGGCCCCCCTGCCACAAACAAACAAAAATAGATGAGAGGGTCGGATTGTAATAATTTCTAGGTATAAAACAGCTAAAATTTCTTCCGTTATATGTGTAAAAAGATAATTTTAAATGTTTTCAATGTTTACCTATAGCAGGTATTTTAAATACACTTTTTGAAAATTGAATGTCAGTCTTTATTTCTCACGGTAAGTGCTATACATATAAAACAGCATTATGTGGTCTCCATGCAAATACATTGAGGGGACCCCTTCTAATGTTCCGATGAAGCATGTATCTGTCGATGTTAGGGAAATTGTAAAAACTCTATAGTTTTTTACTTAACAAAATATTAAACGCTAGTGCTGCTATTTGTGAAACATGTGATTTTACTAAGATATCTCTAACTAGAGTGAAATGACTCATATCATCATGTTGAAGGAATTATAATATTAAAAATTGAAACACCACTTAGCACTTATTTGTAAGAGATAATAAGAACGAGAATCAGGCAGCGCAGAACCATTTATTCTGAAATTCTCTACTATCTCACAAATCCGGACTCTATAAACTCTGAACAAGGTGATTGCTTTAAAACATCAAGTACTTATCTTATTAAATCTGAATTAGAAAAACTTTTATACAGACTAGACAATGAAGATGAATCAAATAATCAATATAAAACAGCGATCAGCGACGAAGATGATTTTCCCTTTGCAGAAATTCTGGAAGTGGCAAACGAACCTTTAAGCGTTAAATTGCACAATAATTATTTTATTTAAGATTTAGATATTTTAAGGAAATAACATTGAATTATAAGATCTCTATGCTAATAGACTATTGGTTCAAATATCCCCTCATAAAAATCCTAAGCTAGACCATGTGGCGCCATCTCCCGGCGTCTATTTTAGTCGATATATTTATTCGGTCTGAACTTGGCTCTTTTTCTGTTTCTTGTGACGAGATATTTTTGTTGCGGTGGCGTGAGCATTGTCTATATCGAGGTTTCTCAGTAGTGTAGAGTTTCGGCATGTGGATTTCTGTAAATAACTGACGTGTGTGATCTATCGACGGGGAATTTTTATCGGCTTTTGGATTGTTTTATTATTAAAAAATCATGGTTCTCGGGATTAGACCGTCTCAAAATGGAATTACCTTCCGACGTTTCGCCTTCGATTGCACGAGGCATCATTACTTCACGAAAAAAGAACACTGAAAGACCTCGGAGAGACCTATGCCGGCTATTTATAGTCGACCTGTGTTTACCGAACGTATGATTCTCTAATTTTCCATTTATGGAATCCCGAAATCGATGCAAGAACTTTGGTTTATTTTACATTTATGACATAGAGGAATGTTGGTATTCAGATATAGCAGATTGTACAATTTGTTTCTTTCTAAACATCGTTCATGTTCCTTAAGCCTAGTCGATATGGATCGACCAGTTTCTCCAATACAGATATCTCTACAGGAACAAGGAATTGCATATACCCTTCTATTTGGAAAGAAATAATATCCTTTGGCGCTAGCAAACATTGTCCGATTTTCTTGTGCATGTTGAAGATTGACTTCGTGTATAAACGAAAGAACTACACTTACTATCGGTAATTCCTTAATAGTATCATTTCGTAGAGTAGGATTATTATATTTTCTAATTGACCGTCTAATATCCTCAGTGCAATATCCATTCCCTCTCAAAGCTTGAGTCAGTTTCTCTGTTTCCGATTGTAAAAAATTTTGGTCACAAATCTAGAGGGTCTCTCTAAACCAAAGTTAATAACTGATTGCTTTTGTGCTAGATGATGATGGAAATTTGCATTTAGGCATCTATTAATATGCCTTAATTTTCTATATACAGAGTGTCCTAAGGAACCATCCCCTTTCCTTTGTACAAGAACATCTATAAAGGGAATCGTGCCTTCTGATTCAATTTCCATTGTTAATTTTATATTAGCATGTTGTTGATTCAGATGATCAAGAAACCCGGGGAGGTTTTCTGAACCATGCGGCCATATTACAAAAGACACTTTTGTAACATGTAATAATTGACCACAGGCGTGAAAGCTTTCGTTCTATGTTTTATCATTATTAGTTTATTTCTTATTTCATAAAAGGTAAACATGAAAGCGGGATCGTCACGTCGCCGTTTTGAATCCAAGTATACTGCCGAGTTTTTAAGAGATGCTTTTCGGGGAATCTCTTCAGAAGAAAAACTTGTTGAAAATATAGTTCGGCCTAAACCGGCAATAAATTTAGTTCAAGTCACCAAAGGAGCAAGAAAAGAGACTTTAAAAGACTGTTTAAAATGAAAGTGTATGAAAAATATGATTGGCTTTGAGCTAGTGAAGTAAAAATATAGTTTGTTTTGTTTTCCATGTCTACTGTTCACTTTGGAAAAAGCTGAAAGCTGTTGAGTAAAAACTGGTATCTTGGATCTAGCACATTTACCTTAAAAAGCCAAAAAACACAAGCGTATATAAATTCATAACTAAAATCAAAACTTTTAGAAAAAAACCGACCTAAGGCAACAGCTAGATAGTGGTTATACAAGACAGTTGAAAAAGCAAAAGGATCAAGTTTTAAAAAAATGGGTAGGTACTTTTAAAAATAATTAATTGCATTAAGTTTTGTGGAATTTTTGAGTTGGCCCTGCGAGGCCATGATGAGAAACAAGATTCAGAAAACCCGGGAATTTTTAAAGGGCTAATCAGTTTTAGCGCCGAGTTGGTTGTGACTTTAAATGAACATTTTGAATCAGCATCAGTATCATTGTTTAAAGGCACATTGAAGGCAATACAAAATTAATTACTAGATTCCATGTTGAAACTGTGCCATAAAAAAATTAAAAAAGAAATAACCGACTCTCAGTTTTTATCAATTATTGCGGATGAGACAACGGACGTATCCTCGAAATTTCAAATGATTGTTGTGTTTAGATGTGTACTAAAACATGGGAGCCCGGTACAACGATTTTAGGAGAAAAGTGACAATGGCAATTTGGAAATTATTTCTCCCATTTCAATTAATCCTAAAATTTTAGGAAAACCAGAAAACTGGAAGAAAACAAGGCTTGAATAGAAACTTTAGTAATCTTGCATTACTATAATGAACAAAACTTAACAAAGGAAGAAAACAAAAAATACTAAAACTCATAATCACATAAGCTTGGCAATAAAATAGCTAGAGCTAAGGCGAGGACTCGGTTTGGGGCAAAAAGATTAAACAGAGTTCTATCTTGCTTCAGTGAAACAACAGAAGAAAAACGGCGATATGGACTAACAATAAACTTATAACAAATATATTTAAAATTATTGAAAACCACTTTCGCATATTCTCAAAATGTAGGCCGTCATTTTCAATACAAAGTTGCAATCTTTCCTGTGTTGATTGGAGTGCAGCCTCCACTTCTGTTCTAGAGATACTTTGGATAGCATTCCTAATTCGGTCCTCCATATCATTTCTTGAAAAAGGTCAAGTCGCATACACTATATCTTTTTACGTTAAGTAATTTTCAGTAATCTTAAATATATTTGTTGTTGGTTGGTAGTTCATTTCGTAGTTTTTTTTTGTTGTTTCACTGAAGCAAGGTCTTTTTGCTCAAGCCGAGTCCTGCTCTGCCTCGCGCTAGCTTTAGCTATTTTATTGCAAAGCTTATATGATTATGAGACCGAGTTTTAGTATTTTTTGTTTTGTTCTTGGATTTTTTGATACCAGAAGATCATGATGCTGAAAATTTGGCCAAATATATTAAAACAGCATTAGAATCTGTTATTAACACACCAGAAAAACTCATATTACAACGTTATGATGGCGCAAATGTCATAAGGAGTAAATAAACTTTTTAAAAATAATTAAATGAAATTGTAGGTCGTAATATTCCAAGAACAACTAATACTAGGTGGCTTTTCAAGAGCAGAGTAAATGTAATATATAAAAACCGTGAAGCTTTAATACAGTGTATGGAAAAAATTCAAAATACTTCTAGGCAGTCTACAGCTATTAATCATATATCAGCAATTGAGAGAATGCTGCATGACTTATAGTTTGTTTTTTGGCTCACATTTTTTTATAAAATCCTACCTCATTCGGATATTCTGTATGGCCAATTGCAAAAATCAACAATAGATGGCTACTGCTACAAAAATATTTGAAGAGTGTATTCAAAAGGAAAGACAAAATGCTGAAGCCATTCCAGCATTAACTGAAGATGTAACGCATATTCGAAGTAAAAGGAATAAGGAAGATCCTTCTATAGCAAACGTGATTGCACTATTGCAGCCAAGTTATTTAAAGATAGTGTTTCTTTTAGCAGGTTTCTTATTTTTTTACCTCAGTATGAACGTCATTTTCCTAAGAATTATCTCAATGATATTGTGCAATTTTATCCCATGTTAGATCAAATAAGACTTCAAACTAAACTAGAAATAATTTAACAATGACGAGATTTTAGAAATCTATCTTAGGCTGTGCACTACTTAAAACTTATTATTAGAAATAATCTCGAAAAGGTCTTCTCGGTAACTTACGATCTGCTTCAAATGATAGTGACAATTCTGATGCCTACTGCGGAGGCAGAAAAAAAATTCTCAACACTGAAACGAATCAAAATATTTTTAAGAAGCAGAACGAATGAAGCAAGGTTATCTACGTCAGCCATGTTCTCCATAGAAAAAAATCAGTGCAAGAAATTCCAGACTTTAGTAAATTAGTGATAAATAAATTCGCCGAAATCAAAGCAAGACGCATGGACGTTGTATTTATTTAGGCATTGTGCTTAATAAGACTGTCGAATTCACCACTTGCTGCAGATACATGCAAAAATTTCTTAAAAAAATTGTAGTTTTTCTGTAGTTATATATTTCGTATGTCTTTTTAAAAGAATGGTAGCTTTTTTATTGAGATTTATATCCTGTATTATAAATTATGCGATTGGGAATCCCCAAATTTTTTCCACGAATCGCCACTAAATGTACTAATAATTTTGCGATATTTTCTTTAACATTTGTAAAGTCCTAACACTGGAACCTGTGGTGGAAGATAGATCAAAATACAAGAGTTCTAACCACACTACACCACAACTTGTAATGTTCTGGACGCGCATCTCGCTAACCAAGTTAGCATCATCGACAGATGATATAAACTGATACTATATCTTCTGCTGATGATGCTAACTTGGTTAGCGAAACTCGCGTCCAGAACGTAACAAGTTGTGGTGCAGGTGTGGTTAGAACTCTTGTATTTTGAACATTTGTAAACTTAAAACTTTTGATTGTATTTAAATTTACACACATTTTTAAATTTGTTAAGAATTGTTTTCGGTTAATTTCTGGGTTGTAACTTAATTCAAAGAGGTTATTAAGAGTCACTAACGTTTCTTTTTTTTTCGATGTCTAATCCCGGGATTCTGCAAGCAATCTTGAAATCCCGGGATCAAGAAAACTCTTCGGAATTGATAACGCTAATACTTACCTATGTGTCGTCCACAAAGATATCTGTTTAGGCGTAGCCTTTTCCGGATCATCCGGTAACGATCTCCTCTGCAAACAGCTTGGCTCGTAGTTATTTTCCCTCAACACTTGTATGCCTCTCTTAATACTGGCCACGTGTAAGAGCGACGTCACATGAAGTAACGCCAGATCGTCTATCGTTAACCGGTGAAGTACCCGACCGTCCACTCGGTTTATAAGAAAGTTTTCTTTATGCTGAGGTAGGCCGGCATCATCCAACCACCTAAAAATGTCAGAATTATATGTCACGTACCAAACGCTAAAAAAGGTAAGCCCGTTTTTGCGAATTAGCTTTCCGTTTTTTTTATAATCAAATAAATTCTTTCATTTTGAAGTAAACTAAATTATAACATCCCACAAACTACAAAAATAAATATTCTAGGCAATATTCATAGGAAAGGAAAAAATATTCATAGAAAGATTTAACTAAAACATAAATATTAGTAATAGTAAATCGCATTTTTAAAATATTCTTCAAAACGTTAATACATAAAAATTGCGACATTCTAAAGCAAATTTTTAAATGTTTATCTCCATTTTGACTTTAACTTTGTTCAGGACGTAAACACTTGCTTAAAAATGCCACATTTCGAAATTTTAGTAGTTTCAACTGGAGGTTTAATTACTTCTTATTGTGCAATCTTACCTAAGCACCCACGCTGTATCTAATTTTCCTGCTAGAGATAAATACGGATCACTCGAGCAATTTTCCTCAGTGTCGATCAGCGCCAACTGTAGCTTTTTCCTGTGTAGAGGATTCTTCACATTCAATTCTTTTTCGATTTCCGAAATTGAACTTTCTTGCAACTGCTGACCATTTTTGACCCACCTCTTGGCTTCCGGGATGTACTGATCCAAGCCCAAGTCTTGTAACCAGTCGCATATGTTTTCCGTGTCCCATTCGGCAAATGGTTTGTCCGGCCTATAATTATGAAAAAATATAGTTAATTAGAGTATACTCACTTTTTTAGCGATTTATTGTTTTTTCTTTTCAACGTCTCCTAAAAATCTATCCTATCCATCCCAAAAACTGCACCTAGGTGTACTTGAAGGACTGGCTCACCTTGCTCCATCAATGAAATGTCTTGTACTATCACTGAAAAATCTCCATCAGCACAGCAAAATAAAGTTCACCCGCCTATAGGATAATTTAGCAGACAAGAGCCTAGGGTGTGATTTGTGTGGGTGCCGCCCTAGTGGGATTGCCCTAGCACATCAGTCAGTGACCACACTTCCGGTATGAGGATTATCAATTTGAACATAAGAAGCATACGTAATGAGGTGGACCTGCTCAATATTTATTTGAACAGCATCCATTAGCCATTAAAATTTGAAGGATATACTGTTACTGAATCTTATTCCAGAGCGGGCGACATGGCACAGGTGTGCTAATTCGATTGCGCGAGGTGATCATAGTGATCGATTCAGATAGGTACCTACATCATTTGTTTTTTAGCCAACAAGGGTATATATATTGGCATCTTATGGACTATCGGCTCGATTTCTTCTTAAACTTGAGAATGGGTGTTAATATATTTTAATTCACGTTACACCAACGTCATAACAAGGGACACTACAATCCTTGTCAGGAACATGTACTGGACAACTGCAATTTCGCTCTTTTTATCAGATCTGGACAAGCTACAGCATTTAATAATACTTCAGAGAATCTGTACAAAGATTAATCAAAGGATACCCTCTGCCCTTAAATGAATTCATAAATGTTGGTAATGGGGAGTCAATGCTTTTGTATCATGTTAACATTGAAGAGGTCAGAAGGAACCTGTTTTGAGCTAAACATCCACCAGGTATCCCTTACTCCTTGGATCGGCAATTTACACATGACTTAAGTCTTATCAACCTATCATTTCCGGTGGGATATTTTACACAAGAACTAAAATCAGCCACTATAACTTTCAAACACAAAAAAGGAGCTACAGATGACATTCAGAACTACAGACCCGTTACACTACCATCAGTGTTTTCTTAGATTTTTGAGAGGGCCTAGCTAAACACACTGAAATCTCTGCCCGCTTTACAACTAACGTTGTTGGGGTTTTGTTCTAACCAGGAGGCGAGTCTTTCTTTTTACAGTCACCTAGAACATTTTGAGAATAGAATGAGATTTGTTGGCATCTTTTTTTGATCTGTCACTTGCCTTCTATGCTATTAATCACATACTACTACTTGACACTGAATTAATTTTTTTGTTGGGGCGATTTTATTTAACTTAAATAAGAAATAGGAGAGAACCTTTCTGCTCGGAAAATGCTGAGGTGAACATGGGGGTTTCCCAGGGTAGTATAATTTTTATTGACCATATCAATATTAGCCTGTGCAATTACTTCATTACGCTCTTTGTGGACGATTCCTCTGATATTGTATTCGCCCCTGACTATAAATTGTTGACTACAAACGCACGAGCATGCATAGAGACTATGTATGGGTGGTGGGAATAGAATGGTCGTATTCTAAATGGATCAAAAACAGAGCTTATGCTTTTTAGCTCGATTGGAGTGCCAGTGGATAGATATTTGTATATAACGGGTCTGGATAAGACATTCCTTGGATGCGGGGTTCTTGAGAATTCACATAGATGCAAATTTATCTTAGCTGATCTTTTCTATTGTGGGGCTCAAAAGATCAGTAAGCATTAGCACCATTCTAACATATTACTTTGCATGCATTCTCTCTGTTATATCATATGGCATGTTAATCTGGGGATACTCGGCGACTAGTTAGGAGATCCTTATACACCAGAAGCGGATTTTACGTAACATGCTGGGATTGCTACCACCTCCTGTAAAGAATACTTCAGCCAACTGCGAAACCTTGTACTACATCAGGAAGAATATGAGTAAAATTAGAAGTGCGGCGATGTTAACTCTTATAAAACCCAATATAGAACGAAAGCTTTCACGGCTGTGGACATTTAAGAAAACATGGCTCTTGGGATTAGACCGTGTCAAAATGGAATCACTTTCCGACGTTTCGCCTTCAATTGCGCGAGGCATCTTCAGGGATCTTTACTTCACAAGATTGATTTCATGATTCCATTTTGACACGGTCTAATCCCAAGAACCACGATTTCTTATAAGACCCGTTTCTCTGAAAATCTAGGTTCCCCACAGTCTCAATCAGACTTCTAAGGGACTTTTTATTACTTCTCTAAAGTTATACAACCATCTTTCCGAAATTCTGAAGGCAGTTGGTGGGGTAAGTTTTAAAAACAAGGTCAAAAAGGGTTTTCTAATTGAAAAATCATTCTACTCAATATCTCAATATTTTAAATAAGGCGACAGATTGAGAGTTTGGTGCCTATTTGACTGAACTTATTTTGTTTATCCTACGATTTATCTGTTTATTTTAATGTAATTGTAAGTAACTATATTTATTATTCATAACTATATTCAATATTCATGTATGAATCTATGGTTAATAAATTATAAATAAATTAATAAATGAATCACACACCCACCTTGCACTTAATTGAGGTTCACTCCATCCTAATCTAGCAGCCGCAGTTGCCCTTACACCTCCCCTCTGAAAGTCCCCTATTCCTGCCGGTAAATCTTCAAGATTGCCAGAACCCGATCGTTTCATTTTTCCAAAAATTTTCTTGATCCCCTTGTTCTTGTTAAATGTTAAAGTGGGCGACCCTGGCGAGTCTTCTTTTGGTGAGGTTCCATCTCCAACAACCTTTTCTGTTTCAGCTAGATGAAAACCATGATTTAGCAGATATGCATAGAATGTTAAATATGGTTAATATTTTCTATAAACCTTTTCAAAGCACCCTGCTTTGGAAAGGTGTATACAAAATTCCAAGGCGGATATTTAGGGCCAAAATAGGACGAATTAAAAAGAAAAGAACTTTCAAAGCTACCCTGTATATAAAAATAGTCAAGGACAAATGTTCTTTATTAACATTGGGAAACTTTTTTATTACACATTTCTCAGTAAGTTAATTCTTGATCAAAGTTCATACTTAATAATAAACCTTACGTCCGACCTACAGGGTGTCGAAAACAAAATAAAAAGAATCAACATTTTCAAGTTAAAATGATAAACTATAAAAAAACTTAATTGGAAAAGGAAAGAAAAACGAAAATTCTAACAAATTAATCGCTGTCCTATGAAGCAATATATTGCAGATTTTGTTATCAAAATAGTTCTAAGCGGTTATTCATCATTTAGCTGAAAAATATTTTTAAATGTTTTATTAGAATAATTTTTAGAGGTATGAATAAGAACTATCGTCCCGCACATGGAAATGTTTTTAAACATTTTATTTTAATATAGGATTTTAGAAGAAACATTATTAATAGTTTTCATTAAGTCTTTCACTAAAATATCACAAGTTCAAAATTCATTAAAAAAATTTTTAATAATACATTTTCTTAAATTATTATAATAATGTTTCTTTTAATATTTTAGATTACAATAAAATTAGTAAAAGCACTTCAAGGGTTTAAGATACATGGCATTGCAACAGGCTTATCAATTATAATTCTTTTCACCCTGTGGTATTCATAATATTTTAGAATTTTCTAGACCATTCCATCCTTTTCTAAAGGCTATATAAGCGCACCGCGAGGCCACATTTTGATTTAGTTTAGTTTTAGATTTCAATGTGTAAACAAGTAGACAGTGAGTTTTAGTTAACCTTAGTTATGAGTGTTAGGTATAACCAGTCTTTACCTATACTACCTGTAAGCTGTGTTTTGAATAAAAGGAATACGCTCAAAAACTATGTGTTTGGTTACCGGCCAATCCAATCACTTAATTTTGACAAGTCTTCATTTATGTTTATAGATAAAGTTAAAATCAAATACATTACACCAAATTTATTTTTGAACGGAAATATTATTAAATATTCAGAATGCACTAAATTTTTAGGATTATATATAGATGAAAATCTAAATTGTAGGAATAATGTATAAACTTAGAGACTAAAAAATATATATTTTGCTCTAGTATATTCAAAATTACAATATTTAACTTCAATCTGGGGAAGTGCAAACCTGACAACGTTAAAGCCTCTCAAAAGATTACAAAATAAAATAATCAAATGTATTCATAAACTACCATTTTTGGAACCCATTACTAATTTATACAAACCTAATAAATACCTAGATATCAAAAATATATATAAATTAAAAATGTGCATGTTAATACATTCTATAAATATTAATAAGAAACTATCTAATATAAATTTTACTAAAATTAGAACATATCATGACCATAATACCAGCTATTGCAATAATTTACAGATGCTGACGGTGAAAAGTAATTTTGGCAAAAAATCTTTACTTCATTGTGGAATTCAAATTTATAATGAACTGCCTCAATCTTTAACGCAAAATTTAAAAAGCTAGAGATTTTCCTTTTGGAGCATTAATTAATATATATATATATATATATATATATATATATATATATATATATATATATATATATATACATTTTGTATATTACTTATTTAATGCACTTATTATACTATTTGTAAAAATGTATGTTCTCTTTTCTTTTCTTTTTTTGTTTGAAAAGTTATTTATTTTTTTTTATTATATTTCTATAGTTCACTGTAATGAACTTATCATAAGTTAGTTGGGAATAAATTATTATTAATATTATTAAAAATAATGAAAATGAAAATTTACTGTTTAATCACTGGCCGACAAGATTTTTCTATCACAGGCCAGCTCATCATTTTCACAATGGAAATACCCTCCCAATACTAAAAAAAATATTCGGAAAGCCCTAATACGTACCATTTTTTAATAACCTAATTAGAACCTTTTATATTGGCAGGTAAACAATTTTATTGTGGGGCGGCTAAAATGGGTCCATTTTGCTACGGAAAAATTACCTAGACTGGGTTGTTTACTGGGTTATTAGACATAAAATAAACGTTAAACATCACTCTTCTGTTGAGTTTCAAATTGAGTGGTTCTCTGTGTATCGATAAGCAAGTGTATGTGAAGACGAGAGTGTCGAGTCAAACGCGCCGAAGTTGCAAAATTTCTCCTGACAAATTTTGTTATATTTGTGGAGAATTTCTGGTGAAATCACAAGCCAGGCCATTTTCCGAAAATGTAAAAAAAGCCTACTTTAAATATTTTGATGTGTTAATTGGGGATCAAGATAAGCGGTGGGTTCCCCACGTGTGCTGTATTAGTTGTAGTGTATCATTGGTGCAGTGGATGAAGGAAAAGAGAAAAATTATGCCTTTTGCAGTTCCAATGGTATGGCGAGAATCCACCAATCATTCTGACGATTGTTATTTTTGCCTGACAAAGACTGAAGGTTATTCCAAAAAGGGAAAGCACAATATACAATATCCAAATTTGCAATCTGCCATACGACCTGTTCCTCGTAATGCAAATTTCCCAGTGCCGATTGCGCCTTTAAAATGGCAAGCTATTGATTTGGGAGATAATGGAGATAACGCATCATCAGGCAGCTCAGAAGAACAGTGCACCGATCCCACTTTTACCACAGGTCCCAGTTCCGGCGAGCCACATTTCATTGTTCAAAGTGAATTAAATGATTTAGTACGTGATTTGGGGTTATCCAAGCAACTGTCAGAACTTCTGGGTTCCCGTCTTAAGGAATGGAACCTATTGGCCAAAGAAACAAAAATTACGAATTTCAGAAAAAGAAATGCTATGTTTTCTGAATTCTACAGTATGGAAAATTCGTTGTGCGCATGTACTGATATAGACAGTTTAATGCAGGAACTTGATATTGAACATTCTCCCCGTGAGTGGCGCTTATTCATAGAATTCATCTAAATATAGCTTAAAAGTTGTGTTATTGCATAATGGAAATTTAAAACTCTCTATACCAGTTGCCTATTCAGTTGCAATGAAAGAAAATTATGAAAATATGCGCACGATTTTGGATAAAATAAACTAAAATAAAATAATATGGCAGATATTTGAGGACTTAAAAGTTATAGCGATTTTAGTGGGACTTCAGGGGGGGATTTACAAAATATTGCTGTTTTCTTTGTTTATGGAACAGTCGTGCAATAAATCAGCATTATGTAACAAAAATTTGGCCAGAAAGAAGCGAATTTCAACCGTGATATTAAATTTATACCTCTTGTTGATTCCAAAAATGTCCTTTTGCCTCCTCTTCACATTAAACTTCGGTTGATGAAAAACTTTGTAAAGGCTTTGAATAAAGATGGTGATAGATTTAAATACCTAAGACAAGTCTTTCCCCAGTTAAGTGATGCCAAATTAAAAGAAGGCATTTTTATTGGCCCACAAATCAGAAAATTGTTGGACGATGTCAATTTTACGGAAAAGCTTACCAGGCAGGAACTCAGAGCATGTTCATTTGTTGTTGTATAAGGATTTTTGGGCAACAATATGGATGAAAATTATGAACAATTAGTTAATGCACTCTTAGATGCCTATAAAGCGCTTGGTGCCAGAATGTCATTAAAAATTCACTTCCTCCATTCCCATCTGTCATTTTTCGTAAAAATTTGGGAGCTGTTGGTGACGAAGCAGGATGAAAGGTTTCACCAAGATATCAGAACAATGGTACCAAGGACGATGGGATCCAGCCATCATGGGTGACTACTGTTGGTTTTCGAAGAGAGAAGATAGGACACCTAATAAACGGAAAAAATAAAGTTTAATTAGTGTTTTAAGTTAATATTTTTCTCCTTTGCTTTTCTCTTAGATGTATGGTATGTTTAATAGGAGAAAACTGTAAACATAGTCAATAAACAGGGTTAAGACTTTTCTGAAATTATTTTTTCTATTGATATTAAGTATCGTAACATTCGATATGATTCTACAACTCTAACAAGAAAACCCTACGTGCTACAACTTTCTATTTGTCATTTTCGTATTTGGATAGGTCCATTCTATTAGATTATGCTATTCTGATTTGTGTTACAACAAAAATTTTTTTTGTCGGCCAGTGAATCAATATGGCTTTCGCGGATACAGGAATATGGGAGCAGCTGTTATGAATGCCATAACAGATATTCAAATTAAAGTTGATAGTAATAAAAAATGCTGTTTACTATCCTTGCAGACAATTTGCAATAATGCAATAAGTAATGAGAAAGAAATAGTTTGTGGAGTACCACAGGGATCAATATTGGAGCCAATTTTATTTTTAGTTTATATAAATTCAGTTTCCAAATTAAATTTAAAATGCAATATTCAATTGTTTGCGGATAAAAAACAATTATTTTTTGCTGATAATTTAAATGAATTATTTTGTTATATATAACATGATCTATAATTAATTTGTTCCCGGCTTAAATCGCCCAAACTTTCACTATATTTTAATAAATCTTTTATGTTAAAAAGTAAAACAAAGATACATTCTAGTATTTCCCCACTAGTAATAAACAATAACAAAATTAAATATTCAAATTCCAATATTTAATTTCACTTTGGGGATCTAATTGTTTGTCACATATTAAACTTTTAAAAAAATTGCAGAATGAAACTCTAAAACGTATTTATAAACTAACATATTTGGAACCTGCCATTGACCTATATAAACCTAAGGTTTTAAACTTACTAAATATTTATAACTTAAAAATTTGCATTTTAATACACTGTATTATTAATAATGGAAAAAAAATCAAATATTATATTTGATTTTGATGTTCTTTACATAATCACGAACAAGACATTGTTTACAATCTCAGCCCATTACAGTAAAAAGTATCTTTGGAAAAAAATCAGTTCCGCACGATGGTTTAAAAGTATACCCAGTTTTATTTTATATTAAATTATAATTTAATTACAATAATTTTTCAATTATTACAACTTTATTATTATTATAGGAGTTTTTCATTTATTACAACTTTATTATTATTATTATTATTTATTGTTATACGTTACATTCCATTTTCTTTCCATAAACTAGTAAAGCTGATTTGGAATAAAACGATTTAACAAAAAGTTTCATGTGCCATAATTCTTATTTAATTACCCTAGAAATTACTCTAATAAAATATTTCAAATTATTTTACAGGTTTAAGATAACTGTTTATTACAATTAATTTAATAGCAAACCTGCATTATATTACTTTGATAGAGGTTTTTGTTTCAAATTGTATGCTCGAGTTTCAAGCAGTTTCTCAAATATTATGTTTCGATAATTTGTGATCTAACCCTACTTTTTACCTAGGCATATCAGATATTTGTTTTTTTTATCACTGTAAATCTGACATAAAATCAAATACTGTCAAAACTATTATTTTTTCATGCGTCAGCTGTTATCAAGAATAAAATTGAGTAATCAACACTAAAAAGGTTTCCCATATGTCACGATCATTGTGGCCCACACTGTAGATAACTAATCATATACCCCCGTACTCACTACAAAGGTTTAAGAGATAGACCAGATCTAGTTGCCATAGTACTTAAAACTATTAGCTTCCTCTCCACTTCCACCTATACATAAGTACTACACACCACACATTTGCAAATACATATTTTTGATCATATAGTTTAAAAACCTTTATTCTTCTCAGCGGCATAAAATTCCTCTGCTCGTTCGTTGTTTTATTTTGTGTTTGTGAAGTAACAACAATATGTATGTCTATTTAGACTACATAAGTAATTAGAATTTACTAGGTGAGTCAAATTCAAGAAATTACAACAAGTATTGGAAAAAAACCTAATTCATTGTTTATCCAGGTATCAAGTTAGAGTAAATTAACAATTAAACTAATTAAGCAAACTCCCAAGTGACCTCAGATGAGTTGGTTTTATCTCTTTGTTTTAACAGTTTGTCACAATAATACCCTAAGTGTTGTTTTTTTTTTTCCTTTTTCTGTTTTTAATCTGCGTAGATGTGAACATGTTGTGTGTATGTGTGTATGCCTACATGTATGTATGTGTATGTATATGCATATGTATGTGCTTCAGTTCACCTACCTTTTGCTTTAAGTATATAATTAGATTTAGAGCGTTCCTTTGTGTTTTAGCCCTGATGCTGGCACAAATTGGTGCCGAAACGTTGGCTTAGTAATAAACGTTCAACTCTATTGTCCAAGGAAGCTGTTATTGTTTCATTTCAAAGATTAGGATTAGTGGACGAAAAACCTACCATAAAATTAAAACTATTAGTTCTCCAGTTATGTTTCGCCCGTGTCACTGTCATTTTGTAATTGTGACATGTAGAAAAATTATTTGTTCAATTGTTAAAAATGTCATCTTAAACCTACAACTGTCAAGTTAGACCTGGTCTAAATTTAAACCTCTTTAGTGAATACGGGTATAAAAATTCTGAACATCACAACAATTAAAGCTATAGAAATGACGGTTAATCTAATTAAGTGAATAGCTCTAGTGCAATTTGGTCAATACTTGTTAAATTAATTTTTGAGTGATCAATCAAAAATTTAATTAATTAAAGCATTTATATTTAGCAATACAAAATAACACTAAATACAGGGGAGAGGCCTACAAAAGGTATAACAAGAATAAAAAATAAGTTAATCATAAATACCAAAGAAATAAGCTTACACAATCTTAGGATATATCGTCCACAGATGTCAAAGCACTTACATGCAAAAAACATTAAAGATAATTCCAACTAAAATTTGATATAGATTGACTTTAGAATGATTTTTTAACCGTTTTTACTGATAACGTAATTTGGATCGAAATTTGGTTATTAGAAATTAGAAAAAACTATATTAGTCCCCATGGAGATAAAGAAAATATAATGTCCGTAGTAAGAGTTTACTATACTATTAGTCGATGCCAAAAAAGCGTTGGTATCTGAATCTTGTCCTAGTATGATATTTGTCAGGGGGCGACTCAATCTCGTATTAAAACGTGCATTTTACTTTTCTGTCGTTAAATCTCGGGAACGGTTTCCGATAAACATTGGAAATTTAGCACATCTTTAGAGCACATTTGGAGCACTCAAACGGTATCAAACAGATTTTCCTATGATGTTGGGGTTTTAATAAAAAATAATCTGATTTTTCAGTGTCGTTTGATACACGATAACTGCCGAAAAAATTAAAATATTAATATAAAATTATAAAAAAACCTTTGTGGTCTTCCGAACTCTATTTAAAATAAACGAGATCAAATTTTGGGGTTTTTTAAAATTTTTGAAACTTTTTGGCCAAACTAAATTCTATTATTATTTAAGTTATTTACTCTTTTCAAACAAAAGCAAAAGTAGATTCAGAAACTTCAATGCATTTTCTACAACTTTCTAATGTTTGTTTCTATGATGTACCAAAGTAGGAGAAAATCTAATTTGAAAAAAATGTGCACTAAACTGGCATTTTTGCCAAAAATAACAGTTATTTAGGGAATATAAAAAATTGTTTGAATTCTTTTTTTATCCTAATAAACCGAGATAAACAATGAAACAAACTAAGCTGTACCTTGTGTATGGCTCGATTCTTAAAATATTACGATATCAAGGATATTAAATTTTAGTTATATAACTTTTAGTAAATATTACCGCATAGTATTATATAACAATGAAAAATAGACAGTTTTTTGCATGAAATCAATATAGAGTATTCTGAAATATGTCTTTAAGCATCGCACGTATCATAGCAAATAGTTAGAACGTTAAGAAAACAAACAATTTTTGCAGAAAATGATAGTGAAATCTATTTTTAATTAGATTTTAGAGATTTGACGAAAATTTAACCAAATACGCACGTTACTTTATGTTTAATAAAAACGGTTAAATTACATACCTGAACTTTATATTGATTTTTTTATATATTACTAGAAAAAGCTCCGAAACCCGATTTCTATACAAAAATTCAATAAAAAGATTTAAAATGTTAGATTTTATACTTTGCAAAACTTTTTTAAGTCATTATAAATTATTATCTATAGAAAGAGAGGTAATAAGTATTCTGTCTTTGTACGAATGATAAGAAGAAGTATTGAATACTAAGCTAATTAAAAGTGCATAAATGATATAAGTATTGACACTAGCCATTCCTAAGCAACAAACTGTCTATGAGTTATTTTTTACATGAAGTGGCATTTTAAGCTGACATTAAATGCATAACACAAATCACAGGAATCATCTTGTAGTGAAAAAGATTTGGCCGATTGATGTCAATTGCAATATCTCTATTCATTCCGGCCAAATGAACCAATCTGAATTTGACCGGCGATTTTGAAAATTAACAGAGTACAACTAAGTAGATTATTTTGTTTTAGGTACTAAGAGTATGTATTGCAGTAAGAATTATAAAGGAATCTATTTTTAGCAACTGAACAAAAATAACTAACTTTAATTTGACTGAATCAAATAATTAGGAAAATTTCGAATTTCATCATGTGGAATACGATAGCATACGGATACTTACAAAAAAATATGCTTTAAGCTAAATACGAAATAGGGTCATGTACCTAATGTAATAAATAAAAGTAGCAGCTGGAACAATTTCTATCAATTTCTTTTTGTATGCTTACAATTTCATAATAGATTAAGTATGTAATAGCGAGGAATCGACAAACCTATTACTACTTACTTTACAATAAAAATTAACAAGACTATAATAATATATTATCAGTTTTCGTAAGCGTCCCTTAATTTAGGATATTTTTATTGATATCTTCTAGTTATTCTGGGAGTAATTTAATTTGATTAGTCCTAGTGATAAACGTTTTCAGATTTTTCAAAAAAACCCTTCAATTTACTGTCTACTCTAAATTTATTTATATAAAAACTTTATTAACGAACCCGCCTGTTTCGAAATGTTATCAATTTCAAGCTTAAATCTACGGCTATATCTAGGACTTATTTGTACCATATTGATTATAGATTCTGGCAGCAGAATATATATCATTATTCTACTAGAAGGTACAGAATTTACAGAATTTTTATAATATGATATCAGAAAAAACAATTGAGCATAAAAATTAGACTTATTTACCAAAATGTTAAAGAAAATTTTATGCCGATTTTATATATGTATGGTTTATACAGTTTATTTTGAAGAATTAGGTCAATAATTGCAAAAATAAAAAAATATCTAGTAGGCTTAGGTAGACAAAAACGAAATACTGATATATTGGTATATACTTGACACTTACTAATATACTAGCAAGATTAGCTGCTAAATCTACAGTATTTTACTAAAATGGTGTTCACGGAGGCTGAAAAATTAGAAATCCTTGAGATTTATGTAAAAAACAATAAAAACAGATACCGTGCGCGCCAAGAGTTTATGAATCTATACGGGAATAATTCAAATCCGAGAATTCCAAGCTTAAATAATTTTAAAAACGAGTATAATCTTTTGCATACTACGAAAGCATTGAAGAGAAGAAAGAGCACCGGGCGTGTGAATGAAGCAGCGGATTTGGACGTTCTTTTATATTTTTAAGGTAACTTTATTTAAAAAATCGCTGTTGTAGCTAATTAGTCACAGTTCTAAAACTTTTAGAAACTCCATTTAGTTCCATACGAGATGCTATGCAAGACTTAGACAAATCCTACTGCAAAATACATAAAACGTTAAAAAAATATCATATGTATCCATATAAATATCGACATCAACCCTTAAATGAAAATGACAAAGCAAGGTGATTTTTTTTGTAGAGAAATGATGGAGAGACTAGATGAAGAACCAAATTTGTTTTCAAAAATTTTATGGACATTTTGCACCACCTACCACCACCACAATATTTTGGAAATTAAAAGATCTGGAAGGCGTTCTTTATTTGTCTGGTGCGGCATACTAGGAAACAAGATTATTGGTCGTATATTATACTAAAACCACCTTACAGGCCCATCTTATATAGAACTTCTGCCTCAAGTTGAAAACCATTTAGACGCGTTAGCGTTGATCGAGGCTAACTCAATAATTTGATAAGATGGTGCTCCCCCGCACAATGTTACTATAGTAACTGGGTTATCTTAATACGAATTTTCAATTGTGGATAGGTACATATGGACCTATATTATGGCCCCCGAGTAGCCCTGATTTGACGCCCTTGGATATCTTCCTTTGGGGAACTTAGGAAAAAATAAAATCTATTTTAAGTCCAGAGAAAACGTAATTCAAATATAAGAACGGATATCCTACGAGATAAATAAAATAAATGATGAAAATCCAGAGTGGATAACAAACAGCATTGAAAAATTAAAAGTAGGATATCAAAAGTGTATAGAGGCAAATGGAGATCATTACGAACTCTAGTTCAAATAACTATATTTCTCCCACTACCTCATACGTTATTTTATTTCAACTTCTAAATTCTAAATATAATTTTATAAAACTCATGTAGGTATTTGTATTATTTTTGAACATAAGCAAATTATAAGCCCATTACATATTTTTTTATTTATGCAATCATTGACCTAATTCTTCGAAATAAACTGTATAAAACATACATATATAAAATCAGCATTAAATTTTCTTTAAAAAAAAATTAATATACAGGGTGTTCCATAAGAAAAAACAACATTTTGGTAAATAAGTCCGATTTTTGATGCTCAATTGTCTTTTCTGACATCATATTATAAAAATCCTAAAATTTTTGTATTAAAAGTTTTTTGCTATCTTCAAAAATAACAGAGATTACGGGAGGGGGGGGGGGTGCAAAATATAAGGGATTACCCGGTACACTATTTCGCACAAAACAAAAAGTTTTAAAAATAGGCGTAGATTTAAACTTTAGACATTTAAAGTTTGACAATTTACACAATTATTACCAAGCTTTGAAATCCCCATTACTTTGCGAGAAATCAATGTTTGACATTTAGGTGAATCATTTTGTATATCTCTGTAATCAGCATAGTAATCAAGTTGATGCGTATTACAAACATTTCTTACAAATAGACGTGTTTTTTAAATCTGAGTTCTTACAAATGTTTTGTTTTTCTTGACGCTATCTTCAGTTATAGCAACCTTTTTGCATTTAAATTAAAGAAATAAATTATTTTAACTTTAATTACATTCACCTCTATAAAAATTTACCAAATTCTGATATCCCCGTTAGTTTTCGAAATAACGGCTTTCGGAGTTTTAATTGAAACACCCTGTATAACACTAAAGTGGTCCCGTTTTAAGTATTCAAGAATTAAAATATAGAATCATAGCTACAACCAATATCGTAGGCCAAATTTATTTCCCCCATGAATGATCTCAAATTTGTGTCCTGCTGTTAAATTCAAGTTAAAAGAGAAATAAAGAGAAGCCAGCTAGCTGCGACATCTAGTCACTGGAGCTATATCACCTAAGTTGGGCACCGAGAACCCCCTCATTCTGCCGCCCCCTATCACCATATGGAGATGTTGTAAACTGCTGTTCCTACCAAAAGCTACACCTCTTTTCTGCGGGTTAGCGTTACTGTCTACTACGGAGAACGTGCCGCCGCTGGAACCGTTGGACAGGAATTGCTGGCGCGGTAAGCTGCCGTACTGGATGTCGATTTGACGTTTGTAATTTGATGGAGGAGTCTAAAAAAATTAAAACAATGTAAACTATTTCATAAATGCGTTTTGAGTACAAATGGATAGTTTTGATTTAATATTTTAGTACGCTATTTCTTATCTAAGTGCAGAAAGGGGCAGGCTATTGCGAACTTAACTGGCTTGGAACTGACGTTGTTTTGGGGATTCTTACCGGGTAGCATTTAAGCATAAACAATGTACCCCGTCTCGATCAATGCGAGCTTTCTTAATGCTCTGATTGGCAGTGATCAAATGCCGCCTGGTGCCAAATCTGAAAACATCGAACTGAATTTGTTTAGTTTAAGATGTAAGCGTTCACAATATAGTTGTCACCGGTATATAATTCAGTTAAATTAAGTAAATAATACTATTAGAACAAAAATAAAACAGTACACACAAACTTAACACCCTCTTGAGGAAGGAAAACTCAAAGCAAAGTAAGTTCTTGCAGAGTACTTTGAAATTGTACATATATTGCAATACAGGAAGAGTTAACAAATGCAGCAAAGAATTTTTGTACTAAAAAATACGCTACTTCTTCACACCTATAATTATTGACAGCCCCCTAAAGAAATACGTGAATATGTTCCATGATGTCGTAATGATAAGCACCTGCACCAGACGCCATTCCCCACCTCTTAAAAACTGAAGATAGCCAGTAGTTCTTTAGGATTTTGTTCCCTGGGGAGAGGGTTTTGTTATGGATTACTATTGGTACCCCGCATTCCTTGCACCCCTGGGTTAAGAAGGGCCTAACTACAGCACTTTCCCTCTCAATGGAAACATGCTGTAGTAGCCCAAATTCAGGAAAAAAGAGCCAATAGACTAACATCCTATATGCCTTCTAGATAATTTGTCACAAGTATCTAGAAGAGAGAAGATAATCCACAAAAGGATCAACATGGCAAAAGAGAGAATGTATGTTATTTTATTCCTACTGAGCAGTTTAGTGTTAAACTTAAGTGTAATACTACTTTGATCGCAATGAAAGTGGCCTCAGACATTTTCAGCGGATTTATCAGGCAGGTGACACTGTCATATTGTTCCACGCCTGTAATACCTTTGGCATTCCGAACTAGCCTATAAATTATTCGATTCGTCATCCTTAATTTCCCTTTGTATTTAGAATTCCTTAATATCTTCCTATTTCCAACATCCAAATATATGAGAGCTGGGGTCCCACGAGATATGGTCCTCTCATCGCCCTTATATGCCGACGATACTGCAGCCTAAGCAGAACCATTCTGCCAAAGCAGCAAAGTCCCAAATTGTCCACCACCTCCGCTTGACCTAAAAAATCTAACCACTTATACAGTGTCATTTATTTAAATGCAGGCCACCCCTGTGCAAAGAAAACCTTTTTTTTGTATTGTGATAACAAAAAAAAATATTTTGCAAAAATATTATACACTTTTGTTCAAAACACAAGATAATTAGTTATTACTTCCCTCGTGAGATTTTTTCAGATCTATACGTTTAAGGGTCCCTAGATGCCGGAAAACATGTTTTCTCAATTCCGTCTGTCTGTATGTATGTATGTCCGCCAGTCTGTCTGTTCGCGGCATAGCTAAAAAATATATATATATATATATATATATATATATATATATATATATATATATATATATATATATATATATATATATATATATATATATATATATATATATATATATATATATATATATATATATATATATATATATATATATATATATATATATATATATATATATATATATATATATATATATATATATATATATATATATATATATATATATATATATATATATATATATATATATATATATATATATATATATATATATATATATATATATATATATATATATATATATATATATATATATATATATATATATATATATATATATATATATATATATATATATATATATATATATATATATATATATATATATATATATATAATATATATATATATATATATATATATATATATAAATATATATATATATATATATATATATATATATATATATATATATATATATATATATATATATATATATATATATATATATATATATATATATATATATATATATATATATATATATATATATATATATATATATATATATATATATATATATATATATATATATATATATATATATATATATATATATATATATATATATATATATATATATATATATTTATGCTAGCCCCGAGTTTCTGGTGAAGCGATTTTAACGATTTTTATATATCAAATTTTGTCTTAATTAATAAAAAAATTTACTTATTTTAAACACGCTTTAAAATAATGAACAAGTATTCTATAATTATTTATCTATTGCCTACAAAATACAAATGAACTAAAAAAGTAAGCAAAAAAATGATGTCAAATCTAATAAAAAAAATTTTAAATTAAAATTCACTGGCCAATATCCAGGAGCCAGTGGCGAAAGCTCTGAGAATTGGTATAAGGAATGTACAGAAACTTGTGCATGAAAAAAAAACATAATTTACTTCCGAAGAAGATTAAGAAATGTACACGAAAAAATCCAAAGGCAAAAGACTTAAGTTACAATGCAAAAATGGATATTCATAATGCAATTTATGATTTATACACGTCAAAGACTAATATAATCCTTCAGAAACTTTTTAATATTATAGACTAAAAAATATCATCATCACTTATAAAGTCCTCATCTTCTGAGTCGTCCTCAAATGGGGCAATGATCATTGATGCTATTTCGACATCTAGAACTCGTTCTCGGTTCCACCAATCCCATATTAATTTCTCCGTATGTTCCACACATTTCTTCTAGTACTCCGGCGTAATATAATTTAATGAATATTGCCAAACAATTTGTACTTTATCTGATGTAAGACCATCGTTCACGTGTTTTTCGTAATATGATGATTTGCCCCAGCCCATATTAATTCCATTGCGTTAAACTGGCAATGGTATAATAATAATAATAATAATACATTTTATTTTGCACTCATATAACATATAACAAGGTGTACACATATTTATCACGAAAAAAATAAATGCAAAATAGGAGCTGAAAGCAATCAAAATTGTTCAAGGTCCAGCCCCTACAGAAATTATTAAATTGACAATATATGTTCGCAAAGTGAACTAAATACTATACTTAAAATAAAGTAGTAATGAGACAAGATAACAGACGAGAAAATGAGAAAACAATTTAATTGCTCATTAAAAATATTTTATCCTCTTTTTAAACGTTACAGGTTTAAGACTCTTAAGTAAAACCGGTATGCTGTTATACAATTTATAAATATTATAAGAAAAACTTCTCTTAAAAAATTGGGTCTTATGAGGTGGTGGAGAAATATGACCTCTAAATCTTAAATTTAATCTGTGGACATCTGTTCTGTAGGTTATTTTGTTTGTCAAATATGGGGGACAGTTATTAAAGATTATATTATTGAAAAAGACCAAAGAGTGCAACTGACGCGACGCCTACTTTCCATATTAAGCCACTTTGCATCTCTTAATTTATAAGTCACCGGGTCAAACTTTCGAATGCCATATATAAAACGCAAACAGCTTTTTTGTACTTTTTCTATTCTATTTTTTCAACTTTATCCAAGCATGGCCCATATAAAACATCACAGTAATTAAAGTGGCTTAAGACAAGGGAATCAGTCAACTTAATTTTTAGAATTTCACTTAACAAGTGACGATGGGGATAAAGAATCTTTAGAGAAAAATATGCTTTTTGTAAACAATGACCTATTTGCTGTTTAAACCGTAAATTAGAGTCAATTTCGATACCCAAATTTCTGACACATTCAGTATATTGCAGTGTTGTACCAGCCATATTTATATTAATGCTATTTCTCAATTCATCTTTATGTTTACCAAAAACCATAATTGATGATTTATCGGGGTTAATTCTCAATCCGTGACGTTCTGAATATAGAAGTAGATTATTCAGATCATTATTAATAAGTGTTTCTGCCGCAGGTCCACCCTCAGGTGAGAAAGAGTAAAGCACTTGGGTGTCATCTGCATAGAAATATGCAGTAACATGTTTTAGACAGGACATAAAATTATTGGTATAAATAGTAAACAATAAAGGACCTAGTATGGAACCCTGTGGCACTCCACACTCCACCAATTCTCTCAAAGACTGACCTAAAGAAGTTTCAACATATTGCATTCGAGTATTAAGATAGCATTTAATAAATTTAATAGCATTAACTGAAAATCCGACAAAATTTAAAATAGCTAACAATATATCATGGCTTATTGTATCGAATGCTTTGGAGTAGTCTAAAAGTACTAAAATTGTTGATTTACCTGAGTCTGAGGCTCTAATAATATCATCTGTTAAGCTCACTAGAGTTGTTGCACAACTGTAGCCTGGCCTAAAGCCTGACTGATTTTCAGGTAAAATATTATGTTTGTCTAAAAAAATTCGTATTTGGTTATTCATTATTTTCTCTAACAGTTTTGATAGACAAGGTAAAATACTAATGGGTCGGAGTTCGTTAAAAGATTTTATGTTACTATTCTTTGGTAGTGGTATGGCGGCAGTCGTAAAACCTCATGTCCATTTTCTCGTAATATTTCATCTACGGCATATATTGTTGGTGTTTAATAGATTTTACCAATAAAAGAAGTTCTAGTTTCAGCATACTGGGTAAAGGATTTTGTTTTTGTTTTATCAGCCAGTCATAAATATCACTTTTCTTCCAGGATGAAGTAGGTTGTTTATTTAAGATTCTTGAATGATAAGATGCATTGTCCAGAATGATTAAAGATAGAGCATCTAAATTTGGAATCAGTTGTTCTTTTAACCACTTTTCAAACAGTTCACAGTTCATATTATCATGGTAGTCCATACTTTTGGAAGTTGAAGAAAACAGTAAACTTGCACCTGGGAGAAATCCGGTTGACGAACCTGTATGCAAAATGATGAACCGTTTTCCCGTCCCACATCCCTTTTTTCTCTTGACACTTTTTACAGACTCGTCCTGCCAAGATGTCGAACCACTTCCATTAGAAAATTTCCAAGTCTCGTCTAAAAATACCACTTTTCTAAATTTTGAATTAACATTATCGGTGTATTTCTTTGAAAACTGGATACGCTGACTTGCTATATGTGGCAACTCCCATAAAAATCTTCGATTAAAGTCCTACAACCCAACATTTTTATTAATTTTGACAACGATTTTAGCCCAATTTCCAATATGCCTCGATTTTTTAAAGCCTCTTTTAAAACTTGAAGGGTTATATTAGTTTTTGATGTGTATAAATCGTAAATTGCATTACGAACATCCATTTTTACATTGTCACTTAAGTCTTCGGTCTTTGGCGTGTACATTTCTTAATCTTCGTCGGTAGTAAATTATGCTTTTTTTCATGAACAATTTTCTGCACAGTCCTTATACCGATTCCCAGAGCTTTTGCTACTGTCTCCCGGATATTGACCGGTCAATTGTCATTTTCGTAATATTTTATTAGATTTAATACCATTTTTTTCGCTTGTGGATGCAAAAAACCCGAAAATTGTTTTCTATTACTCATTTTGTCACTGATTTGTCAAACTGACTTTGAAGTGACGTCGCTCAAAGATTTTTGCAACTGCTGGTATTTATATGTTTATCCTCTTTTTTCATATGAAATATTATAGGTCTATCTAATTCATCTTCCGGATTTTATGCGGAGGATATGATTACACGTAATGAAAGAAAAACAAACTTAAAAAGTTTGTCGTTGATAAATCGTATGACCCGCACGATAACATTGCTTTTGACTTCACCTTGGTATTAAGACAGACATGTATTAAGATACTCACCACCAAAGCATTAAGCATTTATATGATGTGATGTAGCGGGTTTGTCCGAAGTACACTGTTTGTTTTATATCTTTTACACTATATTAATTTAAAATAGATACTATTTTGTAATAATTTATTTTTAAGATACTTATTTACATTTATATTTAACCTTACTCATTAGTAAATATAAATTAAAGACCACAATAAATGTACATCGAGAAAAAGAAAACCATATCAATTATAAAATCAGTTTTGTTAACTTATTTTGTCATATATGGATTGAATCTCAGGACACTCTTCGTCAACAAATTTTTCAGTAACTGGAGGTCTCGGTTGAAAAACATTAATGTTATGAGCAAAATGATTTAGTACTACATTTATAACATTTTTTATGTTTATTTTACCCTTTAAAATACTCTCTTTACTACAAAAAAATTGCAATTGCCCTTCTGAACCTAAATTAAATGAAAACACAGCTGATGAATTTATAGTTCTTTATTAAAAGTGTAGAAGAAATAAAATGCAGTCTGTTTAAAAAATACTTGTGGTGTAGATGAAATACCCTATAAATCGTTAAAGTCTGTCTCTCTGAGTGTTTAGTTTACTCTTAGTTACGTAATTAATGTTTCAATTACAACAGGACTTTTCCCAACCCAGTTAAATTCTGCCATCATTACACCTATCTTTAAAATAGGCGATCCACTTCATATACAGGGTCCTGCAGCTCACCTCCCGTCTTTTATTATACCTAAACCATTTATTTTAGAAAAAATATTTAAAAGCCACTATATGCTGTTGATTAGAGAGCACATTTTAAAAATATTCTTGATTATACAGGGTGTTACAAAAAATAGTGGCGCATAAAAGTTGAATTTTTTAAAATGGAACACCCTATATTTTTTTACATTTTTGGAACACTCTTTGCCTAGTCTACAGACTCCTAGAATAGTATCTCTCTTTTTTTAATAGTTTCGGAGAAAAAAGGTAAAATCGAAGAAAAAAAAATTATAGTCTAAATTTAAAATATTTATAAAAATTAGATAAAACATCTTAAAAGCTAAGGTAACCTAGTAGCTTACTGCAAAAGGTTTATAGTTATTCTGCTACGAGTATTATAAGTCTTACTTATACAGGGTGACCCAAATTCCATGTCAAACGTTGCAAAATAAAAAATTATTTTTCTCCATTTTTTCAAATGGAACACCCTATATATTTTTTTTCTGTCAGGTACAGAATTAACAGATCAACATTTTTTATTATTACACTTATCTCAAAATTCCTGAAGGTTTTTGAAATATTCTTAAAAAACTAATGTTGTACTTTGTTTTTCAGTACGATAACTGAATAAACTCACTAGTAATGTGGAAAAATGGAACACCCTATATATATTTTTTTTCTGTCCGATACAGAATTAACAGATCAACATTTATTATTATTACTTATCTCAAAATTCCTGAAGGTTTTTGAAATATTCTTAAAAAACTAATGTTGTACTTTGTTTTTCAGTACGATAATTGAATAACCTCACTAGTAATGTTCATACCTTCGCGATTTTAAATATTAGATAGGTCAGCGTAGTTCTAGCTATGGGGAAAAACCTAAAATCCTAACATTTTTTTTAATTACGTTTGCTGCATAAAATTTAAATTACTGCCAAGAGTTAAGGCTCGACTTAAGGTGTAACAGCTTTATTTAACATTATTAACAAATATCTAATTATTGCTAAAATTAATTTTTACTTAGAACATATGTTCGATATGTCTTCCATTCTCTTCGAGGCATAAACGAAGACGGGTATGAAAAGATCTTCCTACTATTCTTAATACTTCGGGCGTAATACTTTGAAATGCCGTTCTAATCCGTTGGTGCATATTTTCGGGAGTTTTTGGAGGTTTGTTGTAAACAATTTCCTTAACGTAGCCCCATAGAAAAAAATCTAATTTCGTTAGATCAGGCGACCGGGGCGGCCACGCACTTGCTCCCTGTCTTCCAATCCATCGATCTGGAAAATTATTATTTAAATGATCCCTAACTGGCAACGAAAAATGTGCTGGAGCACCATCTTGTTGCAACCACATTGTATTTCTCAGATTAACCGGCAAATTTTCGCACAAATTTGGCAAGTGATTTTCTAGGAAGTCGAGATACATGGCTCCAGTTAAATGTCCATTAAAAAAATGGGGACCAATAACATGTTCACCAATAATTCCCCCCCACACATTAACTGACCATCTGTGTTGTAGATCAAGCTGCCTAAAAATTCTTGGATTATGGTCGGCGTAGTAATGGTAGTTATGACGATTTACAAATCCATTCTTATGAAATGTGGCCTCATCAGAGAATAAAACTTTATCAAAAAAATCAAAGCTTAACCTAATTTTAACTTGTGCCCAATTACAAAAGTCAACACGTTTCTCAAAATCTGCTGGAAGGAGTTCTTGATGCAACTGAATATGATATGCATGAAATTTATGGCTCTTTAAAATTCGCTGAACAGTTCTTTCGCTTACTCCTACGGCATCCCCGACTGCTTTTTGGCTAACAGAAGGATTTTCCGTGACAGCTAATAGCACAGCTAATTCATTTTCTTCCGTTCGAACGGGCCTATTTCTAACTGGTCTTGTATAATTTACATTTCCCGTTGCCATAAATCTCTCTAATAAGTTCGTCATGCTCCTTCTGTCTGGGTGCCTTCGTTCTGGATAATTTTGCGCATAAGTCCTACTGGCCAAAAAGACATTTCTATGCGATTCTCCTAACACAAAAACCATATCAACCAGTTCTTCGCGGGTGTACTCCATGACGATAGAACGTTCAAATAAAACTTCTAAACAGTGACGCAAACAAACGAAAAATGAACTACGTAGAAGGTAAAGACCACTATATGAAAAATCCGATAATTATTTCAATTTGTAAAACTTAAAAAACGAATAAGTAAATTGGCGATATGTTTTAGTTGTTTGACAGTTTCTAGACAATTTGTTTTTCATGGCCTACTTAAATTCTAGTTAATAATTTGGGCAACACTTGTCAATAATATTAAATAAAGGTTAAGGCCGTTTTACATGCTGCAAGTTTCTTGCAGCAAGGGGTTGCACCTGCAAGATATTGCGCGCAATTTGTCTTGCAGACTGTAAAGCGGCAGTTGTATTTCAATTGCAAGTGTCAGCGTATGCCTTTGTGCAAGTCTCTTGCAACTTGTAGGAAGACCTGCAGCATGTAAAACGTCTTTACGGCTTAACTCTTGGCAGTAATTCAAATTTTATGCGGTAAACGTAATTACAAAAAATGTTGGGATTTTACGTTTTTTCCCATAGCTATAACTACGCTGACCTATTTATTATTCAAAATCGCGAAGGTGCTTACTTATGTACATTACTAGTGAGGTTATTGAATTACCGTACTGAAAAACAAAGTACAACATTAGTTTTTTAAGAATATTTCAAAAACCTTCAGGAATTTTGAGATAAGTGTAATAATAAAAAATGTTGATCTGCTAATTCTGTATCGGACAGAAAAAAAATATATATAGAGTGTTCCATTTTTCCACATTACTATTGAGTTTATTCAATTATCGTACTGAAAAACAAAGTACAACATCAGTTTTTTAAGAATATTTCAAAAACCTTCAGATCTGTTAATTCTGTACCGGACAGAAAAAAAATATATAGGGTGTTCCATTTGAAAAAATGGAGAAAAATTATTTTTTATTTTGCAACGTTTGACATGGAATTTGGGTCAACCTGTATAAGTAAGACTTATAATACTCATAGCAGAATAACTATAAACCTTTTGCAGTAAGCTACTAGGTTACCTTAGCTTTTAAGATGTTTTATCTAATTTTTATAAATATTTTAAATGTAGACTATAATTTTTTTTTCTTCGATTTTACCTTTTTTCTCCGAAACTATTAAAAAAAGAGAGATACTATTCTAGGAGTCTGTAGACTAGGTAAAGAGTGTTTCAAAAATGTAAAAAAATATAGGGTGTTCCATTTAAAAAAATACAACTCTTATGCGCCACTATTTTTTGTAACACCCTGTATAATCAAGAATATTTTTAAAATGTGCTCTCTAATCAACAGCATATAGTGGCTTTTAAATATTTTTTCTAAAATAAATGGTTAAGGTATAATAAAAGACGGGAGGTGAGCTGCAGGACCCTGTATAAGCGTAATTGGCAAACTCAGTAGTATTTTTAGCCGACAAACGACATTACATGTATCAGAATACAAACATAATCTAATATTACTTCAGCTAAAGTTTGCCTCCTTTCGGGATCAAGCAGAAGATTTTTCGTGCGCATGACACATACCACTTGTCCATACGGTCGTCTAAGCAGCCCTAATAGCCTGCCCCTTTTGGTATACGTCAAATATATCAGATTTTATATGTCACTCCATAAATGTAAACTAAAAAATTAATAAATACAACTTACCTTTGGTCTATGAATTTCATTTTGATATAGTGATGAATTTAATGATGAATCTGCGGTCCTCGAAACTGTTGACGACATACCTACAGGACTGGGAGAAGGAGAGATCCTTAAACCCTGGAAATCGGAATTAAACGATATGTCAGTTAATTATATCCTAAATATGAGTAAATAAAATATGCTAAACCTTCTCCGAGTAGAACAATTATATATCATTGGATATTAATTTGCAGCAGTAAAAAAATTCAATGAATATAATTGGTAAAGTTATAACATTTGCAAATATACGTATAATTACTTAGTTTACAGTAATGCTGAGGCAATTACAACACAACATTTGGATAGTTATATAGTTTCTGATTTTTACAGATAGTTACCCAATAAACATTTTTGTTTTTAAAATATTTACCGCAACTCTTATATCACCTACGTTATATACCCTACAGTTATATACTTGGTAACAAAAATATTTACATTACTCCTATAGACCTCTTAAAGCGCTTAAATGTGGCATTTATAAGAGTAGCGGAAACCTGTTCCTGGTGACGTTATATACCTTTAAGTTATGTAAGTAACAGTAACCGAACTATTTTGGTAACCATAATATAACTTACCAGAGAAACGTCTGAAAAACTTTAGTAATATAAAATAGTGTTGAATATATTTCGGTTACCTTTATATAGCTTGCTTATAAGGGTGTTAAAAATATTTCTGTTTTTACTAGGTCCTATGTCATTTATAACTTGTCAATTGTTTGTTTCTCACTTGTACACATTTCACATATTTGTGGTTCTTTCCTATTGCTTTGAAATCGTTAAGTTTGTTGTTTGGGATTTGCCTAACCAATATTTATGATAAGAATAAATAATAAATACAAAATGGAGAGAGAATTATTAGAAAATACTGATAGTATTTCTAAGTATACTCACTAAGTGTGACTACAAATTTAGGTGGGAATTATTTTTTACTGCAAAAGTAGATGATATACTTCGAAAAAACGCAGGGGCCCTCAAAATATGCAGTATTAATCAAATGACCTTCAGATAAATTTAAAAAATATATAATGTAATTTTTATTTTTAAAACAATTTAGTAACGGAGGTGCTACTGTTATGGAACCTTTCAAAAAGAAATAGTTAATTTTGGAAGATTTCTCAAAATAAGTTGAATATATTAGTTTTTTCTTCGATTTTCTTGCATAGGTTTGATTTATTGTAAACAATCATGGCGGAAAATGTGTAGTAACGTGAATATACTTTTTCGAAACCATAATAACGCTTAAAGTATTCCTAAATAACTGGTAGTAACAGTATATAACTTAACGGCCCTAAAAACACTTTAATATAAACAGACGTTACTGATAGTGATTTTATATAACCTTTATAGGCGTGAAAATGCAGTGCATATTTGCATTCGAGCGAAACTGTAAAGCTTTGATAAAAAGCCGTTAAAGACTACTTAGTTTTATAAAATAAAGCCCATATATAATATGAAAAAACATAAATTAGCAAACAGTTAAGAGTTTAAGCGGTCTAATCATGTTTGTTCAATCGTTAAATAAAAAAATAACATTTAAAACTTGCGACCATTTTTTTTACTATTTGTCCGTAGGACGGAACAGTAGACACTTAAACATAACCTAACAATTTAAATAATTTAAATTACAGCAAACCGAAAACCGATTTATTTTTCGTTCCTTGAAAGCTAAAAGATTGTTCCCGTGTCCCGTGTTCTTTATTTAATTATTTATTTGGAGAGTGTTCCTCGGTAGAACTATTTTTGTGTAGTTCTATTTAAGTATAGTGATGTCTTTTAAGATTGTACAGACAAAAGAGCCAGGGGCCAAGGGGCCACTTTTATCGATTGTTCCGACGGCCTGGGAAAAAGATGGTACGCTATATTGGCCTCCAACCAAAAAAAGGGCACTTATTGTCAAACTAATTAAAGATGGAAACTCTAGACCAGAACCAGATTGGGTACCGCAGCCGTGCTCCAAAAAAAGGCAAACATTCCTGTCGTATAAGGCAGCTGACTTAGAACTAACTGCAATGGAGCAGCAAAGTGATAGTGAAGCTTCCCAAAGTTTAGAGTGGCCAAAGAAGATGGGAGTCCAGAAAAGGTCAGAAGAGGAATTAATCCCAAAAAAGAGGTTGTCACTCAAAAATAGAAAGGAAGTTGGGAGAGTTCCCCAAGCTAATTTTAACTTACTTGCCGAAGAATGCAAGATAAATTTGTTACGCATATTTCCTTAATATTAATGTGCCTTCATCCATTAGGTACTCCTATATGCCTGAAATATTTAAAGCTAGTGAAATGTTTATTTATATTATAGAAAGCAGAGGAATTATTATTTGGGAAAGAAAATACAAACCGTGTAGAAAAGCAAATTAATGAAAGCATTGAAAAACAGTTTAATTTTTCACAAGAGTCAACCAGGAGAAATGGAAATGCTTCGCCATTTCAAGAATGCTCAGTAATCTCAGAAAATGACGGATATGTGCCCAGAATTAACATCCATTCTATAAAGGTACGTATATGAATGTATGATTTAGTAGTAGTTGAAAGGTTTAGTTAAATTAGGTTTGTTGCTTCAGCCTGGCCCTTGTACGGCCACGGAAATACGCAAAGCGATGGAACAATAAAGAGTACAAATTATATACAGGGATATTCACTATATTTTGACTCCCCCTTTAACTTCTTTATTTTTAAATATAGAGAGTTGATTTTTTTAACAGATTATAGGAAATCATCTGGATTTTTTTACAGGTAATGAAATTATTATACAGGATGCGTCAAAAAAGTTGTGTAGCAAAAATAAACATTTTTTTAATTAGAATGTCCTACATTTTATATGATATTTTGATTCTACTAGAAAAACTAAGCATTTTTTATATAATATACTATATGCTTAAATTCAATAGTTTTTTAATTATTCAAGTGTGAACATCGGGATTTTCAGATTTTGAAGGCCTGTAAAAACTATGCAATTCATCTTACAGCAAAACGGATGTCACATTTTTATCTTAGTTTTTTATGGTCTTTCTTATGACAATAAATTCGAACTTAATAGAAAAATAATATTTTTCAAAAATTCCTATTAATCTTTGCTGGCTGTCAAAATGGTATGCCATCAGAAAGACCATAAAAAACTAAGATAAAAATGTAAAATCGGTTTTGCTCTAAGATGAATGGCATAGTTTTTACAAGACTTCAAAATCAGAAAATCTCAACTTTCAAACTTGAATAATTCAAAAACAATTGAATTTAGGCATATGGTATATTATATAAAAAATGCTTAGTTTTTCTAGTAGAATCAAAATATCATATAAAATGTAGGGCATTCCATTTAAAAAAAATGTTTGTTTTTGCTGGTAATTTAAGGGACTCGAACAATGCATGTCAGTAGCTTTTCTCTATTTTACTTTTCTGGGTTAGGATTTGTCATTCAAGTATTTTTTTGCTCTCTCAGGTATAGGAGAATTATTGATTGTTATTTTTCATTTCTAGATAGCAAAACTAGGAGACACACTACCATTATGCATTGAAAATCCAACACCACCAGCACCACACTCATCAGGTATATTGTCTTCTTGTCAGACGATGGACTATGAAGAAAATGGGCAGTTCGAATATGAAGTTGTAGCACAAAACAACATTGATGAACAAATAAAATTAACCATAAATAATCAAAATACTATATTGCAAAATCAAAACGTGCTGCTAGAAAATCAAATGAGAATAATAGAGCATCTGGCCAATCAAGAGACCATGATTCAACTTATTTGTCAGCAGTTATCTAGTACAAAAATCGCAGCAGCTACTAGTGCGGCCTTAGCAACTGAAAGCTTGGATACAGCTGATCCTCTCCCACTTGATTCAGTGGAAAAATTGGAACAATTTGAAATGGACCTTAGAGATGAAACATACATGAATAAAATGGTAAGCTATAATTTTTGGTATGGGTTATATTTTTAATAATAACTACTAGCGATATTACTTTAAAACTCTATTTAAGCAGTTATCATATATTTTCGTCTTTTATTATTTCAGGTTAAATGGAAATCTCATATTTGTGGAACGAGTGGCAAATTGAATGGTTTGAACTGCTCGTATCGATTAATTGATAGTTTTTTCAAAAGACAGTTGTTGTTGCACTTTTCATGGAGTGGTGGAAGCAGGAATGAGGAAGGCAAGATGGCTTTTAAGAAATATAATAACATAATGGCAACATTTTATAACATAATCAGAAAAGCTGATTCTAATTATACGGAAATGGAATGGCAATTTTTTTTTAAAAGCGTCATTAAAAATGCTAGGCGCTTTGAACTTGCGGAAAACGTCACTGGGAAGAAAAGAGAATCTAGTGGTAAAAAAAGACCACATAATTTAAATTACAAAATTGAAAAAAGCAAACATGAGAATGAAAATAACCAAGAAGCACACCCAGGTGGGACAGGTAAAACTAATAGAGGAACCGAGAAAAATGTAATTGATATGGAAAACCAAGTAATGGAACAAGAAGATACAGACAAAGAGAAAGAAGACAATTAGTTGCAATATATTTTTGTCATTATTAAAATTGTTAATTCGTTAAACTTTAAAACAGGTTCACTAAAAGTATTTAGTTATTTTGTGTTTATAGAGTATTGTTTTGTTCAGTTTAATATTTTATTATTTTATGTAGTCAGCAGACTTTTCCAGTTCATGTTCCTAAAAAATTAAAAGTTATTTTGAAAAAAAAACTTTTTTGTTGCTTACATGTGTTTATTTTAAGGTATGTAATAACGGCATAAATACAAAGGTGTTTGTGCTTTTTTTTATACAAACTAATTTACATTTTATATTATTTAAAATATAGAAATTTCCATCCTTTTCCTCGCAGTCAGACACATATATATTTAAATACGAGGACTTTATCGGAGTCTCAAAAAAGTTATGAATATATTTTAAGCAAGATCCATAAATTAAAATTTTTCCATTTTCAAAAATAACGTTTTTCATACAGACAATTTCATTTTCATTTGTTAAAAACCATTTATCCTTAAAACTGGCATTAAGTGTGAAACCATCACTTATTTCTATTTGATGGTAAAATTTTGCTGTGCTTATGGCTGGAATGGACAATCCTTCTCCATCATTTTGTTTTTTTAAAATGGGGTAATTCTTTCTTAAAGAGTCATTTTTAATAATATTGTCATTTTCACTCAATCTTTTAGCTACTTGAATTAATGGATTCCGTGCATTTCTAAGCAGATTTTTTTATCTTATATAGCTTACTTTCAAATGGATATGATGAAAACGATGATAAAATTCCATACTTCCTGACGTCATCAATTAAATGTGATAAATTATGTACATTGCTTGTAATATATTCTTCTCCATATATTTCTTTGTATTGTTCAATATAGTGGAGAAGCATTTGTTCAGCTAGCTGAATGTATTGAGAGTAAAAATTTGAGGAACATATTGTAATAGCACAAAAAAGAACCAAAAAGTGTTCGTAAACATCATAAGGTAAATATTCTTTCAATACTATTATACCGATGTAGTGGAGAAATGTGCAATACTCTAGTCCTTTCCATTGTGCAAGACAGTCGAGACCTCTGACAGAGCGGTGAATTTCCATTGGCATTTTGCAGGTAAGTAAAAACGTTGATATATTCTCGGCATCTCTAGCAGACCATTTCATTCTGAAGGCACGAAAAGTTCCGTCTCTCCATCCCATTAAACACCGCTTCATTACTCCCAAATCGATAAGATGAAGTGAATCTGCCACTGGAAAATCATCGACCATATCAATCGAGAGATTTTCTAGCGGTGTATAACATTTATGGTGTGAGGCATACCTTCTTGATCTAAATCCTTCATCAGTTCTTTTGGGACAACCAATTCGTGGAAAAATATTGCAATGAGTAACATATGAGTATTCCCCCACAGTCGTGCATTTTAGGCATCCATGTTGGCCATTGAAATTGGCAACACCTGCAATATATCGCTTTGTTAGATACATAAAAAAGTGTAGGTACGATTACGATCAAAAAAAGGTAGTACAAAAATTAGTACCCCCATTTGAGGTCGCGGTCTATTATAAAAAAAATTAACAGTAAATTACGTGACATTGACTTTTCAGGAAAAAAAATATGGTGTGAAAATTTTTTCTAATAGATCAGGAGATTTTTTTGTACTAATTTTTTTGTTACTTTAATTGTACATGTATAGATAGTCTCACCTTTTATGAACGCTCTTGCAGGGGAGTCTGAAATAAAGCTTCTGATTTTGACCTGTAAAATGTGCCCATTTTCGAATTTCATTCCATTTTCTAAAATAACTTTTGCCTCCTCAACAAAAGGCGTCAAAAACTCTTCGACATTAGGTGGCTTGCCTTTCCCACTATAGATTCCAATTGCCATGGGCTGCAATTGAGGGACTTCAAAAATATTAAACAGTATAGGCCAGAATTCGTCCTTAGAACTTTTATATATTGGCAAGCCATCGATGTTAATATTTATCGAAATATTTGATAATATCTGAAAGCTTTGCTGACACTTATTTAAACAAAATTGAAGGCCTTGATGCCAATAGTATCCATCACCCATTGGTTGAATTGAAATTGTTGTAGGGGTTCCTAACAATGTTCTCGGATCTGTTGGTAATATATTAGGTAAACATTCGTTAACAATTCTTATCACCTCTTTCAAGGCTCGTTGTGTAATATTGAAATTGCAGGCCCATTTTTTAAAATCATTTCTTAATTGTTCATTTTTTTCTTGTTGCAGAGACTCCTGCATTTCATAATCGGAAAAATTGTCATCGCCGAGTTCAACTAACCATTTGCTATTGCTTTCATTGTTAACATTTTTTTCGGTTTCTTCCAGGGACTCATCGTAAGGTTCTGTTGCAGTACCAATATGATCAGAAACATCTGTTTCAATTTTTATTGTAGGTTGTTGATTGTGCTTCGAGCCGACTTGTTTCAGGATATGAACATCTTTCTCGGATGAAAACTTTGGTTCAGAATTTAGAATTTTGTTGAAATTTTTTGTGATTTTGCGGCGAAAAGAAGTGCTACACTTAATTTTTTTCCAATTATAATTCATGATTTAGTGTAAAAATGGCGGTACATTAAATATTCCACAATGCACACACTACTGCAAAACACACTATAAATATATGTTAGATGTCGTTTAATGATTTATAAGGACAACTTGTGTTACTAACGGTTACCAAGTTTTATAGAAGGAACAGTCGCTACTATATTGACACCGGGAGTTTTGTAAAATAATACAGGCAACACTAAAGCATACCAATTTTTATAATAGTGATTAACAACGCTCTTATATAACTGAAGGTGTGTGAGTTTTATAAATAAGGTTACGGCAAATACTATATAAACTCTTTATGTTACTATTAGTTAAGATTACTGAAAGTTTTATAAAGTGGTGATGGAAAATTTTATAGCACCTTATTATATAACTGTAGGTTATAGTAACCTTATAAACCCGACCAATGACTAGAGTAATATTATAAAACCCCGAAACATGCTTATATAACTTGGTTACCTTTATATAATCCTTATATAAATTTATGTTTCCATAGGTTGTGAAAAATGTTTATTGGGTACCGTCACCATCCTGTCCAGTAATTCTACGAGTTGCGTTTCTCCATTTTTAAAAATCATACCTACACTTCATGAGTATAAAGTTAATAGAATCTATATTAATAGGGTGATACTATTGGAGGTAACATATTTTGATTACATAATCAGTGTTAGTTAATAATATACTGGCCTTCTTTATTAATGAAAATATCAATTTTTTGTTTACAAACATATTTATTCTCTTCTTTCTTGTAAAATATTATTTTATACTTTGAGAATATTTAGAATAACCATGTAGAAAGTTTGAGCTTACATAGCTCTTCTTTACCATTTATCAAAGCTGTTTTCCTTTATGCTTGCTTTATATGGAATGTTGAACGGACATTTTCTGATAGTTTTTTATTATTTAAGCCTATTAGTCAATTGAAAACGAAATTGAATATTTACAACATTGCAATTAAATATAGCCTTTAAAATATCAAGACTTTTATGTAGATTGCATCTTACATATCTCAGATGTTTTATATAATATATATAATTCATTGTATTAGATGTTATAAAGTATGTTTAGCTTCTATAAATTAAGGCAAAATAATTTTGTTTTTGTTTACAAATTATATTTGGAATTTGGCCTATCTCTTTTTATCACTATGATCTCTTGTTTTTCAGCATCCAGCCAGCTTTGAGAATGTCTGGTTCTTTTCGTTTCAGTTATTATAATTTTAGCCCTGCTCAGGGGAAATTCTCTAGCTTTATTTGGGGAACACTGAATACTGCCGTCTTCTGAACCTCTTCTTACTCGTAGCGCCATCAGTAAATACCACTGTAATTACTTTATTTTATAGCGTTAGGCTGGCATTAGTTCCTTCTGAAGGTTTTGAAGTGCAGTGCCGTTAAAGGTCTAATTATGGATTCATACATTTTGGCAATCAATGTCTGTTTTTTCCTACATTTGAACAACCACGTCGTAAGTTAATTTTCACTCTAGTTTATTGATGTGAGGTAATTCGCAATTCTGTTAAAGTGCGGGACACGAAAGAAAACCGGGCGGAGTCAATCGGTTTAGGAAGGTCGGCCTAGAAATCTCTTTAAACCAATGGTGTCCCGTCGTTCTTTAAATAATATGGCACTCCTTTTTAACTATACGCACTTCAGATAATTAACAAATGTAACTATGCTAAATGAACCTTTATCTATATTTGTCTGTTTTCTTTCGTGTACCGCACTTCTATATCTCTTTTGTGATGCAAAAACAGCGAACTTTCGAATTTAAAAATGATTTAATTTTGATTTTTCTTGATCGATTTACCTATAAATATATTTTTTCTTCAGTTCTGTCATTAACGGTTCCCGGGCTACTGCCTACGTCCACTATTATTGGACCACCCAGTATAGTGAAATACGATTTACAAGTCCAGATTTTACAAGGGCAGCCAGCATCAGATCCAGTGAACGAGATTTATCAAAATTTTAATTTATGCAGTTCGACTTTGGGCTACTCGGGTATGCCAAAAGTGACCGTCTGTCTCCGTTTGTCATATTACTTTATACAGGGGCCGCCATTGTGAAGTACTATACAGGGCGTTTCCTAATTGTGTGCCATTTATATAGAAATGAAAACAAATGTTCGAAATGTATAGGCGCCACTGGAAATAGCTAGAACCTTCTAGCGGCAAGTGCATGGAGACTCTAGGTACATCCCAATTACAAGTGGACTGTGCGAAATTTACTAAATCCTCGATTAATTTTCCGTACCGCTTAGCTGGCGCACTTTATAGGTGAAGCGGCAAACTATTACAACAAATAAAATAACATTCAATTTATTTGCGTACACAAATTTTACTTTTGCGCTTGCTTAAGACTATGAACCTTTATTTTAAGGACCGCCCGGTTTTCCCTCATGTCCCGCACTTTATATAGATATAATGGCGTCCTGAACTTTTTTGCTGTCCGTGCTATCCTTGATGCCTGGAGTTTCTTTTTGTTTGTGGTCAATTATCACCGAGGGATGTGCTAGAGGTAAGGCAATGTTTCTGAATGGTTTTTGTTGTAAATATACTATTGTTTGTCCACATTCGGTATCGATTTTATTTTAAGACAAACAATCGTTTTTGGGGTTTCAGGTTACAGTGTCAAGTTATAGTTTCAAGTTACCATTCACTTATAGTTTTCAGGTTTGGTGTAATTTTTGGGGTATATAAACCAAGAGTTCTACAAATGGTTTTGGAGTTCCTTCCTGTAAGACTATCTAAGTAAGAGGATCTACTTTTTAACTTTATATTTATAAACAGAACGGAATATTTTTATAACTTTTTTCTTGAGGCAGTGTGGTTAAAGAAAAAAAAAATCATACATTTTTGACTTACCTGTGTGCCATTTAATTTAATTTTTTATATTTAAATATTTGTCTCGTAACGTTTTGCCAGATGTTCACAGGTTGATATAGTGGTAATAACTTTAAACATGTCACACCTTTTATATATTTTATATTTTTATATAGCATTTTCTTGACGTATTTATTGTTATCTCTTATAAAACTTAAATTGTAAAAAGTAAACTAAATTTCAGGATTTAATTTTTTTGTAAAACAATTCTTAAAATAAAAAAGAAAAGGAAACAAAGGAGGTAAAAAAATGAGATCTTTAAAATTTGAGCCTGCACTATATACAGTTTTATTGAAAAGCCCTCCAAACCTTTATTTTATCAGCATTTAAATATCAATAAAGATTTGGTCCTAATTGAGTCATAGTCAATTAGGTGGCGCCCTTTTTAATTTCTGAGGTGTACCCGAGGACCTGCAAACAACATAGCTTTCCGAAAGAAGACTAGCTGCCGTTACCTTGTATTGGCAAGTTCATAGGGCCGTTAAGACATAAAGAACCTACAGTATACTCTAAAGGATAATCAACATCTACATTCGGCAGAGGTGTACTAATACGTATTAATATTAGGGTTACTAGATTAATTCTAGATGTGCAAGTCCACACTCATTAGCTGATTTCGTAAGTTTAATTTTCAACAAGTATTAATTACTTGACTTGATTATCAAGATTTTCTTCTTCGTTTCTTGCTTTGATTTGTTTTTAAATCCAATAAAAAAAGTTTATTTTTATTTTCTACAGAAAGCCCTATCGGAAATGTCGAGATACTTGGTATATTCTAGCTGATGATATTGAAAAAAAAGTTATTTCTTACCTGACTAGAATGTTGAGGCGTCGACGTCAACTGAGGCTGTGACGTTGATGATATCCTTGGCATTAAAGGAGGTTTTTTTCCATCAGCATTATTATTGGACTGACTGTTTCGCAATTCCATGTTTTCCCTCTCTAAAGAAGCCGCGGTTAGTTTTAGTTCACTCATTATTGACATGAGTTCTAACTTCTGCGTTTCTAGTGAAGACCTTGACAAGACCTCCTGCAAATTAAAATAATTAATAAATAGTGAAATGCTGGTTAATAGTGGATATTCACATAAACAATATATAAAGTGCGGCAAGGTATTGCGAACATAGGAAATAGTCGGACTAGTGCCGATATGACTAGGTTTCTTTGAACAGCTGACTGTGCAGCTGATGAAGACGCTTGTCATACGGATGGCTCTGTATGTTTATTGGAAGACGACGGTAAATTCAAAATTGTATTGAAGTCAATTTTCAAAAGAGGGCAATCTTTATCATAACTACACTATACTAGATTATGATATTGAGATGTTTTAATTGTTATGATCTAAAAATGTCAAAATTATTAACTGTAACTGGTCAATCAGTTAACTAAAACTTAACCGATAAAAAAAACGATTTTCGTGCAAATCTTTAACCGGTTAAACGGGGGGTGGAAGGGTGGGTGAAGATGGAGGTCCCAGCTAATATTTGCTGTTGACTAAAAAAACAAAAGGTACTCACTGTTATATATAGTCATTCATATTCAGGCTATTCAGGTGAAGTAGGTGAAGTGCTATTTCACCAGGGAAAATAAACAAGTAAACATCTAACTATATTTATTATATATCTCTTAAAATTTAATTTTTACATTAATTTATTCACCTAATTGGCAAAAAATAAACTGTACATCTCGAATAAATATTTTGGCGTTGGTGGCATGTCTTTTTAAAACTTTCAATCGAACTTTATTATAACAACTATAACAGTGGCGCAAACCGCTTAGACTTTGCTGGAGGTGCTATGTTTAGTTTACGATTTTCCTACCTCGTTGCCATGACAACGCGTTCTCGATGACTTCGAGCACATGGAAGAATAATGTTAACCAGCACCATACAACGCTCTCGGTGAATTGCTAACGCAGTACACTACACCCACGTGTCGTTCAGTTTGGGGTGGTTGTTTACTTTTATTTTCGCGGATTTTGCAGTTTACTTGACTGTCTTGCGTTATATTTATTTATGGTGTTACAATTTTATTTGGTGTCGGGTTTATTAATTTACATTATTGTTGAATCCGATCACGGATGTGGTTTGCATTTTGTTGGAAACTCCATTTAATTGATGGAAGGAACAAGATCAGAGTTCTAATCGTCATCCTGGTTTTCGGTGTGCAAATGGTTATGTAGAAGTCAAATATTACACATTGCTGGCCTTGTTTACTAGTTTCCAATAAATATTCAGTGTGGAATAAGGAAGGATTTGCAGGTATGTTAAATATATGAAGGTCTTTACATAAACATATAAAAATGCATATTAATGCTAAAAACATTTGTAAAAAATCAAACCACTATAGCTGACACTTTAAAAAAAATGCTAAACTATATAAAATACATTTTAACGAAAACGTCCGATTAAATAGACTATTTATGTGCTTGGTAATTGACGCAGTTTTGTACCTTGCAAAACAAGAGTTAGTCTTTCGCGGAACTTGACTCGCTGCTCTCATCATTGAGAGCAGCGAGTCAAGTTCCCAAAAACTAAAAGATCACGAAAAAATTAAAAATGTTTTACTGGTGACTCGAAAACTATTCAAAAGGAAATAATTGAATGCATTTCTGATTATTTAAATGATCATGTAAAACATGAAATAATGAACACACAGTTTTTTCTGTGCAAGTGGATGACACCACTGATATTATGCAAACCTCCCAGTGCTCCATAATTTTAAGATACGTTAATTCAGAAGGTTCAGTAGACGAGAGAATCTTAGGATTCAGCTCCGATAGAACGTTGGAGAATTTATATTTTTTATTGGATCAAATTTTGGACCAATTTGCCTATAAACATAAATAAAAAGAAAAAGCGCCGCAGGCTGTATTTGTCCATTGTCTTGTGCATCGTCTTAACCTTACGATTAATGGTATTCCCTCATTTTTCATCACTCAGCCAAACGAACGTATGCTCCTACATCTGCATCTACGAGGCGTATGCCAACAATTACAGAAACTCGTTGGTCTTCAAATTCGAAGTTAATATATGTGATTGTTCAAGACTGGAATAAATTAAAATACGTCTTTGAATTTATTACAAACTGTGACAAATCTAATGAAAAATCAATCCGGCTTGCGAGAGGATTTTTAGGTGAGATGAACGATTTTAAATTCACGTTTCTGACATTAGTGTTTAATAACGCTGTCATGAGGCGCTCTGTAAAAAAAGAAACGAACATTTTTTTAATACCATGTTTGATAAAGCAAATTCTATAACAGAAATAAATCATTATAAACGTGAGCTTGCTAAGCTTCCACGTGACGAAATTAAGGCTAAGTATAGAACCCTTTTTTGTGAAACATTGGACCATATTTTAATGGAAACGACACTAAGCTTTCAAGACTGTGAAAAACTTTCATTTTTATGTTTGGTAGATTCTGCTAAATTTTCCGAATATCGTTTAAATTTTCCGACTGGCCCGTTTGAAAATGTGTTACAGTTATATGTCATATACTTTTATTATTATTATTATTATACTCATATAGTATAGTTGTGATACAGTCTCCACCATGACGCCAAATGATTCTGATGGTGTTTGTTTAACAATTATCCTCGTCTTCATAAATATATATTGTAACCCATTTGTTTCTTCTTTGCAATATGCAAAAGTCTTAAACAAAGGCATGCACAGTTTAACAAAAGGTACAAATGTCTTGCCACTGCGCATGCTTTTGTTCAAGACTATTGCAACTTGCAAGAAAGAATTTCAACATGTAAAACGGCCTTTATTCAATATGTCGATGACCTATCGATAAATGTTCATCCCTAGTCCCTACCAGGCCAGAATAGCAACTCTCTTTCCACGTACAACATTCAATATTTCTTTAAATTAATTTGCTGTGCGGGTACATCCGAACTGGGCAAAACTGTCCTTGGTTCGCAATAACTTGCCGGTTTCTGTATACAGAAGAGGATCCAGATTTTAATAATGCTTGGTACTGGAAATAATATCAGGGGGGAATTTGGGTGATTGAATCGGTATTGGGCATCACAGAACCCCCACTGGTACAGAATCATTCGTGGTATCGTCAAAAAGTAAACGTCTAGGGTTAATTGGCATTGTAGATAATAAGGGCATTCTTTTCTGACGGCTCATTAACGGTAAAAATGGATCTCGAATTGCTCCAGGACCATCTAATATCAGCCTCTTTGCAAATCAATGTGGTTTTAACAAGATGGAGCGGTTCCCCACTAAGCGGCTAACATTAGAGGGTATTTAAATAACTTATCCAGACGTGGCTCATTATAATAGCCGGTTAGGTCACCGGATTCAAGCCCCTTGGATTTTTTCTTTAGGTTACGTTACAATAAGAAATATTTCGCCCGAGGTTTTATGATGTGCAACAAGAATTTCTTTATCGTCTAGGTTGGTTCATATCTATGTTGTGTTATTACGTATTTCTAAAAATTAAAATAGTTATATTCCGCAACTGTTTGTAAAATTGTTAAAATGAATCATTTACCTATTAACTTTCTAAAATCAGGTTCCTAAATAAAAATCGTATTGCATTTCAAAGTAAACTAATTTCAGGAAGTGTTTAATTTCAGATATTAACATTTAGTAAGTTGTTGAATTTTGACACATAGTGTGTAACAAAAATTTGCAACATTTTGAGCAGAATCTAAAAATACAAAAATATGGGAGTCTGCCATTAAAAGTAATAAACATGTGCTCTGTTTTTTTTAGAAACCCTGTATAAATGCAAATATTTTCAAAAAAAAACTAGAGAAAAACAGTAAAATCGAACACAATTATCCAGATGTTCATCTGTAAGGCGATTGCTGTATTTGTTCTTAATAAACATTTCTCAAAAAAAACTACTGGTTTTCAAAATAGTGCATTTATTTTTTGTTTTATAACAACCCTGTTATAAATGGATATCAAGTTCCAAGAAGTGTGAAACAACAAATTGAGCCACCAATGCCATTTTGTTGAAATCCTTAAACCGATTTTTGAAGTTATCCTTCAAGTTAGAAACTATTTCTACATGAGATTTACTGTCATAGAGTTCTATTGAATTTAGAGATATCTTCTCCGAAAGAACAGAAAAATGCTTGACATCACGGTTGATTAGAGTTTGTTCCCAAAACTAAAGTTTTTTTTATGAATGCATTTATATCGGAAATCATTACCGCCAGTTCTTTATCTCTTCCCTAAAGTTGCAAATTGAGTTCATTAATGTTGTCTGTAATGTCCACAAGAAACCCAAAATCTCTAAGCCAAATTGAATTTTCCAGTTCCTGAATCGGTTCGCCTCGTTGTTTGAAAAATTGAACTATGACAGATAGGGCTTCATTAAAACAATCACACTCGTCCTCTACTTAACCATCGCACTTCAGAGTGAAGAAGTAGATCTCCATACTGACCAGTGCCGGAACTAGGAATTTTGCGCCCGCGGCCTGTGTTAGGGCGGCGCCCCTATTATATACATTTTATAACCAGATGAAAACAGCAAATAACTTTTTCAAATAATTTTTATTATTATAATTTTTTTGTTTTTACAGGTACTCAGGTACAAAAGGGCTAAATTTGGCATTAAAATAAAATATAACATGAAATACAAAAAAAAAACAACTCTGATCTTACGAGATAATATTACACCAACTAAAATACAAAATAACAAAATAAGCGAATAACTAGGTAAAATAACAAAAAAAAAACAGAAATTAAAGCTAAACTTTGGGTATAAAAAAACAAACTAAATTTGAACTTTTCTCGCTTTTGAAGCCGCAAACTCATCAATGACTTCATTAAAATCAATAGAAAAAGATAATTTTCTTTCTATGCTCAAAATGGCCATATTAGTGAGCCTGTCCTGCCCAATCGATGATCTTAAATAATTTTTTATTAGTTTCAATTTACTAAATGATCTTTCACATGAAGCTGTTGTGACTGGCAAGGTAAGAAACACTCTAAGAGCGATATCAATATTTGGATATACAGATTCCCACTCGTTTTTTCTAATAAAATTTAAAATTTCTAAATGGCTTAAAGATTGTAAGTCTTCAATATGAGAAGATGCTTGAAACCTAAAACTATCAATTTCATTAACAATTTCAAATGCATCTAAATCTTGGTCATATTTTAGAGCCAAATCAGCAGCATGTCGTTTCATGTCATCTGCAGAAAACATCTTAAGTGATTTACCAGTTAAAAAATTAAAATCATCTGCAACGCTCTGAAGAGCACAAAACCGTGAATTTTGGTTAGTTAGAATGACATCAACAATTTGCAAGCATAAGATTTTAAATTTGTTAATTTCACTTAAATTGCTTGCTTCGTCAGAGCAAGACTCGTCTACCATTTTTTTTACTTTTCTCTTTCTTCTAATTGCAAATTCCGGTTCCATATCTACGGACTCAGAAATTTGATTAGCTTTTTGCAGGACATTTTCAAGCAAATTCTCTCTAAGGGATTGAATTTCCTCAACAAGCCCTTTTATTAAATTAGACCCATCCAATACCGTTACAGATGTTCCCTGCAGAAGTATACTAACTTTATTAATTTTACTTAAAATTGCGTTCCAGAAAACAAGAAGACATACAAATTTATAGTCCAAAAGCAACTTTAAAAATGATTTAGAATCGGCAGTATTAGAATCTGAACTCGAATTAGTACCTCCAACTTGTATTTTATTAAGTAAGTCAATTACTTCTTTAAAGTTAAACACAAGAGCTTTTATAGCTTCACTTCGGGTACACCACCGGGTATCACTGTGACCCTTAAGCCTAGTTTTTAAGGTGGAAACTAAAATTTCCCAGCGAGTTGTTGACCTTACAAAAAAATTAAACAAATTTTGAACAGTCCCAAAAAAAGTTATTATTTCTGGACAACATTTAGCTGCATGATAAGCTACTAAATTTAAACTATGGGCAGAGCATGGGACAAACCGGGCAAACTTATTTAAATTTAATATTTTTGCTTGAACGCCGTTATATTTTCCCGCCATACTGGCACCGTTGTCGTAAGCTGGACCCCTGATATTGTCAATATTAAGTCCGTCATCAACCAGTTTTGAAGTAATTTGATTTGCCATTGCATCTCCAGTTTTGCCCGTAACCTTTATAAAATCGATGAAGCTCTCTTCTATGGAACATTTGGTTTGGCTGCATCGGACATATCTAATAATTTGTGACATTTGCTCCTGGTGGGATGTGTCTGGTGTGCAATCCAACATTAAACAATAATATTTTGATTCGACTATATTCGAAATAATTGTTTTTCTTACTTTCTGTCCAAGCAAATGTATAAATTCATTTTGAATCATAGGCGAAAAATATGATATTTGGTTTTTGTTATGAGATTTAATGTGACTTGCAATTGTGGGATCGTAATGACTTATAAGTTCAATTGTATTTAAAAATTTACCACAATTTGGATGTCCAATAATTTCTGATGATCCCCTCAATGCATCATTGTTTTTAATGCAATGTAAAATGGCGTCCAATATGACACTAAGAATATGGCGCCATTTTTGTTTTTCTGTCAAAAGTAATTTTTCAGTTTTATCGTCGATTAATGCGCTCATCCTAATACCTCTATCGAATTCCTTCCATTTCAAGTAGTTCTCTTTGTGAGATAGTGAATTTTCATGCCGAGGAATAGCAGGATTTAAATGTTTCAGTCTGAAAAACCGGTTTCGCAAAAAAACAAACGAACGGTATTTGGCCTTTCGGTCAAAAAGTTTACAAGGAAAGCAATATAAGGAATTATTTTTCCTGCAATAAATCAGCCAGGATCTTTGTATTGTCTCTCCATTCACCAGAACTTTATGAAACCATTTTTTGTCAAACTGCCTATTATTTACAACTGGATATACATTCATGTCATCTCCCGGGTCTGGTCCGCGTTCTACACAAACTCTCAAGTTTTCTTTTGTCCAAGTCTGGGGATCATTCAAATCAAGAGTTACTTCTGCACAACTTAAGCTTTCTACTGAATTTAATGGCTTAGTATTATTGCTAATAATTAAATCATCTTTTTCTTCGGATTCCCGGTCTACATTGGAATTGCTCTCACAAGAAGAGGACGGAGAAGTAACTGATTCTGTTATTGAATTATCATTAACACTATTGGACCTGGGCCTAGTATTACAGAAAAAAAGTTTTGTATTGGGGTCACGATCTTTTTAACTTCATCTGTTTTCCACTGCCGCAATTTTTTATATTCAGCCCCAGATGGTTTTTTGGGTGGCATTTTCTTCTTTTATGCTCTAAAAAAATACAGGATGTTACTTAACCATAGAAACGTATTTTGAAAAAAAAAATACAAAAATAAATAAATATAGTAAATTATTTTTCTGAGCCTTTTACACACGGAAGTATGCCAAGTTTTGCCTAGAGCGAATATAATTTAATGTTTATTAAGAGACTTTTATTTTAAAAAGATAAGGAAATGAGAAATGCTTATTTGGTTCTCATCCACCTCTTCTATGAAATACGGAAACATAACCACACAACCTTAAATAAAATTTGAACGATATTTGTAGAAAGAAAAAAACTCTAAATACAATTATTATTGGCCCTAAACAGTCTCAATATAATTAGTAAATAATGCACTCTTAAAATAATATGAATTCACCTGTAATACAGTCACAACACTTCTTGCACAGTCGCAGTAATAATGAATGATGCACTTGCCGCAAAAAACAAAACAGTACTCCGTAATTAAAATGTATTGTCATAACTCGCATCGTGTCAAAATTTGGTAGGATAGAAAAATGTAAGTATTTACAGATAAAAGTTAAAAGAAAAGTTTTTCTGTAAAAAATATGGACTGATTGATAGTGCTGTTTTTTTAAACAGTAATTTAAAACTACACCTATATTTTTTCCTTTATTAAAATAATTATAATTATTGTCTAAATAAATATTGTTCTTTTATTTTTTTTTATTATGAAAAGCCTTTTTTCTATCGAAGGATTTGGCGCCCCCCAAAATCTCGCGCCCGCGGCAAATGCCGCCCTCGCCACGCCCTAGTTACGGCGCTGATACTGCCAATCAATTTCATCGGCTAATAATCTTTGTAATAAGTGAGCTCTAAACTTGTTTACAATTTTTACTATCAATTTCATGACGTTTAGTTTTAAAAAAAATCCACATAATGCTTGCTGATGCATAATGCAATGGTAACACAGAAATTGTGGAAAGCGTTCATCTTTATGACAAAATGCTACGAAACTCTTATCACAACCCACCATAACTGGAGCCCCGTCAGTTGTCAAGCCTACCAATTTTGAAATTGGAATTTTCTCAGAAAAATAAAATTGTTTAAAAAGAAAACAATTCCTGTCCAGTGGTATATCCTTTCAGTGGAATAAACTTAATAAGACCTTTAGTCATAAAATCGTTAAAAACCATCCTGACGAACATGGCTTTGTTTTTGTTTTTTGATTCATCCATTTCAAGAGAGAAAAAATAAACACAATTATTTAAGTCGATTTTTAACTGTTAAACAATATCCTTGCTCATTACTTCCACTCTTCTCATCACTGTATTAGCAGAAAGTTACATAGATTTTATTGCTGAAACTATCTCGTTTTTATTTTTAAAGTTGGAAAATAAGGAATTTGCATCTTAAAAACGCCTGTTTTATCATTTCCCCGTCTTCATACGGTTTCTTTTTTGTGCAATTATTTGGAACACACAGTCTGATGCTTCGGTTGCAGACTTATTTTTGTCAACTGCAAAATATTGACAGTTGTTCAATTAACTGGTTCTTTAATTGAATCAATTTTTCTTTCCTGCTGGCAGAATGTAATAGGAAATATTTTTCAAAATTCGGATGTACACTTTTATGATGCCTCTCAATATTTCCTTTTTTTATCAATCGAAACACAGGCATTAGATAACAAACACATTTTTACCTTAAAAATACTGTTCTTCCCATTCCCAGTGAAAATTGTATGTCTACTTTCTTACTACTGCTTTCCATAATTTTTTGTATTGCTCACTCTGTGTACTAACATATCTAATGCCTTTTAGTTTTAAACTGAATGCCTTGTATCCCCGACAGGCGCATTTATCGCGTTCAAAGCAATCCAGATCGTTCTCGTGTTCTCAAACATTCACGAGATGCTGGCGCTCTGGTGAATTCTAGCAGCTGTTGCCCAGAGCGCTCACCGCAGTGTTCCCGCTGCTAGCTTTCATATTATGATTTTTTTTTCAAAATTAAATGAACGTTTCTATTTTACAAGATATGTTGTGAGCTACCAGAAATGTGTTCGCGAGCTACCGGTAGATCGCGATCGACGGGTTGGCGACCACTGGACTAGATGCTCTGTAGTTTCATCTACCTCAGCACCAAACCTACAGTATGGGTTGTTGTCAAGTCCAATCTTATGCAGGTAATATTTCACCAGCCAGTGTCCAGTTAGGACCCCGGTTATGGTTCTAAGTTGGCCTCTGTTTAGTTTTACAAGTCTATTAGACTCAAAACGGCTAAAAGGGCCTGATATGAAGACCTTAGACTGTCTGAGTCCTGCTAGCTCGCGCCATTCAGCAAGGAATTTCTCGACAGTGCGATTCTTAATCCTAGCCTTGACAGCTGAAGGAACAATTCCAAGAGCAGGTTCCGGCCTAGTGAAAGCAGTGTAAAGTAAAATATATACTGTTAATTTATTAGGAGTCTATGCAAATAAATTTACATTTTTTTAACATTTTATTACTCAGTCATTTTGGATTTGACCAGTTCATACCTATCTCACGATTGCTTGTTGTGATTTTCATTAATGAAGAATCAACTGTGCTAAAGCAGTACTTTTAAAGACGAGATTAAAAAGAATTAACAGAAATAAAATTAAAATACCACTTGGTACAGGGTAATTAATTAACAGATAGTACCGTTGGTGGGGTTTTATATATTGCAATATAAAGTTTTTGTTTATTTCAAGTTGAATTAAGTGTAATATTTTCATTAATAAAATTTATGTAATTATTTTTTCCGCTGTATTCCAAATACTCCCCCCCTGCCATGGCTATCTTTTCCGTACGCCACTATAATACATATTAAGGACAATTAATTTGGTAATCTAAATAGATTAGACATTAAAAGCCGCTTTACTCCATACACTGTAAGAATTGCTTTCAAGAATAGTTTTAGCTATAACTTATCTACTAATTATCTCCAATTAAACAAATCGATATTGCGCGGTGAACCATCAATCCGTTTGTAATTATTCTTACTTACGTTTTTACCTCTGTCGCTTGCAGAGTACTTTGTAGAGTGCTTCAGAGTCGACTATATCCCCCGTTTGCGAAATTAGTTACGTCAATACGTTTCTTTCAATCCTGAAAATCAGTGTTTAAGCTCAAAAGCACCTGAATAGAAAATTTAAAGCCGACGACTTGGTAAAATTATTCATCAGACAGCCTTAAGACCGTTTTTGCTGAGGAAAATTAATTATTTTCACAATTTTTCGTGTTCAAGTCTTATGAACAAAATTTGTAATCTTTCGTTGTGTGGAAAATGTTACATACAGTGTGTAACAAAAGCCTGGAAACCTCCAAATATCTCGAAAATCACTCACATAATTTTAATTAAATTTGAACCAGCCTTGTATGGAGATGCGACGAAGTCACGGGTAACATTTGCAACATTGCCAAGTTTACCGTTTTTCAGTAATTGGTAGGAACTTTAATTTTTTAAATGAAATACTCTGTATTTTGTAACATTTTCCAATTCTACTAATTATTCTAAAGATAATTTTAGATACATTTAATTTCTAAATTCAACGGATTTTGAATAAAGAATAATTTTTTTTAATTATTGATGTTAATTTGTTCACCTGAACGGAAAACTATTTAAATACCAGTTCTGTCTTGTCAATGTCAAATTTGAAATAATGGATTCGATAAGCGAAATAATACACGGTTATGGGGACCAACGAAGAACGTTTCTGCAAGTTTCTGAAATAGTTAATGATAAATATCCTAATCGAAAATTAATAGGAAATTTTGGGTGTGTTTTAGGTTGGATGATGGTCAATAAAACGCACATAGAAAATCTATTATTGTAATTAGTCGATCTCTCGATCTCTATGAGGTCATCTTCATGACTATAAAGTTGAGAACTGTTGTTAAATATTGTTTTTTTTTTAATTTTAAGGGGCAATGTTCTTTAGAAAATGTATGTTAGAAAAGATAAATAAATTGTTTTACAATTATACATATACGGTGTGTCCCAGATTCGCTTCTCTATATAGAGATCTCAGCTCCTATTATACCTACAGCAAAGGTTAAATGGGAAAAGTTTTAGACGAAACTTAGCGTATTCGATACAGATTACGATAGGTCAATTGGCTTTGAAAATATCGGCGAAAAACAGAAAATGGCGGATTTTGTTTTTCGCCATTAAACCTAAAAGGCTAAATTTGACAGCTGTCAAAATCTGACCTTATTTGGAAACTTTTTTAAGATGAATATGATGGCGTGTACGACATGTCTCCATCGTCTTTTGTTATCCAGCAACCCGCCTCAACTTTCATTTTTCTTATGGCCGCTATATTGGATTTTTCGATTTTTGGAAAGAGCTTAAAATTTCCAGTCGAGCGAAGTTTCACAAGTCAATAAAAAAATTTGCAAAATGACGTCCATTTGCATCGAGACAGTTTTGACAATTGGTGGCTGTTTTTAGTACAGCCCTGGCAAGTGTATTTCCAAACGTATCCAAAACTCTTTGTCTCAGGATTTCTATGGTCGCAGGGGGATCAAATTCATAGACCATATTCTTCATGTGACCCTAGAGGTAGAAATCGAAGAGCGAGACGTCAGGGGATCCAGGAGGCCAAGATATTGGACCATTCAAGAAGTTCATGGCATTAAAAACCTCGCTTTCGCTGATATTGTTAATTAGAACGCAGGAATCACATGGAAGATTGGGAGATGCTAACAGCAAATATGAGCTGCCGAAGAATTGTGTAAATGCATTAGCAATTTGTTCAGGTTAATCTAGATTTTGATTATAAGATGCATCTTGCGTAGAAGGCTCGAGGACCCTCTTCAAGAGGACACAAACGCCATTCAAATTTATTTCTAAGAATAATGGCCCAATTATCCTCGGGCCTATTATATTCCAGCCCAAGTTTCTGTGGAAATTTGGGTGTGATGTTCTCGTAGCCAGTTAGGGTTTTCCCTTGCCCAGTGCTGGAAATTGGATTTTTTAGCAAACGGAATACCAAACTCGTACTTGGAATGCAGCGTTCTATTATACTAAAAGTAGCATCGAGAACGCAAAAATTGAAGAGTTACGAACCGGAACGCCATTCCGATCCATTTCCAGCCCTCCCTCGCCTAATATCGGCAATTATGATCGTTGACGGTTTTGGGTAGGCGTTAAGTTCCATCATCGTCTCACAGAATTCCAAATGTCTGTCGCAATAATCATCAAGAAGTTTTTGCACTAGCGTTATCTTTTGGGGGTAGAATTTTTCAGCATGTATGCACGGATATGTCGGTATAGACCAGCCATGTCAAACATGCGGCCCAGTGAGCATTTTTCTGCGGCCCAAATCAGTTTTGAAAACAGCCAGATAATGCGGCCCGCGAACAAGTCGAAAACCGTTATTGAAAGCGCGCGCCGCTGCAACAACGATTGGTATAATAAACTGTACAATTGTATATAGTGCCATGTATGTTTAGGAGGATGGACTACACATACTCAACCTAAAACCTAAAGCCAAACGTTATCTGGCTTGTTCCATGAAATTCTATCGCGCAAAAACACAGATGACGCTATCTGAACATTCTGGAAAGAACTCGAGAAATCACAATCCGTATATAAGCCGTGTTCGATTGAGTTCAGTCGTTCAGTGTTTAGTCAGTTATGAGTCAGTTGCGATAGAGTTTCGAGTTGAGTTGCGCACTTATTGTTAGAACACTTAACAGTACTTATTATAATTTATTTCGGATACAGTTTTTAACATGTCTTTTTCAAAACCAAATGGAAGTAAGAGGAAACTTGTAGATGAGCATCGTATCTTTCAAGAAAAGTGGGAATTTTTTGCTGTAAAGTGAACGAAAAAATTATTTGTTTGATTTGTATATAGTACAGTCGGTGTCCCAAAATTATATAATATAAAACGTCACTATGATATTCATAAAATTATGTTTGACAAGTATACAGGCATGGTCAGAAACAAAAAGTTAAATAAGTTAAAATCACGGGTGAAAGATCAGCAGCTTATGTTTACACGTCCAAAGCAAGAAAATTAATCTGTCCTTCAAGCGAGCTACGTACTGTCAGATTGTAAGTCCCGGGAGCGCGAAGGCATTTCAAAATATATCCTTGTCCAGGAATACTGTCGCTGAAAGAGTTACTGAGTTGGCTGCCAATACAAGTGATCAGATAAAAACAAAATCAGACTCTTTCATTGCATTTTCTATTGCCTGTGACGAAAGTACGGATGTGTGTGGTGTGGCGCAACTGGAATTAGAACCATTGCATGATACAACAACTGGAAAGGATATTTACAATGCTGTTTATGGATTTCTGCAAAAGTACAATTTAGATTTGTCAAAACTGTGTTTCGTTGCAACAAACGGAGCTCCTTCAATGACTGAAGTAAAAAAATGGCTTCGTTAAAATATTACAGACAAAGATCAGAGAAACAGCGACAAACCAGATTTTTATCATATTCATTGTATAATTCACCAAGAAGTTTTATGCTCAAAAGTGATCAAGTTGGAAAGTGTTTTAAAGTCAGTGAAAAAAATTATAAACTTCATAAGGTCACGAGGCCTTAATCAGCGACAGTTTTCTGCATTTTTACGTGATTTAGAAAGTGAGTACACTGGTTTACTATATTATGCAGAGGTACGATGGCTTTCGTGTTCTATGGTACTCGACCGGTTTTGGAAACTCAAAGAAGAAATACGCGTTTTCATGGAAACAAAAGGAGAAGATGTCAGCTTATTATGCGATTTACATTTTTTACAAGATCTTTCATTTACGGTAGACCTCAGAAAACACTTGTCGGACTTAAATACGAAATTGCAAGGGCCACGTCAAGTTATTACAGATATGCATGATCATGTGAAACCTTTCAAGTATAAGATGATGTTGTGGGAAAAACAGTTAGCAGAGGATAATCTGTCACATTTTCTGACTTGTAAGGCATATCAGGAAAGCACAAGTGTCCCAATATCATACAAAATTTATTCAGAGAAAATGAGAAGCCTTCTGGCAGAATTTGAGAAGCGTTTTCAGGATTTTAAGACCCAAGAAAACAATTTTTCTATATTTACTGTTCTTTTCACTATCGATATTGATAAAGTTCCCCTCACTTGTAAATGGAAGTAATTGAGATTCAGTGTCAGACCCATTTAAAACAAAAATTTGATAGTGTTGGTACATTCGAATTTTAAGTAAGGCAAGTACTTGCTTGTTCAATATCAAGAAATGAGAAACTTTGAATAGGCATTTCGTGTCCCTAATGAATAAGTGTAACTTGAATTCGTGGGTTATGGGACTGCAATAAGATCTAAAGTGAAACCACTATTTTCAATTGCAACGTTTCGTGTTACATTAACACTTTTTCAAGCTCTTGAGTTAGTGGGAAAACCTTAACTATGGACATTGAGAAATTTGCCTGTAAAATCCTGTCAATGTTTGGAAGTACCTATAAGTGTGAACAACTATTTTCTTTGATGAAAGGAAACAAAGCTCTCGCAAGATCGCGATTGACGGACGCACACTTGGACGCAGTTTTAAAAGTTATTTCCGCCGATAAATTCGCGCCACAAATAGACAACTTAATTAAAGACAAAAGATATCAAATATCTGGCAAAAGAATTTAATGTTTGTAGTTTTTTGTAATGTCCTTTTTATTGGAAATTTAATAAACAGATTTGTCCTATAATAGTACTTTTTCTCAAGATTTTCAGTAGTTTGTCTTCTTTAAGATAAGGTTTTGCGGCCCACCTAGTCGATGGTCTTCATGCTTTTGGCCCACCAGTGACTTTGAGTTTGACATGGCTGGTATAGACCAATTTGTCTTGTGGAAGGGTGGGGATTCTCCTCCAACTGACTAACACATCCAAAACCTTATCACCATCTGTAGCTGTTTTAGAACGACAAGACCTCGCAGCGTTCTTCACATGTCCTGTTACACTGAATTTTGTCGAAATGTTCCACTCAGTAGACTGCTATTTGATTTCGAATAGGATATTTATCATTAAATATTTCACAAACTTTATTATTCCAACTGGTATTTACATACGTTCAGTTGAAACAATTAATATTAATAATGTTTATAATGTTTTTAAAATGATCCTTTACTCAAAAACTCTTGAATGTGGGATGTATCTTAGAAACATCTTTAGAATAATTAATAGAATCGGAAAATATATTAAAATATAAACTATTTCATTTAAAAATGAAAAATTCCTATCAATTACAGAAAAACGGTAAACTTCGCAATGTTGCAAATAATCGGAAAATATAAAACACTTGCCTAAAATGCTATATTAAAATAGCTAGGTCCTATAAAAAAATATTTTTCTAAAAGTTGTAGATATTTCAAAACTCTATCTTTTATGATATGTCCGATAAAAAAAAACCTTAATTAATTTCCAGAAAATGGCGAAAAACTCCTAAATTTAACTTTTCTTGCAAACGTCAATAACCTATGCAATTTGCAACATATGGATCTGAAACTACATACAAATATAGCCTTTGTAATACTAAATGTGTATTTTAAAATATTGACCCTATGCCTTTATTTGTTAACGAGTTTTGGCTATTTGTTTATCCCGGGAAGCATTGTTTAAACAATAATTCTGCTGCAAACGAGAGCAGATAGAGACTTCTACGAAAGTTTATTTCATTCGTAATGACCAACGCTATATATTTAGCGTTTTATAGCAATTATTTTCAGTACCAAAATTTGAAAAAATGGCGTCAAAAACATTAATTTGATTACAACTTCAATGGTTAATAACTCTATATATCGATTAGTCAGGTAAAATTATTTAACTTACTTACCCTTTGTAACTTTTCTTCTGCATCAGACAACATTGTCTTTTTTTCTTGAAGCATTTTCTCCAAGTCCGAAATTTTATCTGATTGCGCCTCGATCTGTTCGGTGAGAACCTGAACTTGCAGCTGGAGATTGTCTCTCTCGTACTGGATCTTCCGAATTTTTTCATCTTGTTCACCAGGCTAGGTAAAAAAAGTCTGGATTAAAATAGATCAAGTAAATGCAAGTAGACACCAATATGATCTCTCTCTCTTTCTTAATAGAAAATGAAATTTTTTAAATCTCTAATAAAATGCAAGTTTTATTATATACTCCCAATAGCCCAATCTCATCACATCAGTGAATTATACAATTAACTTGTTAAATAAGATCAGACAAAACACGAGAGAATAAAAAGCCGTAAATTTCAAGATACACACTGAAGTTTATACGTAATTCCATTTCCATTATAATTTACGGCGATCTTATTCACAAGTTTTTTGTACTTTACAAACCTTGGGGAAAGGTGGGGGAGTCCAATGATACCCCCTTTCCCCACCATAATAACAACAAGGCGGCGGACCAAGATGGTAAGCACAGCACGACATCTCGTGTCTGTATCTGGAACAGTCGCCGTAAATATCTGGGTGACTCCCTCTCTCCGAAAATCGGTGTTCTCTGTGTTCCATGAGCATTGGACTACTGCCGTAGCGTTGTGGATCCGATCTAAAAGCGAAAATAAATAAATAGTTCAATTGGTGCAATTAATGTTCAATAACATAGTTTACATATCTACCTTCATGAAACAGTAATAGCTGCTTATGAACTAAACGTTTTCTTAGGTGCGTTACCTTTTAAAGGTTTCTATCCTTTGTTTCCTGCCATTTTTAGTTCCCCCGTAAAAGGACGTATTGTAATCGTGAAAAAAATCATTTTCAGAGATGTTTTCAGATCTTTACGTTTCAGGGTCCCTAGATGCCGAAAAAACACGTTTTTCCAATTTCGTCGGTTTGTCTGTCTCTCGGTCTGTCTATTCGTGACGTAGCTAAAAAACTACTTACCCGATTGACGTCAAATTGTGGTCAAAAATTAAGGGTCACGTGGGGATGACCTAGTAACATTTTGATAAAATTCCAAAATGGAAAAACAAAATGGCAGCCTAGTGAAATGTTAAAAAAAAATGTTAAAAAAGTACCTATCCAATTTATCTCAAATTTTGCCCAAAAATCAAGTATTATGTAGAAATCAACTGGTAAACTTGGCAATTTTGGTACGAATCCGAAATGGAAGAACAAAATGGCGGCTTAGTAAAATATTTAAAAATTCAGCCTGAAAAACTACTTAATGGATTGTAAATTATGTCATAAATAATTGTGGGATACAGATATACAGATGAACTAGTAAAACTGTGGTAATAATTCAAGATGGCGGAAAAAATGGCGGCTAAATAAAATATTTGTAAATAAAAAAAAATCACTCTCTTAGGTTTTACATATCTTTTTGCGTCCCTAGATGTCAAAAAATATGTTTTATCAATTCCGTCTTTGTCATATGGAGATGGCCCGGTAAAATTTTGGTAAAAATCCAATATGGAAAAACAAAATGGCGGCCTAGTGAAATTTTACTACAAACTGCTTATCTAATTTATCTCAAATTTTACACAAAAATCAAGTATTATGTAGGAGTCAAGTGGTAAAATTTTAGTACAGATCCAAAATGGCGGAACATAATGGCCGCGTACCAAAAATATTTGTAGTACCTATATTGATGAACCAGTAAAACTGTGGTACTAATTCGAGATATCGGTACAAAATGGCGGCTAAATAAAATATTTGTAATCGGAAAAAATCACCCTCTCAGGTTTTACATATCTTCACGTTTTAGCGTCCCTATATGCCAAAAAATATGTTTTATCAATTCCGTCGGTCCGTCTGTCTTTCTGTTTTACATTTTCTCGTTTATTTTTAAGTGTGTTTAGTAAGCCGTGGTATAGGTTTCAAATCCGGTATATTTAGAATCAGGAAAATATACCTATACCTAAAAAAATGTAAATTATATTTATATCTTTAAAAATCGAAACTTTTTTCTAATTATCTGATGTTATAAAAAACTTGGTAACTATCCATAAAATTTGTTTTTTTTTGCGTCATTTTGATATCTTGAAAAATACGAAAGGTCAAAACTAATTATCACATATTCACCTTTCAAGTAAATTATCAATAAAAAATTTTTGGTGGTGTTATTGTAAATTTAATCCCTGACAAATGTCAGTGAGAGAAAATTAATTATAGGTTCAGAATGATTTATCTGAAAAACCAAGTGAGCATTTTTGCTCGAAAAAATCAATAGATAAACGACTTTTTGCACTAAAAAAGAATATCATTTAAATATTTTTAAGGTCTTTTAATAAAATCCTTATTTTAATTGGGAAGTCCCGTCAGTTTTTTTTATATTACTAGGATAGTAAATCACGAGCTCAATATTGACCCGGCTTTTTATTGCTGATAGTTTTAAATTTTTGCCAACATTTCGATAGTTTGGTTTCTATCTTCCCCAGGGCTACAATTAAAATAAACATTCAAATAACTATTTAAAATTTTACTGATTAACTGATGATGATCAATTGAGGTATGTAATCAGTGTTTTTTTATATAAGTATCTAAAATCTTACGTCAATTTGTGTCAGTACATGAGAGCTCGTACATTTTGGTATTGTCTGTCCAATTTTTCAAAAATACTTTGTTATTTAGTTTGCAATCGAGGCAACAATTTTTCACGTTCTTATTTTGAGACTTCCGCTTAAATTGAAAGTTGGTATTTTTAGATGTAGGTAATGTTTTGGAAAACGGTTAAAAAAAAATATATATATATATATATTGTAAGAAATAAGCAAATAAAATATGCCGAGCCGCTGCCGGTTACGGAGGTACCGATCAATATTTCAGGCAGAAAATGTTCATGGCCTTTGTCAAAGAATTGTTGGGGGCAGTGATGTAATCTCCGTGCTCGGGTCAACCAGCCGTTCGATCTTGAGAAAATTATTTGTAATTTTACGTTCCGTATTTTTGTTATATATATATATATATATATATATTCAATAAAATAGTGTAAAAGTTAGTGTTATTGTTATCAATATATATATATATATATATATATATTGATAACAATAACACTAACTTTTACACTATTTTATTGAATAACAAAAATACGGAACGTAAAATTACAAATAATTTTCTCAAGATCGAACGGCTGGTTGACCCGAGCACGGAGATTACATCACTGCCCCCAACAATTCTTTGACAGATTCTAAGTATTGTTATGAGTATTTTTTAAATGGCATATCCAATATATATAAATATATATATATATATATATATATATATATATATATATATATATATATATATATATTGGATATGCCATTTAAAAAATACTCATAATAATACTTAGAATCTGAAAATGTAACAATATAGAGAGCGTTCCATTTAAAATTTAAAACTTGGAAAATGTACAATTATTTGGACCGAACTGTATAATCTTAAAAAAGTATAAAATGTTTAAAAAATAAATTGGACGTGTCTGAGAGTCTTGATAAAGCAAGCGAAAAAGTTCTTCCTAGTAGTTTATTTGCACATGTTATACCAATTTTTTATTGCCCTGGCACAAAACTATTTTTTAATTAATGTAAGTATATCTAAATTCAACTCCTTTTTTTTTATTCACATCTGACATATTCTTTTGCAAATATAATGACCTATTTATTTAATGTTAGGATATTCAGTTTATAGAATTTATAAAAGACAACATTTAAAAAAAGTATTACACTTAATTAATCTTAGAAAATGACAAGGAAAACGCAAACTTTCCAAGTTTTTTAACGCAGTATTATGTAAAAAAAAATAAAACTATAAGAGATATGTATTAGCTTCAATGTGATTTCAATAGGGAAATATGTATAGTTGGGCGCTAAATGCAATTTTTTATAAAAAATTCTACTCTAGAATTACAAAATAGAAGTAGATTTGTCCATTCTCGACCATTTTTCGACCACTTTTTGACGCAAATGCCGTCGCATATAATTTTTTTTTCCACAAAATGGCTCTTTACCGCCTTGCATTGATCCTTTGTCTACGTAACTGCAAAATTTGAAACGGTAAATCGTACTCATGTCTTTGTATTTTTGCAGTGCGTGAACCCTTTTGAACCCATTTTTAAACGAAGTGTAATTTAAATTGCCTATACATAACACATTTTTTTTAGGTCGGACGTGCAGGAAGTTTTTTCTAATACGTAAGTACTTTTTCATCTTACTTTGAACGTGACTAGATCTTGTCGCTAGTTTTTCACTTTTTGTGTGCAGTTCTCCCTTAATAAATGCATGGCTCAAATGCTAAGACCAAAGATTAGTAATATATTTTACTTTTTGAAAAAATTATTTGGTTAAACTACTTGGTCAATTGACTGGTTAAATGACCGCCCAATTGACTAAAAAGTTATTGACTGCTCAAAGGCACAACCCTAGGTTTGACCCTTCAGTGGCTGAACTATAAAGCTGTCGAATTTACCTTTCATGTCTTCTATGAAAACCCTCAAAATAATTCTCATATGGTGTGCATCCTGGAGGGCAACAGTACCCATTCTGACAGCTGTTACTACCCAAATTTGGCTGAAAGTCGTCAAGCCTTGGAGGGCTTTTTACGTGAGACGATCGCGACTTTTGATCCCTCTCTTCTCGTTTTATATGATGGTGTCTTCGTCTGTCTAAACTTCCTGGTGCTGAAGGACCTAAAAATGTGAATGAAAATAAGAATTGGTCAGAGAAAACTCATAGTGAAATTAACAACCAGGCAAACTTGCTTTGTTTATTCGGTTTTTTGGAGCTTGTGTGGGCTAGAATTTCCCTTCAGCCTGATTAAAGGGTTGAGCCATTTTGTTGCCTGTTTTAATTATATTCATATTTCATTCAAAACCCACTTATTTTAGAAAAAAACGACCCACTGGCTTTTGTGGGGTTTTCAGGGTAAGTGTGGACTTTTCTAGATTTAAATATCCACCCATACTGGAAACCATTGGCCAGAGGGGCAGACCCCTCAAACAGGTTTTTTCTACTCAAATTTTTCTGGTTAAGAAACAATATAAATTAATATCTCCATCCTCCACCATAGACGATGTTTTTGGCTGCACCAGGGCTGAAAACTCCTGATTCATAACTCTTCTTCAAGCTAATTTGGTCGCTTTTAGCATGATCATATAAGTTATAATTTATTTAAATAATTTTAAACATTTATCAAAGCCTTTCGATAAAATGTGTAGGACACATGCCGTTAAAGAGTTTATATTTCTATCTCAAACATCCAGAATGGCCGTAATAGCCTTTTAAAAAATGTATTAAAAAAAGAAAACACCGGAACGGTTGTGTGTAACCTAGAAAATATAAGAGAATTTATATACAATATGTGGGGAGACAAAATTAACCATCTTTGGACACTATAAAGAGAGAATTAAGACGAAAAAAAATTGTCGACTGTTCCAGAACAACTGCTCTATATATAAACCAAACTTCAGTTAAATAGTTTGGGCTAGATGCCCCAGGTCATACTTCCTTTTGTAGAGCTGAGAAGCCCCAGGGGATCTATCCTTTCCTTATGGTATGGACGCCCTCCCCCCAAGCCTTACACACAGTACCAAATTAACGACACACTACAACACACCATACCTATCGTTCATTACAACACACCATACCTCTCGTTCAGGATTTAGGTTCCCATAATAAAACTAATTTAGGTAAAAAAACTTATTGCTTAGATTTTGTATACCGAGACGTGTAGTGGAACAAAAACTTATAATTACTCGCATAAATCGCTGCCGTAACCATATAGCAAGACGGTTGGGCATCCTACAGCCACAGACAGAATTCGATGTAAAGATAATCCTCAATGTACGAGGATGGTGCCAAGGATATTATATCAAAATATGTCTAACATTATAAAATTAAATCGTTAATGGATTATTATTGACCAAAGCTCCTATAATGAATATTTTTGTCATATATTTTTACTGCTATATATATTTTAACTACCTGATTTCTCGCCACTCCTCCTTTGGGTTTTTTCTCTCAACGACCTGGAAATAGGAGGTTTATTAAGAGGCTGTTGCTCGTGAGAAAGATCCTCCTCCATTCTTATGGGCGAAAGACGTTGAGGTGATGCTCTATGCGGTGACAATGGTGATGGGTCCTTACGAATCCATTGAAAATCATTTGTACACCGGGTAGAACTAGAATCTAAAATATCGATGATATTGAGAATTTTTTAACAACTGCATTACGTGAATTAAAATTACAGGTAAAAAATCATCTTTTTGGCTAACGTTTCATAAAAAAAAGAGGAATTAAAATAATGTTTACTTGATTCTTTAATTGGATTTAAAAAACATGAAAATCTTAATTTTTCCAGGCTTCTATAAATTATTCATTTATACTAAATCACAGCAGTTTAGATTACACAACAAGTAGCATTGCTTGTCAGAATAGCATACTGTTGTACTTAGTTGCAAACAATCAAAATAGGAAAATATATAAAGTGCCCCATTTAAACCAAATCCATTCCTTTCACTGAGTCATGCCCGTACAATCCAAACACTTACGTTTTGACATAGCAGAATTAAACTAGTAGGTCCACTCGTGAATAAATCCTTTGATCTATTTCTTCCACATTTTTTTCGCGTCGATCACTGGTGCCTACGGATATGGCCGAATTGTTAATTTCTACTATGGTTCTGATAACTTTGGGGACCGACAGTAGTGAATGGATGTGAAAGGGAATGAAAACACATTTTTTTGTTTGGAATTCTAAAAATATATAGATGAATAATGATGTAAGATAGTCAAAACTCATTTTTTATTTTTTCCAGTTTTTTTTAGGAAGAGCATCTACACCTACTTCACCTGACGAGCCGGCACTGAAACAAATCATACCATTCTAACCAAGATGGTAACAGACACGTGTTCCGAAGTTTGCATCTGTAATGTTAGTGGGGATACAGACGCAGTCATATATTTATAGTGTTTCCTATTTATTCGAAACACATAGTATAGTAGTATAGGCTTTTAGTAATAATTAAATTTACCTCCTAAAGTCCCATTCCTTTCAGATGATGTGGTGGACAAGTCTGAAGTTGACCCGTCTTGATTCGAAACACTACCCGACCATACTTGGTTGCGATCTTTCAAAGTGGAGTCATCTTCAATGCTAGAATCATCTTCACAACCTGTAAAAGAACAATATTTTTATAAGGTTTGATATCATAAATATTCGATCTGTGGATACCACTAATTTTTATTACAAATTGGCTAAAACGTGTATCTACATAACAAAAAAGTAGATTAAGCTATCGTCAACACGTTACAGTTTAATGTAATATACAGGGTGTAGCAAAAACATGCGCCAACGATTAAAGCCACATTCTTTGTAAGAAAATATGACGAAAAATTCATATAAATGTAGGTAGATGTTTGTTTTTCGAGATACAGGGTGTTAAACTTTTACAAAAAAAATATTCTTCTAGTAATTCCGAAATAGTAAGATTTGGTACATTCTCATAGGTATTTAAACGATATATTTTTATAGTATTCAGCAGTATTTACTTTAATCATGGGCCTAGGTATGGGTATCCATCCCCTGACTTTCTTAATCAAAAAATAGTACGCCGCGCTACTCATTTAAAGAAAAAACAAAATAGTTGGCTTATCATTTTTTTTAAAGAAAGTTGAGAATGGTTAACGGTGATTAAAATAAAAACAGCTGTATACTTTAAAAATATAACTTTTGCTCTTATTTTCTTAAAAGGATATCCCTTTAAACGTTGGCGTATATTTTTGGAAACACAAAAACTAAAATCTAATACATTGTTAAAGGGTTACACATGACGCCGGCCTAGCGAAATGTTAAAAAAATTATTACTAAAAAAACTAATTACGCAATTTACCTAAAATTTTGCATGGAAATCAAGTATTACGTAGAAATGAAACGGAAAATTCTCTGTTTATAGTTTATATAACGCTTCAGATATTCTTTTAGAGTTAGAAGTGAACGTTCTAATGCACCAGTTGTTTGTGGATGGTACGGGCTACTCGTGAGATGATTTATTAAAATAAATAATAATTTGAGCAGTTCGTTGAATGAATTTGACATAAAATCGCTTTACTGATCGGAAAGAATTTTTTCGGGTATTCCGAACAAAGTTATGAATTTTGCAAGTCCATCTGCAATTGTACGTGCTTCATGATTTTTAATTGGAACAGCATATGAAAATTTTGTTAAATCGTCTTGCATAGTCAGTATAAATCTATTTTCATTTTCAGTGATAGGTAATGGGCAAACAACATCAACAACAAGACGGCGAAATAAAATAGCGGCCTAGAGCATTGTGAAAATGTATTGCTTAAAAACTGCTTATCCAATTTCCCTGGAATTTTGCACAAATCTTAAGCTTTATGTAGGAATGAACTGGTAAAATTTTAGTATGAATAGATGTTGAAATAAAATGGCGTCTGTCAGTCCGTCAGTTCGCGACATTGCTGGAAAACCTATCCGTCGAAAGTTAGGGTCACATTGGGGATCACGTGGTAATATTTTGGTAAAAATTCAAAATGGCGGAACAAAATGGTGGCCTAATTATCCAATTTACCTAAAACGTGGCACAACAATCAAGTATTAGAATGAACTAATTCAAACAAGTATTAGAATGAACTAATTCAAGACGGCAAAATAAAATGACACCTAATAAAATTTAAAAAGTCTGGCAAAACTACTTTTTAGTTTTATTTCAAATTTCATCCAAGAATTAAATGTGATATAGAATTAAACTGCTAAAATTTGTAGTATGAATTCAAGATGAAGGAATAAAATGAAGCCGAAAGAATCTGTTAAAAAAACATCATATTCGATGGACTTTAATATTTGCACAAGAAATAGATGATATATTAGTTCACTGATAAAATTTTAGTATGAATTCAGCATGACGGAACAAAATGGCGGTCTAATGACATTTTTAAAATATAGAAGTAAAAAATTGCTTATTCAATTTATGTTACATTATATTCAAAAATCAAGTGTGGTATAGGTAAAATATTGGTACATAGCCAATATGGTGGAATAAAATGGCGCAAAATAAAAATTTTGAAAAGACAGTATAGATGTGTTACTAAATGACTGTAATGTAAATTTCTACACCAATTCTAATTGATATTAAGGATAGTAATTAATGTTTTAATTGATAATATAGAATCAATATTAGATGGATCGAATCTCGTTTCCTTCTGTAGAAAGTTTTTAGTGCTTTGTTCGTTGCAAATTGTTTAAAAATTATAAATTCGAGATGTATAAAAGTAAATGTTCTTTTCATTTTGTCTCAATGCAGCTTCAAGCCTCTGGTTTGGCGCCCCGCCATGTAAGCATTACGAAAGCTCTGACTATATATTATTATATTTAATATTTTAAATAAGCCAAACAAATTTATATCACTGGTATTTTCACATTACTTAAAAATAATCATAATTTAATTACAAAAGAAATTGGAATACGAAGTTCCTTTAACGTTTTAAGCGCAGTGAATTTTAATTAGTTATTTTTCGTCGGTCCCATTTTCTGAGAGTAAATTCAGAGAATTCTTAGAAATTATCCCTGGACTAATCTTGCTTACGAGAAAAATAAGATGAGAATCTAAAATTCTTACTTTAAGAACTTATCCAATAAAACAAGTTTCCTGGAAATGGAAAATAACTGTTCTTTTCAAGTTTCAGGGGATTTTGTTCAAAACCGCTTTCGCTTTTTTTTATATAAAATGACTGCTAAGGAATGGTATTTGGCTTTACTTTGTAATTTTTTAGACTGTAATACTTTTAAGCGAAATATATAATTATCAATCTGCTGTTGGTAGGGATACCTCGACAGCTTTTAATTTTGAGTAAAATAAGAAAAACAGAAAATGTAACGGTAAAAAGATTATGACAAAAAGAAATTTAATATCTATTATTTTGTTACGGAATAAATTTTTAATAAAAAATAAGGTGCAAGATTGATTCGTAGTATGTCCACCCTGTATAAGTGTGGACAAAAATGTTGTATTCCGTATATGCACAAATCCTTTATAAACTGGAAATTACACCCAGACGCCCAATTTTAGATTTTTGCAATTTTTTTATAGTGATTTGAAAAATAGCTCCAGTTTTCAAAAAATCACACATAACCTTAATTATCTCGGAAACGACGCAGATATCGATTATAATTTACTTTGGTAACTTATGTTTATTTTTGACAAGGAATCAAATAACTGGCAAAAATACAAGGTGTCCCCTTTAAAATTTTATAGTTGATGTCTCAGCAAAATTGGGACACCCTATATACCTGGAAACATTATATTTTAAGAACAAATTTAAAAAGAGTTTTGTATAAAACTTTTTTTTTGTATCTATTACGGATTTTCAGATAGTATAGTGGGTACTTTTACGTGGAATACGGTGTACGTATTAGAAATACTAAATTAACTTCGGTGGAAAATGTTCAGGATGGTTGATAATATCCAGAAACTTATGTAAGAGCATATTACTTCCCCTGAGATCGTGAAAAATCACCCTCTCAGATTTTTTAATTTTAGGGTCCCTAGATCTCGAAAAACCTAGTCTCCCATTTCCATTGGTCTGCTGGTCTGTCTGTAGGCGGCATAGCTCAAAAACTACTTTTCCTACAAGCTGACACAGTGGCGCTTCCAGAACTCTGATCTGGGGAGGGTAGGGAGGGTAGTGGTTGGCTGGGGCGGGGGCGAACACCCGTTTAGGCAAATTTTAAACAAAGGTTAGGAAATTAAAGTATTATTTTTTAACCGTACTTAACCTTATTTTTAAAACTCAAAAACTAAAGTAACGATAGAATAGTTAGAAATAAAATAGTAACTATTAATACTTTCAAAACTACGATAATATATCTAATACATAGTACATACCTTGTAATATATCTAATACATAGTACATACCTTGTAAAAATTAAATGGAGACCTTGCAATTATAAATTTTAGTCTTTTTACCGCAATAGACAAAACAAAAGCATCCCGTCTCCCATCCCGCATCGTGATTTTTTGTGTATAATTTCTCTGGCAGTGGCGAGGGGGGTAAGACCGCCAAACACCTTACGTGTGCGAGACGTTGTTGCCATATCAGTCGAATATTATTCATACATCGAAAACTTATCACAATAACATCTATGAAATTTTCTGTTTAATAATTTATTGTTAAAAATATTAGAGGCAAAATAATTTTCAATATTGGGTATTGGGTATCTGGGGGGGGGTAATTACCCACTCTACCTCCCCCCCTTTGGAAGCGCCTTTGAGCTGACATCGGCAATCAGCTTGCAACACGCCGTAAATTGTACTTTTATTATAAATGTGACCCATAATAAATAATTATTCTGTATAGATTTTTTATTTTTTTTATTAGTTTGTTTCCCAACAACAAAATTGGTTTGGAAAACTATTGATAAAGTGCCCAAATCTTTTTGTACCGACATGTCACTGAAAATATAAACATGTCATATTTACTTAATAAATGTGACACTTAAAATAATGTTATTTAGGGTTGTGTTTTTAAATTTTCTTTTTGGCTATAATCAAAGGTTTTTTTGTCCCTTGTAGAAGACATTTTGTTACAAACTCTTGCGGAAAGTGTCTTTCCCGCACTCGACTGTTTGCTTCCCGTCTTTCGGGTTAACGGCGCGTGCGGGAAAGTATCAGTTTCCGCACCAGTTAGGAAAATTATTATATCTGATTCACTTCAAATTTGGCTCAAAAATCAAAGGTTATAAAGAGGATGGAATGATTACATTGTGGTGAACATCCAATATAGGTGAACAAAATAGCGGCAAATAAAATGTTTAAAAAAATCGTACTTAAAAAACTATCTACCCAATTGATCCCAAATTTTGCACAAATATTAAGTGTGATATAAGATTAACTAATAATATTTTGGAGTAAAGTCATGATGGCGGAACAAAACGACGGCATATTGAATTGAAAATCAAGTGTGATAGAGAGATAAGTTGGTAAAATTTTAGTGTGAATCCTATGTGCAAAAAAAAAATGGAGATCCAATAAAATGTTAAAAAATTCAGTAAAATTCCATTTCCTGGAATAAAACTTTCTTTTTATAGAGAAAAATAATAAAGGGCATTATGTTTTTTAAAAAAAATTAAAAAGGTTATAAAAACTAAAAAATATCAAAAATATTTAAATTAAAAAACATAAACAAGTCAAAAATAATAGTAAACTGGAGTTTCGAAGCAGTAGTTTTATTTGAGTAGGTATGGTAATTAAACGGTGTAGGTATGTATATGAAATCTGTATTAAAAAATCTTTGCGGATACAGAGTGCAGAGATAAAAAATTATTTTAATTTAATAAATGGCGACTTTCAGCCTATCAAACAACATACAAATTTAGTAAGACCGGTAATATATATCCAAAATAATTACTTATCAATAAAAAAAGTAAAAAATCAGTAAATTGGCCTCTAGCCACAGTTTCCTTGTAACGACTTTCACCACATACAGATAACACAGTTTATATATTCATATCTTTATACGGCAATAAGTTAATACATTTGTTTAAAATAGTAGCAACATAAAAAACTTATTTCAAAAAGTACAATCCGGCAAAATGGAATAACTCTTACTTACACATGAGTTAATTAAAGTCTAAATTGCTACTGTAAACATTATGATGTTGGATAAAAAAATTTTTTATTTGTACCTACTATTTGGACACTGAAATGTTGTGCTACAGCGATATTCCTGTGAAGATAGATGCAACAATTTATAGGGGGAGATTTCTAGAAAAAAGAACGATAAAATAATATTTGTGTCAGTATCAATGGATACGAGAAACAGGAAACGTAATTATAAATGAATAAAAATTTAAGAAATTTTCTTAAATTTTTATTCTTGTGTACTTTACAAATGACTATTTGTGGAGACAAGTTTCCGCCTTTTACAAAAAATTGTGAAAGCCAGAGTAGCCCTTGAGTGTTGCCCTGTTAAAATATTTGCAGTCTATTCCCTTTCACTTTGTATATTATGCGTAGTTATTACTATAGCTAGATGCTTATAAAAACTGTGTTATATGTGTGTGGAGGAATTCGTTATGAGGGAAGTTCCGAGCAAATTGGATTTCCAGATAGTATAGAGGGTACTTTTATGTGGAACACGGTGTACCTATCAGAAATATCCAGATACTGATGTCAGAGCCTTATTACTTCCCTCGTGATCGTGAAAAAACACCCTCCCCGATTTTTTAATTTTAGGGTCCCTAAATCCCGAAAAACATGGTCTATCTGTGTGTGGAGGAATTCGTTATGAGGGAAATTCCGATTAAATGCGAATTTACCGATTTTTGACATGTACACCCCTCCTCATTCTGGACGCCGCACAGTGCTTCGAGTAGTAGAGATTATTGGACAAAAATAATACCACTTACCTCTGGCGGTCATAATACAATTTCTGACAAAATTGTTATTTTTTTACTTAGGCGAAAACATTTTGCACATAATTTTCTAAGTTAATCACATACAGGGTGTCCAGAAAAACTTACAACTAAGATTTGTAACATTGACATAGAGGGTCAAAAAGAAAAATGTGCGTTTATAAGCCATTGTAACTTGTTTTTATTATAAAACACAAAATTAAAATTTAACAAACACTATTTAAACTACACTAACACTTAATTACTAAAATTTTTAAACATAAAATAAATAACAAACGTTAAACTCAGAGCTAATTATTAGTCCGAATCGCTTTCATTGCTTAATATTTCAGAAACATTGAATTCCAAATTTAAATCTTCTGAAACAACTAAATCATTTTTTTTAGATATTTATTAATTTCATTGTTATATTTGCTAGTTTTCTGTTTCATAACTTTTCGGTTTATTGATAGTAAGGGCTCTGATGTCAGCAATAATATGTTCATCAAATCTTTGTTACAATTAGTTCGTGATGATTTGCGGGTGTGAGATAATCGGTTTTTCCTAACTTCCTTGTGCCTTGCTTCTAAGGCGTCTTCTGACAGTTGTCCAATAGGTAAGTCGAAAGCACTTATTATCTCACACCCATGAATCAAGACTTTGTGGACAGTTGCAGGCATATAATACCAACTGTAAGAATTTATATACAAATTACGAGTTTCCTGTAACAAACTCCGAAACTTTTCTAATTCAACATGGTACCCGCTAGCCAATATCCTAAGTATCAACGAAAACTTAACAATAAGTTCCTTGTCGATACTTGTTATCTCCGAGCTGAGATCGGGATTAAGTGTGGATAAGCCAAAACGAAAGTTTTCCCTATTTACAGACCGATTGACAACGTTTTCGTGGTTCATTTGCTTTGGGGTGGCTCCACAAATGATGCACTTGGATGCTGAGTTGGTGCCGGAAAGAATATTAGTTACACTACCGTCCATGATAGTGAAAATTAATTCGAAAGTTATATTATAAGTTTGATTGTGCATATTTATTGTCGATACTTTCAGCAAATTGATATTTTTTATCATTTTTTGCTCTTCCAATCGCACTAACTCAGCATTTTCCTTAGCAAAAATAAACTTTATTGGTCGACAAAACAAGGTCGAGGAACTTGTCATATTTATCCATACATCCTCATTTGTGCAAGTATTAATCAATTTTAATGGCACTAGTGCAATTAGAAAGATATATTCATCCGTATGTTGGTCATTACTGAACTTCTGCTTATATGTGCTATGCCCACTACTGCCATCAAAGCCCCACTTACAAATTAATTTTAATTCTTTCCCACTCGGTACGCTTGAAACATTTAGAATACTTTCTGCGGTTTTATCTAGAAGATCTTGTAAATTTACTTCAGAACTGACTTCATCAGTATTAATTTGAGACGGCAAAAGTGCTTTTTTTGCAATGTTTAAAGCGTACAAACTTGGAAAGCAATCCTTGTGCAAAGCAGTAACTACTGACCTTAAAGCTAAGTATTTTCTTTCGGATAAGTCTAGGTCCAAGCACAGGGCTGAAGCCTGATGTGGTGTCAAAACCTTATCTAAGGAATCTTGATTATTAGAGCTACCAGCCAAATTAGCAGCAAAGTTAAGCTCAGCTTGAGATCTGCTTTGTATTAAATCTAAGACGCGTCTTTTTTTTGTTTTTGTAGAAGCTTCCTCAAAAGGGATGGTGGGTCTTCCTCGAGATTGACTTGATCGTGGTTGCAACGCCAACGGTTGTAATGGTTGCACTTGAGGTCTTTTAAAAGCCACAAAATCTTTTGATGTGGCTACCGGTTTGCTTAGCCAACTTTTGTTGCGCTTTATAAATCTTTCTCGAGTTCTAGAGCTTTCCTGCCACAGTTTAGTCATTTTCATGCAAAAAATTCTACCCATCTTTGAAATTCGTGCCGATAATTCTTCCGAACAATCTGTTAAATCAAGTATTTCACATATTTTGTTAAATGTGTTTTGCTGGCGATGACTATGTGAACTAGTTATCCAAACATCTACCAGATCAGCGTTTTTGATATAAATACACTCTGAAATAAAATATCTGAAATTACCTGTGGTGGCAGGTAGGGGCAGAATATCGATACAAAATCTGAAACCTTATATTTTCTCCTACTTAACTAAAACAGTATCAGAAAGAGATATTTAGAGATATTTTGTAAACCTTTACCAAAGTTTTCAAATATAGTTGTGTTAACAACTAATTTGTTATTGCTAATTGAAATATCAGGTAAAATCGTACATTTGGACTCAACAATTAAATATATAGTTAAAATTTAATAAACCTACCTGGAGCTTGACAATCCATAGCGATTTTCTTTTTAGAGTGAACAGTTTCAACAATAACTCGTTAATGAAAACTCCGTTCTGAACGCAAGCAAATTATTGTTAAACTGAGAGCTAGGCGTTGATCGAAATTCATTTGTCTCTACAGTGCTAATGATGACCTGATTTAAATAAACTTTGTAAGGCGTGTTTTGTATACTTATACTTATATTGATGTTATAAAAATATAAATAATTATTACTTTGTTTTGTGATTATTGTCCATTGCTCAAAGCACTGTGCGCCGGTGTCACGTATTAAATGTCAAATGGAACGGATATTTTTTTCGAAAATCGATTCTCCGAGAAGAACTGCGTACGTAGTAGAAAATCGTTGCATTTGTTTTACTCATTGTACATTTACGAATGTTTCAATAATTTTAGATAAAAAGTTCTTTATATGGTAACGAGAACAAAATAGCTGGTTTCTCTTATAATGGATTCGAAATTTCTCCCTTTAAGTTACAAACTTTCGATTAGCAACTATGTCAATGTTATCGCTATGTATGTATATAAGTTAGTTATGTTTGCTGAAGTTCGAAACTCTTCGACCGGAACTTTCAGTCCTCTGGTGGTTATTATTGAACAATGTAACATACTTAACTTCAGAGAATAATGGATGCGAAATACCTACTAATATGATGATGTTGACTAAACATTTTTTTATAATACTGTTTCCTTTAAATTTCAAAAATTAAACTTTCTAAGCATTTTATTTTCGTTATTTTGTAGCTCTAGACCGAAGCTTAAATTATTCCTCCTTAAACATTTATTTACTAAGTTAACTTTCTAAATTTACTTTCCGACTATACTCATAAAAATTACTATTGCATGCACTTTTGTAATATAGGACCAAAGCTGGCTTTTAAAAAGAAACTATGACAAACGGCCAGTAATAAGTATTACGGAAAGTAACAAATGGGACTAAACGCCCTTAGATTTATGCACTAGACGTAAGTAGACAGGCAACCCTTAGCCAGCTAAATTTAAAGCAGCTTTGGAAAATTAATGGCTATATTTCAATATTAAGTCACTAAGAGACCTAGATAGACGTAACGTACAGCCTAAACTTATTCTGGGTTAAAAACCTGTAAAGAGCAATAACATTGAATTTTCGAAAAAGATAATTACTTTCAATGTTTTCTATTTAAATGGTTAGTGTAGATACAAGTTGTAAATATATTAACTGTTTTGATAAATACTGAAGAGTTCCCTATTATTTTTTATCTGTTCCACATCAACTTTCGTTTTAACTGGCATTTTGTTCGCTTTCCTAGTCAATTATGATCAGTTCCAGTTAAACTGGAAGAGAGATTATGACAAACTAGGATAGAAAAGTGCAGATTGTCGGTCTCAGAGCATCACTTAACAATACCAATTGCTAGACATCCCATACGTCCCGCATATACGGGATTGTCACCGTATTTGACCATCGTGTCTCGTATTGCTAAATGTCCCGTATTTTTTCCCGTTTCTCGACAATTTCTATAAATTACATATTTTTTATTTAATTCTTTTGTACACTACGGTTGAGATCACAGGGTAGTTGTTAATCCGTTGTTTGTCTTTCACTATGTTGAAACCAACAATATCACACTGGTCACTTCAGAGGTATGATTTGCATTATTCCGTAAATCAGTATAAATTACCTTTACTAATTAGTGGGGGATTAATGGAGTAGCGAAGCGCAACACATGGCTTTTCCAATCGAACCGCCAACCTCACCTTCTCGCTGGTATTATCTGTTCTCGCACACGACGCTCTGCCAACCGAAAATGGGCGGTATAACCCTAAAAACGTCTAAGGAACACATGCCACCACTAACCGGCTTCCCTAAACCTAGGATTTTTCTGGAAGCAATGCAATGTGGATGCACCAGGTGAATCACCTGCTCATTTAAAGTTTTTCCGATTCCTGAAACTTCTACGAGAGAAAACCGGACAAGTGCTACGATGGCGAGCACTGACAAGTCAAGGACACGATTTGGATATTGGAATGTTCGAACTATGATGGGGCCTCACGACTCGCACAAATCGCAGAGGAAATGAGAAATTACAAACTCGCCTTCCTGGGGTTGAGCGAAGTGAGATGGAATGGCTCTGGAGAACACACTACAATAAACGGAGAACTCTTAATATATTCGGCAAAACAGGTAAACGATAACCATGAAAGCAGTGTTGGGATCCTGTTTAGTAAACCTATCAAAGAAGCCTTCTGTTATGGAAACCTGGCTCAGACAGAATTCTTGTACCTCGAATCCTTGGAAAATTCAGAAAAATCACTTTAGTGCAATGCTATACTCCAACGGAGGCATCAACTATGGAAGAAATAGAACATTTCTATGAAGCACTCTAAATGAAATCCAGAAATCTGACATAAACCTGATTGACGATTTCAATGCGAAGCTTGGTGGTAACACTCTTAATCTTGAAGCAGTCATGGGTAAGCACGGAGCTGGCACAATGAACACCAACTGAGAACTTTTTACAGAAATTCGCCGCATCACGGACTTATTATAGGAGGAAGTATCTTCCCCCATAAAATCATACATAAAGTGACATGGATCTCACCTGATGAGAGAACCAAAAACCAGGCTGACCACATAGTAATAAGTCAAATATGGCGAAGCTCACTTTTAGATACAAGAACCTACCGAGGCGCCGATATTGCCTTAGACCATCATCTGGTAGTAGGTGAGATTAAAATAAAAACTGTCCGAAAACGCCACAATAATACACTGCAAAGATTTTAGATTTCAAAACAGCAATAAAACAATTAAAATCACAGAAATCGGCGCGAATAGATAACCTACCACCGGGTCTTTTCAAGGCGTGCCCTCAACTAATGGCGAACCTTTTACATCGCGAATGTGCCAACTGGCGTGGCATAATTTTATTCAATACGACCAAAAAACTGTGGCTTCAATTCTCTACAACAGAATAGCATCAACCGTTCAACTTCGCTTTAGGAATGAAAAAGCAGGTTTTATACCCCAACGGTCCTGTGTCGACCAAATTAATACCATACGGATAATAGTGGAACAATCTCTAGAATTTCATTTCCCACTGAACTTAATATTTGTAGACTTTAAAAAAGCCTTTGACACCATCAAACACGCAGTAATTTTGGCGGCCCCACTCGAGATTGGTACTAAACTTATCAAATTAATACGGGCCTTATATGATGGCCCAGACTATTATATCTCCTATAAGAAGTGCATAAGTAACTCGATACCCGTGAGAAATGGGATCAAGCAAGGCTGTATACTCTCCCCCTGGTCTTTATCATCGCCCTTGACTCCAATTTTACCCAATCAGCTGCAAACATTTGTGAACAGGTGCCTGCGCAAAATACTACATATCTTCTGGCCGAACCGCATCATCAACGAGAACCTGTGGCGAAGAACCAAGTAACGCAGAGTCGAGCTTGAGATAAGAAAACGTAAATGGGGCTGGTTGGGACATATTCTTAGACGACCTAACAAGGACAATACACGTAGTACTTTGGACTGGAACCTGGAAAGAGGAAGACCAATAATAACATGGAAACGAACCATCCTCGAAGAAATAAATCAACTGGGAAAGTCGTGGTGTGAAATAAAGAACTTGGCTAAGAACAGGATCAGATGGAGGCATCTCCCTATGTTCCGAAATGGAACGACGGACGTCTATATACTATATATAAAATTAGTGGGTACATTATCTTTCTACTTTAGGGGTTTTTTAGAATAAAAAATACTAATAGGGCTTTTAACGACTTAAGTATTTTCTTTAGGTTACAGAAACTAAACAGGCTTAGATTAAGATATCTGAGAATGAGGGTAGTTATCTAAGTTGGCCTCCTACTTCTAGGTAACACCGCAGGTAACGGGTGTTTTTTTTGAGACTCAAGTAAAGTCTCTGGGTATTTGAAACCATTGAATAAAGAAATATCTGTGCTTTTAAAGTAACTATGGTGAGTCTGTGCTTTTTAAGTAACTATGGTGAGTTGTGCGGCTTGTGGTTGTTCTAAAGCTCCAAAAAACACAAGTTTAGGGATTGTCTGTCTTTAAAGCACGTAGTTTAGTTTTGCATAACAGAGGTAACCCCAAAGACATACATTACAATTTACAATAAAATTTTTAAATTTGACAATTTATTTATTAGTTTATTTTTATTTTTAGATCTAAAAAATATTTACAGGGTGATTCATGACGTTGCCATGGGCCATTAAACGTGCATCGAGAACAAGACTAAATTACATTTTAGTAATAGCAATAATTTTTCTGCTTTTTAGAACTTCGTTGATCCAATATTGCCACTCAATTATACAGGGTAGTCTAAACGTGTTACAAGTTTTGTTAAAACAATTGTTATCGACCAGTTGACCAAAGTCAACTACCTTTTTTTAAGCATACAATAAACTTAAATTAAGTACTTACGTATTGAGTTTTAATGCTGAAATCACTATTAACAAATCTTCTTACAAATCGCCAATATGAATACTTTTAAGGGACGGAGAAAAACGGGAATTCAGAATTTAAGAATTTAAAGTTTGATTTCAAATTTTGAATTCATAACCTAAAATTCAGTTTAGAGTATGATTTCAAATTTTAAAGAGTGAATTCAGAGTTTACTCTCCGAAATATGAAAAAAAATGTGTGGCCCCTTTACGTTACCGTATTATTCAGAAAATTCAACGAACACTATTAACCAATCCTCGCACAAATCACCAATATGAGACGAAGCGATTCTGTTTTTATACCTGTCTAACAACTTTTAAATGCGTCTTCAAGAGTGAATTCAGAATTTAAACTCTTATTTCAGACTTTAATATCTGAATTAGGACTTTAGACTTTGAATTCAGAGTTTTAAGTTTGAGTTCAGAGACTGAATTCATAATTTAAAGTCAGAATTCAGAGTTTAAAGTATGATTTCAGAGTTTACAGGCCGAGATCAGAGTTTAAACCACAAGTCCAAGCGCTGTGATACAAGAGAAAAAGTTCACATACACATAAATAAGTTAAGACGTCTAAGATTAATTTTTACTATAGTTATGGAACGTTTAAAAAAATGAAATAAAAAAAACATAAATGGTATACATACTAAAATTACAAAACTTACATTCGAACATTCTACACCTGAAAACGAACTTTTATGAATCTATTTTTATTAACTTTTTTGCTTGAATAATGCTCCTTGCGTGCCGGTAGAACCTCTTTTTTATCAAGTTGGTAGTTCAATTATTGGAAATAAATTTTGTGATAACAGGTAAAATGTACACTATTAGTTTATTTTCAATTTTACATCAAAAAATATTTACAGGGGGATTCATGACGTTGCCATGGGTGATTAAACGTACTTCAAGAACAAGACATAATTAAATTTTAGTAACAGCAATCATTATTCTGGTTTTAAAAACTATTTTTTTTCTGATGCAATATTGCACTTAATTGTACAGAGTGGTCTAAACGTTGTATTGGTTTTGTTAAATAAGTTGTTATTGTCCAGTTGACCAAAGTAAACTACCTTTTATTTAAAAACATAAAATAAACTGAAATTATGTACTTACGTATTAAGTTTTAATGCAGAATATCACTATTAACCAATTTTCGCACAAATCGCCAATATGAAACGAAGCGATCCAGTTTTTATATCTAACTGAATACTTTTAAATGTGTTTACAAGGAGAAGAGCGTGAATTCAAGCTTTAATATCTGAAGGCGCACTTTCAACTTTGAATTCAGAGTTTAAAGTTTGAGTTCAGAGAGTTAAATCAAAGTTTAAACTCTGAATTATGAAATAAAATTGTACGGCCAAATGGTGTTCTTGTAAATCTTTGACTGAAACAAATGGTTACTGAAACCTTGTCAAATATATACCTTCTAAAATAAAAGATTAACAGCATTAAGTCGTTATTACACTGCACTGTATACAAACACCAAAACACTATACAAATTCACATACCATTCGAACTGCCGTGCATGTCTGCCTTTACTACCCTACTTACAACGCCGAAAACACTTGAAATCACAACAATTTAAATAGCAAAAACACAAGTGGATTCAACGCCAAGATCTATGTAAACGAAATCTTTTACATGCTTGGGATCTGGCACGTCAGGTGGCTATTTTTGGACCTATGATCTGGAACAGTGCCAGGGATAGAATTAGCGAAAATTAGTTTGGCCTATTTATTGATTTTATTGATTATGATGAAAAGTATTGGAGTAACGGGCGGATTAATTCGAATAAACAGAGAGACCACCGAAGAGGAAGCAGGGGGCGCGACTGGAGTATTGACATTAAATAGTGATCGAAATTCGAAATTCGAAAAATCAAATGTGTCTGTCCCCAAAATTAGACGGATGGTAAGTTAAAACATGTCTGTCAACCATAGCGTGCCATGGATTTGTTTACTTGCATTCATTTGTTTCATTGAGACGTCAAAGTCGTAGCTTTCCGAATATGAAAGTGGCATAGCTAAATTTTATGTTAACAAATCAAAAAAATTGTGGTTCTAGTGCTCCTTTTGCGTTTAGATTATTGTTTTGATTTAAAATGGTACAGCAAGCTGCAGGTATGTATTGTATAAAAATGTATTATTTATCATGAAATTCTCTAAACTTCTGTTTTTTTTTTGGAATTAAAGGTACAGCATTCAGAAAATTAACTCACATTTATGACCTTTCTATTATATTTAGAGATTTAGTTAACTATTTCGCAGAATTCACCATATTGTCTATATACGTTTTACTCAGTAAACATTAGGTTTTTATACAGTAAAATAAAATTCTGCGACTTCTTGCGACCTTGCTGATAAATGAGGATAACATTATCGGAAATAACCGAAATTTCAAAAAATCGTTTTAGTTTTCTGCCTGAATTAATTTCAAGAGATATATTGACATAAATGTTACTACATCATTACAGCCACTTTTTTCCCTCTACAAAATGACGTTATTAAATTTGAGAACCAACGTTTCGTCTCCGAGCCATCATCAGTAACTTAATTTTTTTTAAAAGAGATCTGAATTTTTATTTCATTTTTTTTAAGCATATGGTAGATCAAGGTATTCTGGAGGTCATAAACTTAAAAGTTAAATAAAATATCCAAACATTTTACTTTGATGTTCAAAAGAAAAAACAACATCGCAGATATTAATCAGAAATTTAGCGAATGACTCATATATTTTAACTGTATGAGATGTTTCCTTTTACAGCGGCTGACCAAAATGTCATCAGAATTAGAAGAGATGATTTATTTAATCGCATCGGGCAACTAAATAATGATAGAGACTTTGAAGACCTACGAACGTACGTTCAAAATGCAACAAACTGTCCAAACGAAGATCTACCATCTCTAACTGAAAAATTGAAACTCTTCAAGTTTAGACTTAGACAAAAATGGACAAAAAAAGTCTTTTAGAAATAGAACCAAATTTCTACTGAAGAATCGGCAATGGCTTCAAAGTTTTATGGAGTTTAAATTATACCCTAACAATATTCAATCGAAACGAGGTCGTCCAACTCTGAGTTTCGAAGAAAGTTCGGAGTGTGTCAAAAGGAGAAAAACAGCTTTGTTGAGGGAGCACTCTGTTGATAAATTGGCTTACTCGACTCAAATGAATTTGAGACTATCAGGTGACATAGCGGCATCCAAGATCGTCAAAGACATTTCAAGTGATCCTACGAGAGCAAAATTTTATAGCGAAGCAGTTAAAAAACATGGTAAAAAAACATCGCAAATTAGCACGGAAGAAGCTCTTTCTTTGATTACCGAGGCAAATTTGTCTAGGCATCAATACAACTTAATACAGCAGCATGCGAAAGATAGATTTCCATCTTATTCAAAAGTTCAAACGGCAAAAAAAGATTGCTATCCAGGTGATGAATACATTTCAGTAAATGATATTTGTAGCAAAGTCACCCTACAAAGTTTATTAGATCACACAACTACGAGAATGATGGAAACGATTAAAAGTGTTTTAGAAAGTAGACACAAGACTATCTTTAGGAATCTCCAGTTAGTTTCAAAATGGGGCATTGATGGTACAAATGCCACTGAATATAAACAGCGTTTTCAAAGTGAGAATAGCAGTGATAAAAGCATACTTTTCACATCGGTTGTACCGATACAATTGTACCCCACTGAAGAAAAGAACACTATTCTATGGCAAAATCCTAGGCCAAGCTCTACCAGATACTGTCGACCGATTCGTTTTTGTTTCGAGCACGAGTCGGTCGACAGTACCAAGGTAGAAAAAGAAAGAGTCGAAAGTGAGATTAAATCCCTTACTCCCTCAACTTTTCATCTTAATGGTCAGCAATATAATATACATCATATCTTACTTTTCACGATGATAGATGGTAAAATTTGCAATGCCATCACGGACACTAAATCAACGCAGCGTTGTTATATATGCGACTTGACAACAAAAGATTTCAACAATATTCAAAAGTGCTTGCAGATTACCGTCAAAAAAGAAACTTTTGAATTCGGCTTGAGTGTTTTGCATGCCTGGATTAGGTTTATGGAATGTTTACTCCATCTTTCCTACAAAATGGAACTAAAAAAATATCAGGCTCGTACACAGCACGAAAAATGTGTAGTTGCACTGCGTAAGAGCGAAATTCAAGCCGAATTCAAAAGAACGTTGAGTCTGTGGGTAGATAAGCCTAAGCAAGGATTTGGGAATACTAATGACGGTAATACGGCCAGACGCTTTTTCGAGAACGAAGAAGAGTCTGCCCGTATTACCAGCATTGACTTAAACCTAATACATAGATTTCATGTAATTTTACAAACGATATCATCCGGTTTTGATGTAGATACCGAAAAATTTCAGAAATACTGTCAGGAAACTGCGTTATTATATGTCGAAAAATACTATTGGTATTTGATGCCGCGGCCGCCTACTGTACACAAAATTCTTATACATGGCGCGCAAATCATTGATACTGCTTTACTACCCATAGGCCAACTGAGCGAAGAAGCCCAAGAGGCTCGTAATAAGGATCTTAAGCGATACAGAGAAGGTCGCTCCAGAAAATTCTCTCGTGAAAATACCAACAGAGACATTTTAAATAATTTACTCATCTCTTCGGATCCTCTTATTACCAGCCTCAGAAAATTGCCTCCAAAAAAATTCAAAAAGTTTCCTAAAGAAGTCTTGAGTTTACTTAAACCTCCGAAAGAATCACCAGGATCTAGTTTTGAATCAGAAAGTTCATCGTCAGACTCTGAATAATTTCACCATTCAGAACGAACGACTACATTAAGGGTCTGAGTCCTGCATAAATTATACGTGTTCTAGACACATTTTCTGGAAGATATTACAGCTAAACCTAACGATATTTCTTAACAAATTAAAAACAGTATTTAAGATAAATGTCCAAACTAGTAATCGTCTTGTGTAAGGTGTTTTTATTCATTTGATTAATTCCCAAAAATGGCAGTCAAAAGTCCTAAAAAACAACCTGTTTTTAGGTTTAGTTAGTTGTTATATCTTCCAGAAAATGTGTCTAAAACACGTATAAATGTGTATGGGACTCAGACCCTTAATGGGAATCAAAGCAGTGCAGTGTTTGGATTAGGTATGAATGAAATTTTTTAAATAATAGTAATTTATCTACAACTGTCATATAATGACTATGATTTGACACTCACTATCGCACTATTTCGTTAGCTTTCTCCACATGGATCCGTGATTACGGATCCGTATTAATCACATGAGCATTAACAACCAATCAGGTATCAAAGTCAATTTTGTCATCGAACGTTTACATGACTGGTTGTTGATGACCATGTGATGAATACGTATTCGTAATCACGGATCCATGTGGAGTAAGGCTTAGAGATGGCAGATACGATATTGACAATGAGAAATAATTTAGTGACAATGGCATTTGCCATTTATGCCAGGTAACAAAAATTCTTATAGGTAAACACTAACTTGTATTCTATAGTTCATTTATAACTAATTTCCACTCAAATAGTCATCATCTTTAAGAGTTGTAGATTAAACGTTGTACAGTGACGAGCATTAAAAACTCAGACACTCAAGTTCATGTTAAAAAATTAAAACGTGAATTAGGCCTAGTTTTTATCTCTTTTTTTGATTGCATCATAGTGACAAAGAATTAAGTCTAGTTTACAGCAAATTTTCTGTCATTTTCAATGACCTTGAATGTCTGAGTTTTTAATGCTTGTCACTGTACGTAACACGTATATACATTATTACCGCGCTTATGTGATTGCAGTCTTTACTCTTACGTAACTAGTGCGAAAAGTAATTCTTTCTCGCAAGTGACTGCCATTGGAGTTCGGCCAAGCCGGCAAATTCTGAAAAGAACTTTCCACAAAACTTAAGATTTAAGATTTTTCTATACTATGCTACTTTGAGGGTGAATTTGATAACTGAAGGCTAATATCAAGACATATAGCAACGTTTTTGTAAATTAAGTAGGGGTTGCCAAAGTAAATATAAATAAATAGCTTTTTCAATTTAGTAAAAAAAAGTTAAACGTATTTAGGCAAAATACGATAGGTTAGGACAATCAAGTTAATTTCTTTTTACTCAAAGTTGTTGAAAAGAGTTTTTTATTGTTCGATTGATAATGTTTCTTCAATTATTTGCTAATTATCAATTCAATTAACATTAATAGTTCATTTTAGTTTAAATAAATATTCTTTATGTACTTTTCGTATCTCTTTATCAATTGTAACCGTTTACAAAAATAAAGTATAATCTATTTATGTTTCTTATTTAAATTAGATAGTTCTTTAATAATGTATTTATTGAAGAAATGAAAAATACGCTATACGATGTTTTATTTTTTTTGCATAAAAACCGCGCCCCATGGGAAAAAAAGGCAAGAGCGATTTTTTGTCTCAAATTAAACGAGGAATTCAAAAAAAAATTATTTTCAAATTTCTCAGTGACGTACTATTTTTTTATTAAAAAAAATTCGATCATTACCCGTATGCGCGCCAATTATGAATATAAAATTTTCAGTTGCATGTCAAAAAATGCGCAATAACTACCTCTCAAAACCCACCAAATTTGATTGGCATATCTCGAGCGATTTTCGAGCAATAAATAAATAATCAGATTTTTAGAAAAAGTTCAACACCCTGTATCTCGGAAACGAATCATTTGCGGACATACATTTATATAGAAAACAGTCATTACTTTTTTATACAGAATCACCCCCGAAGTTTGTTCCACTTATTTACTAACACCCTGTATAATTTTTTCTATGACCCTGTATAACATGTTTAGGAAGATTTCCAGATCTACGTTCATCGAAAAAAAGTCACATTTTGTTGTGTGGAATCACCCCTTTTCATTATTTAGGGATTGTTCGTGGACACCCTGTATTAAAGATTTCGATCAACTATCGATGTCAAATACCCCACTGTGGGGCGTCTCCAAATATTTTGAGCAGTTGGTTAAATTGTGCTTGAGTTGGCTATTACTTGTGTTACCTGGTACCATGGATTTCAAAAAAACTTACGACATCGCTTAATTGGAGATTTCTTGGCGTAAAATAAGTTAAAAATGTAATATACTTATAATAACAATAACATATATTATGAGATATTAATAAAATGTGTTAATTCTTATACAAATACATATACAATACACATACGTTTTAAATAAAATATTATTTGGTATATAACAATAAAAAAAAAACAAAAAAAAAGCCTTGAGATTAATCGCATACTTTGACTTTTGCCGGATCTTTGCACAATAATTTTCTAAATCTAGGGCAGCTGACCTCTCAGAATGCATATGAAGGACCAAAATGTCATGATGGTTACATATTACACCTGCCTGATGGGAATCTTCTCGATACAGCGCGGGATCAATTTTTATCGTTTTTCCAGTTGGCGAGCGTCAATAGATTTCGTACGGATATTCCGCCGTAGTCGCGGCGTCAAGGCCACAGAAATTTGGTATATTATGGCGAATATCATTACTTTCCCATCTGGTAAGTGTAATTTGTGCCTCAGATGCGTCTTTAGGCGGCGAAAGGCACTTAAACTTCACTCTGATATCGCTGCTGATGCTAGCACAGGCATTATCAGTAACAATGATAATATTTGGATTTAAAAATAGTTCCAAACTTAAGCCTCAGAGCTATTTTTCTTGTCTCATTCTAAATTAAATCCAATTGCACGTCTGACTGTAATGTATCTAAATACATTACACCAATAATGGCAGCATTTTTAAGTCCCACTGCAGTTAAGCCTGGTTTTTTTAAAGCTGCAGTTAGTTCTTAGCAGGGAGTAAATATTTCTCTAACCATTTTAAGAAAAAGCATTGTCTCAAACATTTTTAATTTTTTTGGCAGGCTTACTTTCGTTTCTAATAAATTATTTTTCTAGAAGAATTTTTTTTGTATAATTTTTGTTGTAGTGTCCGATACTATCAGTGGTACCGCGAAAGAGATTTTCCCTTGATCAAGCGCGGATCATCAAGGAATAGGGTGAATCCTTTGACTCCCAAAGAAATAGGGCGGGACCTTATTAGCAACAGACTATTATAATAATGCTTGTGTATTTTTATTACAAATTGTTTGTCTTACAAACAAGCAAATAATTAATTTTCTCTTATCCATGGGGTGCAATGTGCGAGGTTAAGCGAAATACTAAATTCAATTTCCATGTGCGAGGCGAGGGTATCAGGCTAAGTGTGGTGTGATGGGCGAGGCGTCTTTATGAAACCTTGCTTTTACGGATTATGGATATATTTACATTGCCAAAGGGAGTCTATGTGGGATGCGATGTGCGCCTAGGATAGACACTAAGAATTCGTTCTTAGGAAAAAAAGTTTATGCTTGCCCAAGGAGCAATTATAGACACTTATTGGCCAAAGTGTCGACACGTAGGACACGACACATATTTACAATGCCGTGTAAGTGGAAAATGAGGACGAAATATTGATCAAAATGTATACCAGATAGTACCCAAAATATACCCAAAGGTCATTCCAAAATGTGCTTTTAATTTCACTAAAATATGTCCACAGTGTGACTTTGGTTTCCGGTATGTTTCATATTAAAATGGGGCTGTAATATGTTTCCCTTACGTTTCTAAAACTGAACTTAAATATGCCAAATGTTAGCCCGCCTTTTTCCCAAAAAGTTACGTGTCTTTATGGTTGCAAAATCGACACTTTTATCCATTTTGTTGCCAACATTATTTGCGTCTGTGTACGGACACGAAATATATTTATACTTAACAATTTAGTTGCACAATGGACACAATTTATCAATTATTATTTTTGCTTCCAATACGCCTCCAAATGAGAAATATGCATATTTAATAGGTAGGTAAATGGGTGATATGCGACCCTAACTTATCGGCGCACTCAAAATTTCTGATAATAGTTGATAAAATACTTCTAAAAACCACAAGCGCCTTAAAAATAATATTTTTTAATATTTATTTTTGAAATATTTAAGTATTTTTATTTATTTTTAAAATATTTAAAGAACAACAGGTGCTAATATATTTATTATGATTTCCGACAGCACATTGGGTATGTTGTTGCTCAAAATGAGGCAGAAATTTAAATTAAAGATAATTTTATTTTTTCCGCCATTGTTATCAAATTAAGCATTGTGGAATGTTCTTAACAAAACATGCCGTCCTTATGATTGTACCGAACTGAACACATGTTTCCTATAATAGCCCCTTTTGTTTCCAAAAATTGACACATAAAAACCGGGAGACACATTTTTGGCCCGTGTTTCCGATATTTGACCAAAATTCTAGTTAAATGTGTCTGTTTAGCCATATAGGATTTATTTGGCTTTTGTGTATATAATGCGCCCAAAATGGGTCTGTTTTTCAGGCACACTGCGTCTAAAATACGCCCTGTGCGTATCGACGATTCCAGTTTGGGCTCTATTCAGACACATTCCTACTACAAGGATTTTAGATCCTCGAAATTCTCAAATTTCAATTTTGTTTTTGCCGCCTGCCGCCACCGTTATAAGCATAAATAATAAACCATCGATGTTAAACTGAATGTTAACTTTATTGGTTTTTTTTAAACTATCAAAACGGTGGAAGGCCATTGTACCTGTAATTACCTACTCCCAATGGTACAATATCTATTTTTGAGGACGTTTCAAGCAATGTTCTACTATCTCTAGGTAGATAACTATGACTCGATTTTTTAACAAGTTGAGTAGCTCATTTAACTAGCGATGCGTAATTTTATGTGTAAGTGCCCATATTTTCAAATTGTTCATAAACGACACTTGTGTGTTTGCTTCATCTTCAAAATCACTGTTAATTAACTGTGACTCAATTAGAAAGAAATCTATATTGATATTTAAATGCAGACAAAATAAAGATTCGATGGCTTTTCAATAAAACACTATATAAGTGCAGACTGTCAAATTTTAATGATTACCTTTGTTTTTTTCTTTAAGGGTTGTTTTATAAAATAATTTTGAAACATGAAATTTTGTTTACATTTTATAATTTAAGTGATGTTAAGTACTATGTAAAAATATAAAACACATCAAAGATGTGAAATATAATCATAAGTTATTACCATTATATCAACCATTGAACATATGGCGAAATGTCATGACGCAAGTATGTAAATATAAAAATTAAATTAAATAGCGCACATCGAAATCAAAAATTCATGAATTTTCTTTTACCACACTGCCGCAAGGAAAAAAGTTATAAAAATATAAAATATTTCGCCAAGGCTGTTTTACACAAAAATAGGTTACTTACTTCCTTTCTGCTACCTTATATAAAATTTATAAACATAAAATTAAAAATTAATTCCTCGTAGTCTTACAGGAAGGAACTCCAAAACCATTGTAGAACTCTCGGTTTATGTACCACAAAAATTACACCATAATATGGAACGCCGTTTTACTTTTTAGTCTGCTATATGCCCGGTATTAATTTAAATTGAATGGGACTTCATTATGGCAATTTATTTTATAATATTATAATAAAAATGTAATTTTAACTGAATCCTCATCTAACATCTAGAGCTAAAGCCTTCATATAGATTTTTAACAATCAATTAATTTGATTTAGCTATTAAAATGTATGTCAGGATATTTGGATGGGTCTCTACAAAATTAATTCAATTTTCATTATATTATTATAATTAAAATGCATTTTTTTTATTATAATATAATTTTATTACTTACAAATTTGTTGATATCAATATTTATCCAATATTTAACGAGTACCTTTGTAGTATTTTGTGGGAAACAATATAGCCGATTATCAATTTTTATGAATGGTATTTTCATTTACAGCAATTTCTATGATTATCTATTTTCATTGAAACCAATTTCCATTGATATCAATTTCGATTGAATACAAGCACCTCGAATGCATTTTTATCATCGGAAGTTTCGCCATCTATAGCCTCCCAAAAGAAATATAATGTGTTTGCGTGAGTGTGTTCGATAACTCAAATTAATTTGCGAATGTGTCGTCATACGAAAGAGAAGTCTTCGCGCTCAAAAAGGTTTGTAAAATCCTGGAGCCTCTCTGGTTTGGTATTCTGTGTTCTGAAGTATGAGCCGACTTCTTTGGTTTACGTATTGCGCTAACATTCGATTGCATTCTAATAATCTTGCCTGCTGATTTTTTAATATCATTTGTGCAATAAACGACGATGATACGGACCGAATTTAAACTCGTCTTTCTCGCGCAAGTACGTCACATCTATGTACAGCGTTTGGGAGTCAAATAGGCCGTAATGCATTGTCATTTGAAAACGTTTGTAGAATTTACGCTTCAATAAAATGTTTTTAAAATTGTTAAACTAATTATTTTGAATCTAAAGATTTTATTTTCAATACAGTTTATTACGTCCTATCTGTGCAGTTGCAGGCAGTAGAAATCGAGATTGAAATTATAATCGATAAACAAAAGTGACAGATATAAGATATTTCAAATTTCCAAAATAATACATTTTCAAAAATGTGGATTGGTGCTTACCGTCAAGCTGTTAAGATAAATTTAAAAAATGGTAATTTAGGATATATTTACTATAATAATAGAACAATATGGTTTTAGCTACTTGTATAGGGCACTTTTGAAACTGGTTTGTATTTTTCAACTGCAAGTAAAAACTAAAAATGTCAATAGACGGCACTAGTGCAGCAACTCAAGTAACAAATGTTATAAAATATGAATGGAAGTTTCCCCTGCAATTATTTTACTTGCAGCATTCTTAACTTTTATTTTAAATTAATTAATTATTTTAATCAAAATAAATATCACGAATCCTCACGATGAGCACTTTAGATAATCTGATATTTGTAAACCTCAATTTTATTTTCTTGCTGAATGCTGAAGAGACCAGCGTGGGCATACCGTTGTAAGTGTATCGTGGTGTTAATCATAATTTTATAAACAATGAGTATTAAAAGGCGACTCGCATGTTGCGTTATAGAGGCTGCTTTTCTAGAAGCAACAAGGCCGAATTAACTACTTACGATGGTTGGGGCTCATCTGGGCGAGGCAAAGTTTTGCGATGACAAAAAACGGTCAATGGGTTTTACGTATTTGGGGGCCCTTCGGCAGCAACTCAAAATTTACATGATGACAAAAAAAAGAAAAGATCCTCAGTTTTGTATTTCGCTCGCTGATGTCTCTCGGGGCCCCCACCACATATTTGAGCCTTACGCGTTGTGGCCTTTTCAATCATTAAATCCCCGCAAAAACAAGACGCGCAAGCTCTGTGCTGGGGCCACTGCCGACGCGACGGCCGGCGTCAGTGGCGGAGTCAGTGGCGGGCCGCTAGTATATGAAGTGGGAGGGCGAAGGCAAAAAATAGTATTCGAATGACGTGCGACGTCGATGGTTTGGCAAACTACTTTCAACACTTCGAGATTTTAGTTCTAAATAAATTTGTACAAGCTATATTGTCACAGATTAAAAAACAATCTGTGAAGTAACACTTATTTTCTCGGTTAGTGATAGTGTCTGATTCTGATGTTAATGAAAGGTTTATAATTTGAATCGGCCATTGAATTCGGATTTATTTTTTAATTTATCAAATATATATATATATATATATATATATATATATATATATATATATATATATATATATGTATACAACCATTATTGTTAAGCCCCCGTTTATACAATGATATAACAATTTCAATCAAACAATACAACCTTTATTTTATTGGTAGGTGTAAAATAAAGCAATAAATGTTCTTCCAGCAAAAGCTGAATCTGATTTTTTATCCAGAAAGCTATTTTTATGTTTTGAAATCTGAAATGCGTGTTTAAACGTTCTATCTGTAGCACCTCCACTTTGAGTTTTTATCTATTTTGTTTTATGATATATCTTACTGTAACAGTGTTGCCGTATCTTCTTTTAGTTCCGAATTTCTACTATTAACTTTTATTTTTTAAATGGGACGCCCGGCCCTATATTTGTTTGTTATTTTGATTTACTATGATATTGTAACTTCAACCATGACGTGTCAAACCAGAACCTTCGTATATCAGGGTGACTAGAAATTGCTTAGGCTTAAATGCATATTATGCCTTTATTTGCCGATTTTTTAAAATACTGCATATTGTTGTGGGGGGTATCATTATATATTACTCGCAAATGCTAACCCGAAGAGCGACATTAAAAAAAAGATTTTTTAGAAAAAATCGTTTAATATTTAAATGGGCGTAAAAGATGTTTAGTGAATAGACAGATAATTTTATTTTTCTCAGGGTTCTTGGAGGTAAGTTAATAGTTTTTGCCAAATCACAGCACTCTAGATTGAAAAATAAAAATTAGTTAAAAAATAGCATTCAATGTGAGAATTACATATGGTTGTACTTGGAATATCTCAACCATTGAGGTAGTATATTGGAATGGTCCCAACGAATGAAAACACGCAAACATATACAGGGTGTACAAATTTGATACAATGGCAGTTGAAATAGAGCAAAGTTGCGCAATTTAACATCGAATAATAAGTAGTTGACAAAGTTAGACAATTATGACTACCTCCGAGGATATAGGTACGTAAAATACCGAAATTGAAGAGATATCACAAAATAAATTTTATATCTTTATAGCTACTTTCCATTATCAACAAGATGGTGCACATAGATTTGAAATCCGACGATTCTTTTTCGCGGTCAGATTAACTAATTTTTTTTTTAGATAGACCTGCGTTTTTTAAAAGCCCTTGATTTCATAATATGTGCATGAGTACCAGAATGTAAAAACTAAAAATAGAAAAAAAAATCAGCTTTGTAGGTTAAACTTGTGTAACCTACAAAGCTGTGTGTAAAGAGACCTTGTGAACAAAATTACCAAGATAATAGGGCATGAATGCAATATTTTTGTTTTGGGGTATTCTTCAATATAACATGTTCTGCATTCCAACATACGACAGTTTCGGTTTAAGTACGTGCAGGAGACAAATGCACCCTGCACCCTCTTTCCCCCCGAGCTAATAACCCAAGCAAAAATTACATTATATAAAGCATTTAGGGACTTTTAGCTCACAAACATTGAGAACTTTGTTTTTTTTTAGTCTTCATGCTTATGTTGTTCCAACAAGAACCTAGAACTTTTTTTTAGTTATCAAATGTTTGCCTCCCCCTCTAAGACGGCATTCTAAATACACCACTGATGTGTTTCATTTTTGTAAATCCGTATCTTGATCAACACGCAGCTTTGAAAGTGAAGTGCACATACCTATAAATTATAATAATTACTCACATATTAAACAAGGGAGACAAACATGAGAATAGTGTCCTAATTATCAAATAAATATTGTAAATAAAGATATAGTGATATACCTATACAACCTTACTACAGTTTGCTTTAAATAGGGTGACCACATATACTGTTTTTAAGAGGAATGTTCTCTTTCTCGGGTCCATGTACTCTGGTACTCTTACTATTTCCATAAATACGACAAATATCCTCTATTATGAGAAATCTGGGACAAATGATCTCTATTTTGCGAAATCTGGTGCCATTTTCTAATTATTTTTGTTATTTTTAGTCCATATTATTATGTGTATTATAATTATTATTGAAAGTCATTGAATTCTGCGAAAGTGATAAGACTTTACTTAATTATTATACGCTGGTACCTATTTTTACATTTCGTCGAAATATACTCTTTTCATTTTAAAAAAATCTGGACAGCCTACTTTAAATCACGTTTAAGAAGCCAAAAAAAACTGTGGTAGAGCATGTCGCCGGCACACAGCTTCCAGGAGAAATTGCAATTTGCCATTACAAATTACATTGTGTGGTAATCTGTGAATTATAGCTGGGAAATTCAAAACCTTGTTTTCTTTATTCTGGTATAAATATATAGAATAGCTTGTTTTGGAATAGGATGTTGGGAGCTAGATACGTTCGTTTTAACTTTTTTTCATTATGATCTGTAATTTTGTACGTGGTCACATTTTAAATATAGGGGTGTATATCGTATTCCGCAATGATTTAATAACTAAGTGTTCCCAATCGAACAATAATTAAACACGTTTTTCATTATTCGCATCCGACTCGTCATAACGTCATGCACAACACAGTCTTAATTTTAGATGCACTTTTAAATCTTCGAACGCATGCCTAGTCAGAAACTCGGGTATTTAAAAAATTACAGATTTCTACTCTTGTTGTTCTTAGTTTGCACTAGATCGCTCCACGTCCGATAATTAAAATTGAAACAAGGTGGCTTCATTCAATGAAAATTGATATTCAGAAGAATCGACATTAATAAAAATTCGAAATCAAAACAATGCATATTAAATAAAACCAGTTACCTTATACCCGCTAATCATTTAAATTCCACAACTCTTATACAATTAAATCTCGTATTAACTTTTATTTATTTATTCAAATGTATATTCAAGTATTTTAATTTCAATGGTAAAGGGCCCGTGTTATATCCGTTTGATGTAGTATAACTTACATATAAACGAAAATCAAAATCAAAATAATGAGCATTATTCTATTTACATTTTTAGGGTGTTAATGGAATTGACATTAAAAAGAAATGATATCGTAAGAGATGCTTTAATTTTTTTTGATATGCGATAAAAATAAATTAATTTTTTTTATTACATGAGTTCTTAAATCAGATTTGCCTTCATACGGTTGAAATAAATTAATCTCCACAAAGTCGTTATTGCATTCTAATGTTTTCGGTATTAATATTAATTTAATGCGATCCCGTTTGAAGCGATTGCATTTTAATAAGAGTCAATTTATTAAATATTTAAACTGATTTTTGTATATAGCATTTATTTCATACCAATTTTTATTAACATCGATTTGTTGAAATGCAATAACTAAGGAAAGACGCATGTATATAGAAATTTTAAGTAGGCTGTATACGTGTTAAAAAAGGATAAACAACCACTTTTTTGTGGTATCAATTGAAATGGTCTGTCATTCGGTAAAATCGGTATCCACAAAAATTCGATATCGGAAGAATTAAAAAGAATAAAAATTGTATGCAGGCAGCATCATTTATATGTTTTGCAATTAAATTTGGTATCAAAGACGCGTATGACTAAAAAGTAAAACGGCGTTCCATACCATAAACTTGTAACTATATCTCAAAACCATATCTTGAATTCTTAGCCTGAAACCCTCTAGTCATCTAGAGGGCTCGTTCGACGTAAACGGTCACCAACAAAGGGAATTTCCAGACATCTAGGACGGCTTCTCGAGGACCGATAGCCAAAACAAAATTCAGGACGCCATTCACGTGGTTGATCAAATGTGGAACCAAACAAAACGGGACCAAAATTTAGGGCCAGATGATGTCCATAAATAGGTCTTAGCTTTCAACGGCACTGCACCTTAAAAGAAATTACTTAGGCATACTTTCAGTACTTTTAAAAATTGGTCCATTAAGGCACTTTTATAAAGCCGGATACATGTTGCACCTCCAAGGATGGCCAATAGAAAGGGGCTAGAAAATCAACTCCAGAAAATTCGAAGAAATTTGACATTCCCCTCCACGATTCTTCCTCACTTCAGGAGGGACTTATGCTAACCTAACGCGATAAAATAAAATAATAATTACAGTGGAGTCCACTGCTGGCGCCACTTGCAGAAGGGAGTAAGAACCCGATAATATTGGGTGTCCCCGAATAGAGCTGGCGAAGTGCCCCTAAGCAGAACCAAAAACGTAACTGAAATACAAAAACCAGACATTGTCAAAGCTGGCTGGATACCGAAAAATAAGAAAGCGATGAAACTATAGTGACAGAAGCGAAAGGCAGGCAAATTCCAAATATTTGTAAACAAAACAAAATTCTTTTGTCTTAATTTAAAGAAATTAAAAATACTTCACAAAATGTAATCCAATAAATTATGGATAAAACATTAAGGTATGTAAGATGCAATTTACATAGAAGTCTTGATATTTTAAAGGCTATATTTTACTGCAATATTATAATGTTTAATTTTGTTTCAGATTACTAATGGACTTAAAATAATGAAAAACCATCAGTAAAATGTCTGTTTAACATTCCATACAAAGCAAACATAAAGAAAAGCAGCCTTGGATAAATGAAAACAAAATGCTAAGTAAACTGAAACTTTCTACTAGTTTAAATGTTCTCAAAGTGTTAAATTGATATTTTACAAAAAAGAAGAGAGTAAATATGTTTATCATAATTCATGTGAGTGAAATAGACTGAAAGAAGAAACCAAAAAACAGAATATTTTATTGTAAATGAAAAAATTGATATTTTCATTAATAAAGAAGGCCAGTATCTTATTAACTAAATCTGATTATATATTCAAAATATGTTACTTCTAGAAGTATCACTCTATTAATATAGATTATATTAACTTTCTTTTATGAAGTGTATGAAATGTAAATTTGGAAAAATCCAACTCGTACAATTATTCAACAGGATAGTGATGGAACACTGTTAAAATTAGTAACTATATAACTATATAACAAATTTTGTAATTGCCTCAGTGTTACTATAAACTTAATAACTATACATAAATTTGAAACTGTTATACTGCATGTAGCACTATAACTAACTAGCACAATACGGGAACACTCTAGGTATATGGTGTCTAAAAGATTACCAGTTAGGCACAAACTCTCTTTTAACACAATTTAGTTTCTGTGGACACATTTTTTAAAATTAGACACGGTGTCAAATCGGGCATAGTGTCGACACTATTTAGACACAAGAAAACTCTGCCCAACTTCGAACACACTTTGCTCCTTAGGTGTGAATGGTTGATATCCTTATAGGCCTATGCAATGGCATTATGTGTATGCTGACTTTAAACTGTAAAAAAGTGTATATCCGCTGTTTCTGTTTTGAGTAATAACTTGATAAAATTACGTAAAACTAATATAGCGGCGCCACAGGAGCTACCTCGTATTATTGCTTTCATATTGAGGTGTTAACCTATTATAAAAAAAGGGTAATTTATTAACTTTATTTGGTGTTCTTTAGCATCATATCTTTTGACAATGTTTTTTTGTTTGTTTAAATACGTTATTTTAACTCGAGATATCCTTTGAACTGAACATTTTTTCTTACAAAGTAAGATAAATAATCTTATAAATAGTGAAGAATATAATCACGATCTAAATCATAAAAAGCAATGTTATATTTTATGTTAAAATAAACTAATTAGGTAATTCCACCGTAAACATCTGCACAAAATATTTTTTCTTCAACGATCCAAAGTCCGGTACTGTACCCGAATCCATAGCATATGTTTTATATCTGTTCATTGCCGGATTCAAAAACAACTCTCTGCTTTGATTTGGTTTTACAAACACTTCTATGAAAATATTTTTCTGATTAAAATTCGGCAGATTTCACGCGGAGGCGTCTAATTAACGCTCTTTTCAGAGACGTAGTTTCTTCAATCGGCAATTTTATCTTGATTTTAAACACATGGGCAGGGACGAACGTAAATAGATTACCAAACGATTTTAAATTATTTGATACATTGTATTAAGGTACTTTGTAAGTTGTAAAGAGTTTCTTTTCTAGTTTAAAACTTGCTTGCTTTTTAATACTTTACAATATATTGCCAGTTCTACTTCTTTCTTATACTCCTTGAGGAATCTTGTAATCAGTACACTGCCTAAATGCATTAATAAGATCCTCTCAGTGGCGTAGCTACAAATTTTGGCCCCCCCTCGCAGTTTCGGAAAAGGGCTCCCTCTGAGAACAGAAAAATAACTGACGAAAAAAAGATCCTTCGTAGTGACGCCACTGGATCCTCTGTTAGGTCTTGATATTGTGAAAAAAGACGCAAATTTTATTTTGTCATTATTAATTTTTTGTTATACGTTCGTATAAAATCAGGATCTAACTTTTGTCTGCTTGATATAATATACCAGTTCAAATACTTTTGTTATAAGGCAGGTCAAGAAACCCCAAAATATGTTCCCACAGTTTTGTACACGCCATTTTTCGCCAACGTAAGCAGTAGCTACAATATTTAGAAAATCAAAACACACACACGTACACTATTTTATACTGTTTTCTGCCCTCCTTCACAAATGTTCTACTTATCCTTTAAATGTAGTATTTTAAAATATTTGCATTTTTTCTATGTCTTATGGCATATTAATTTCTAACATACTGTACATACCGAACACACCAGAAATCTATTCACAACGCAAGCGTGTAGTCCTTAAACACAAAACAAAATTCCTGGGAAAATAAAATGTCTGTATGTGTGTAAGCAAAGTGTAAACACATAAAATGATGTAAAAACAAATCTCTAAAAGCTTACGCTTAGCTGCATGTATGTGACTCAGTGTAACGATTTTAATGTTCCTTTCTTAGTTTCTAGCATTTTTAATATGGCCCAGTACACATCCTCCCTGGGAACATGTTTCATTATAGGCCATCAACCAGCCATTTCTTAACGGATGACGATTTCTCTTTTAGGGACTTCCTATAAGCTGGCAAAAGTAGGATAGACTTTTCCTATTGTTTTCTGTTGATTGTGGCCAATGTGTTTCCACAGAATATGTATTCTTTAGCGATGTATGTCAAGAAATCATGTTCATCGCTTTATTAGCAGCACAGGGATTTAAAAAGCGGCTTCAGAAAAAAATCGACATTTTTAGGTGACTCAAGTGAGCAGTCCAAAAAAGGAATGAAGTAATAACAACAATATTCTTATTGTAGAGTTTCCTTTACACTCGGTATGCATGTAGCTTTAAAAGAAAAAATATATAATCTGAGTTGATTTTCCAGTTAAAGGAATAGTTTCAGTAAGATACTTTACTTTCTTAGTGTTTTTTACTAACGACATCTTTCTTGGTATCTCATTAAATTAACATAACCTTTGATAATTCATTATGTGAATTTTTAATTAAAAAATTATTTGGCAAACTCATGATTTGGATGAAAAAATGCGTTTATTAGCTTTTAAAGAAAAATAAAGTGCTTGGCTCAATCTCTTTCTTTAGGTACTGTTTTCTATTTCTATAGCTCTGAGAATATTTGGATGGATCTATATACATACCACAAAAGTGCAGGAAGGTAAAAAAGCGTTGGTATCAACCAAAATTCCTGCAGTTTTAGAGTAATCAGGGTTCTCAGAGCCACGGAAATGTCAGGGAATTCAGAAACAAGAAATCAAGGAAAATGATGATTTTTAGTAAGTCATTAAAGACTAATCACGTTTACGAAATGTCAGGCAAAATGCCAAATATAGTTGAGTTTTTAAGGCAATATTGGTAGTTCCAAGTATAATACAAATTTCATGATGATGAACATGAGCAACCCATTTTGGGCAAGACAGTTTTATATACAGTACATACATTAAATAAAAAATGCATTTCTGGCCAATCGAATTCATCTTCCACTCCTTACTATTATCAGGTTCTATGTTCCAGTAGAATCTAATGTAACATAGCTCCTGATAATTTTAAGGCAGTTAATGCGCCCGAATCTTAATCCTTTGATACACGTCTTGATTTTGTTAATGAATATATCCTGCTCGATATCCTGCAACGCAGGCGTTTCACAGGGTTCAGTGTTGGCATCTACTCTATTCACAATTATGCTGACGATAGCTCACTTCACCCCATACAATTTCCCAAACCTGTCTCCAAGACTAAAATTGATGATTCTCATAATCTGCAAGTCTTTAAATCCCGCATCAATAAACTTTCCCTGTTTTTGTTTAAAGCAACCACGTTACCCAGTACTTAGGCCTTCGGCCTTCGTTGTTTGCTCATAGATAAAAAAATAGTATTAAAGACAACGGGGGTGTTTGTAATATGAAGATCGGCATTGATATGACAAATTCTGTAAAAATATTACATATTAATTATAAATCCTTTTTTTAAAAACTGACAGAAACAAGAAAGAAGTTTAAAAAAATTGTGAGTGTCATTCATTTCCCAGAAAAGAAGAAATAAAGATTATCTGTTGAATCATCCTTATGTACTTAAATATTTTTTGCTTTGTGCTATGTGACACTTTTTTGGTCAGCCATCTTTCAGGCGAAGCAGGTCTTGTTTGAGCTTACGTGAAGTGTTTTTCGGCCAATTATAGGAGTCGTTCCAAAAATGATTTATTTGGTCGAATACATGCACTGAGGTAATTCTTTATACCTTATTTTCAAAAAAATGTAAATGTTTTAATTTTATATATAAATTAAATATTTGTAGTAGGTCTAGTACTTTGTATATTACTGTGAGATATCTGTTGTTTGTGCAAACCCATGCAAATTTGTTTAATTTGTATAATAGATTACTTTTAGTAGTTTGTTTATGCAACTGCATGTAGCATACCCATATTAGAATTAAATTCAACAATAATTTTTGAATAAATGTTCATTCTTTCTGAAGGTCAGCTCTTTGTTTATCCTTCAGACAGCATCTCCAATAACAATCGAGACAACATCCAGCGTCCTGCAACTCAAAGAAACACCCGGCGAGCTTTAGAGTTGCTTTGCCGGTTGCGACTACTGCTTTAACTAAGAATTCTTTAATTTATGAAGTCAGGAAGCTTGTCAACTATTTGCCAATTCATATTAGAACAATTGAGTTGTTAAAACAAAAAGGAGTTTCAAAGTATTGTTTGGCAAAGGCCGTTTACATGCTGCAATTCTTTCCTGCAAGTTGCAATAGTCTTGAACAAATCATGCGCAGTGGCAAGACATGTGTACCTTTTGTCAAACTGCGCATGCCTTTGTTCAAGACTATTGCATATTGTAAAGAAGAATTGCAGCATGTAAAATGGCCTTAAGGCCTACTTAACCTTGCAGAATTTTATGCTGACCAGATTGTTTAACATGTTTGTTTTTGTATGTAAGCTTATGTATATGTAATTGTATGATATTTATTTAGCTGTACTTTTTACATACATTGGTTTTTATGTTTATATTCTATATTGTTTAATCTTACTTAATGTTTTTTTTTTATTATTTTGTTAGACCTTAGTTTTTATATGTAGTATGCTTTGTCAACGGAAACCTGATTTCTTTGATAATAAAGTATTTTGAGTTTGAGTTTAATGTTTAGGAACGTATGCGTGTGCTTGATTAGCTATATATCCAATACATTCCTTTTTTATATGAACTGTGAGAGTTTATTGAAACACTGTTAAAACGAAATAAAATAAGTCTATTGAACTAGAACAACAAAATTCACATCCGACTTCTTGCAAGTCCAAAAACAGAGTCCTCCTCTAATATTAATACAAATCTCAAGAAACATAGAGTTCCACCCCCTGTGCCAAAATTCCTCGCTCTGATTGGTCCTATTCGTTGGCAAAAGGGGTTTTTTTATCTTTGTAAACTTTCCCATGGTCAAAATAAAAACATTCATTACAGATAGTAAAATGGGAATTTGAAGAAAGCTTTACTACGAAGGGTCGTTTCGGTATTTTCCTATCATAAACCCTAAATGCAATAAACAGTTTACTATCGGTGATGGTTCCTACTATCGAACGTGCAACAACATATTTTAAAATCGTACAAAGAAGTGTTGTAAAAATAAAAATTAACGGATAGCATACAAGAACCTTAAAACTAAATTAGACTCTAAATGCCGATGGAAATTCCCACAATTATGTACAGAAAACTAAGTACCTACAAATTGTTACATTTTTCAATAGCAATAGATAATTAGCCTAGATTAAAAAAGTAAATGTAAAATAAAATAAATATGTACAGTATGTTATTTAGTAACAATGAAAAGAAAAACAAATATATACAGTGTGATAAGCGCAAATTTTAACTTTGGCAGACAAATGTGGGAGACATTCAGTCGACACAAATGTATATAAAACAAATTTTTCGTTTGGCAACTACTGTCAGGGTATTTCTTCATAAAGTGTGAGGGAAAAGTAAGGGAATATAATTTTAGCAAATTGCTGAGAACATTGAGTAAGTAAGAATTCTCAGTACAGGTGGAACCGATGTAATAGAATATCTTCGACACCGTGGAAAATGGAGCTACATCGTTTGAGGTACAACTTAAAAGGAAATATTGACACTTTCGTATTTAAATTTATGGTAACCAAAAATTTGGAAAAGCAGCCAAACTTGCATATATTCGTATTTTTTTCTCTTAACTTAATAAACTCGACTCCTTTTTTGTTTCACGAAATTAATTTGGCAATTCAAAGCGGTAATGCAGAATCAAATTTAGGAACAATACCGGAAATGAAGCATTGAAATTAGATTTTAAAATTTGAAGTTTATTTGCTTAATTTGAATGTTTTTATAAATATTTATAATTTTGCAATGTATATGAATTAAATAAACAGATATTACAAAAATATAAAAATTATTCAATTTCAATTAATTTTGCAAAATTATTTTTACATAAAGACAGAAATTTATTATGTTAAAACAGATACACATATTTTTTCGATCCAAAGAATTTATAGAGGTACGATTTAATTAAACCCGTTCTGTGAACCATGAGCTGCTCGAAAGTAAAATGAAATATTTCATTAAATCGTATGTGAGTCGACTGAAAACAGCTTTTGCCAGTTGTGCGAATTTCCGAATGAGTTAGTTTTATCAATGTTTTTATATTTTACTTCCACATCACGAATTAAGTTGTATTTTATTTGTATTGTATGATCTGTATCTAAAGGATGTGCTATTTTTATTTAATATATATTTATGACGCAGGCAGTCGAGACGTACTCAATAAATTACTTTTGTTTTTAAATACTCTATACAGGGTGTCCACAAGCAACCCCTACAAAATGAAAGGGGTGATTCTACATAAAAAACATGAAAACATTTTCATATTAACTTAGGTCCGGAAATGCTGCGTTGCGGAGATACAGGGTGTTGAAATATAAATTTTATTTTATTTTTTATTAAATATCTTTTGCCAATAATAAAATTTTCTCACGAAATTGGGCATTCGGGGTATTTTTTTGGGCGAGGAATCACAATTTGGTATTCGACTTCATTTGACACTTAGAGGGCGCTACTTACACTACTAGTATTTATGCAAATTTGCCCTAACTTTTTTGGCGATGCACTTCTGGGTTTTTTTACGAATAAATATTATTCTTGTACCTTTTCTAAGCAAAAAAGCTATACTTACTAAACAACGTTAGAGGTAACCGTTCTCGAGCAATTTGCAAGTTTATGCGTCGATGCAAGGAATACAAATTTTTTAATAATAATGAACTAAGGTGTATTTATTTCAAGACTATTCAAAATTAAAGGTAAGTATGAATTATTCTAAACTATAATAAAAGCTCCACGTGATGACAGAGAACATCTGATACGTCTATAAATATTCTGCATTGAACTCATTGCAGGCATTTTGAATTCGCAACCAGAGCTGCTCACGCGTTTGTATTGGAACGGAGTAACATGACATTTGAGAAAACCCCACATACAAAAATCACAAGGATTTAAGTCTGGCGACCTAACTGGCCATTGAACTGGTCCGCCTCTACCAATCCACTGATTATCGTAAGTCTGATCCAGATATTGACGCACATTTCGACCAGTATGAGCCGGACACCCATCGTGCATAAACCACATGGCTTGCCGAATATTTAAAGGAACTTCCTTTAGTAATGTGGGTAAAATATTCTGAACAAAAATTAGTCGTTAGTTCGACCTGTCAACTCAACAGGTTCAATTAGGTTGTTTACAATACCAATCCACACATTAATTCTAAACCTATGTTGATGTTTGGTTTCTTTCACAACATAGGGATTATCCCCAATATATGCATAATGATGTGAATTGTTTAAATTATGAATTCCGTCTCTCGTGAAACTAGATTCATCGGACAATAAAATACGAGAATAAAAAGTTCGATCTTCAATTTTCTTATTTCTCATCCAATCGGAAAATACTACAGGCACACGAAAATCACCCTCCATCATAGCATGCACCTTTCTAAAATGAAACGGATATAAGTTCTTCTTGTGTATAATATAACTTACAGATGATTTGCAAATTCCTGGATGCATCACTGACAATCTTCGACAACTTAATTCTGGGTTATCTTCTAGATCCATCAGAATAGCTTCTTCGAATTTCTCAACTATAACGGGATGCCTACCCGTTTCATTTTTCTTGGAGACACCGATCCGTTTTCCCTCAACCTCAGGTGAAGTGCTGTAAAGGTTGTATGAGTGGGATGGATTCTATTCGGAAACTTTTCAACATATCTACCAGGGGCGTGCAGTCCATGGAAGCAGTGCTTCCCCAAAAAAAATTACAAAACATCTTCTAAAATGTAATTTTTGAAATAGGAAACCATTAATTTAGTTTATATTAAAAATGCTAAAATATTATCTTAATTATCAAGCCCATAAGCCCAACCATTAATTTAGTTTATATTAAAAATGCTAAAATATTATCTTAATTATCAAGCCCATAATAAATGCGGCCTTGACTCCGACCCAGCCACAAGAGAATATCGAATAGAACCTATTCGGGCTGCTTGCTTCTCTGCATCCAAGTCCTGTATGCTTGATTTCCTGTGAATTGAGCCAGAGGTTATTGAACTTTCCACCGGCTGTTTGCAATTTTTGCATTTCAGTCGCGTGCTTTAAGTGGTGGCGGAAGCTATCGTTGGAGTAGGTTCTTTGTTTGACGTGGATATGCAAATACCGTCAACTTCGGCTGTCGGTAATAACGCTGAAAATGTTGGAGAATTTAGTAAGAAGAGTGTGTGTGAATGTGTGGTGTGTGTCTTAATAATAAAGGGATTTTCAACATTAAACTTCGCTGATAAGCTTCAAATAATTTCCAAAGGAAAGGCAAAACCGCTTATGAAAAATTTAATCACAAAAATGAAAAACTGTATTAGACATTTTTATCCGGAAAAACAATTTAAATGGCTAACAGAGTGTGAGAATATAAGTAAATTATTTTGTTGGTCATGTTTACTTTTTGAAAATGAAAAAGGTCTCTGGAAAAAACTGGTTTTTCCGATTTAAACAATTTCCATAAAGCTGTAAAAAGACACATTATGTCCAAAGCGCATTTACAGGGCGTCATAAAAGAAAAAGTCTTCGGCAAAACCAGAATTGAACACGCCCTTAATAAACAGTTGGAAATTAGTCACCGCCAACACAATGAACTAGTCAATAAAAATAGGCAAATATTAAGAAGACTTATCGATGTTGTTCGTTTTCTCGGACAGCACGAATTGGGATTAAGAGGTCATGACGAAACAAGGGTTTCTTCAAATAGAGGAAATTTTCAAGTTTTACTTAGTTTAATGGCTAAAAATATGATGATTGCTTAAAAAATCATTTAGAGCAGTCTAGCGTTTTTCGCGGAACATCGATTCGAATCTAGAATGATTTAATTTCCGCTGTTGCAACCATTATTCTAAAAAGAATTAGTCCGGAGATTGGCGAGGCGCGGTTCATTGCTGTTGTTCTGGACGAAACAACTGATATCACTAATTTTAGCCAATTATCTATAGTAATACGCTACGTTAAAACAGACGGAAGTATTCAAGAGCGATTTTTAGGTTTTAAGAATATGTCTGAAAATCGTACAGCAGATGCATTATATACCATAGTTTATAACGTTACTAAAAAAATTAATGGAGAGAAAAAATTAGTTGCTCAAAGCTATGACGGAGCTGCAGTGATGGCAGGACAATTAGGGGGTCTGCAAGCTAAAGTTCGAGAAACTTTCCCAAGTGCTGTGTTTGTCCATTGTTTTGCTCATAAATTAAATTTAGTTTTATCCCAGTCCATCAATCACATTAAAGAGTTTAAAGTTTTTTTCGTTACTTTAAGTGTCATGGCTGCTTTTTTTTCCAAGCCAACAAAACGTACACAAGCTTTGGACTCCATTGTCCACAAACGATTGCCCAACGTAGCTCCTACTAGGTGGAACTATAATGGAAGACTTGTGTTAAGAGTATCTGAAAATCGTGAATCACTGATTGAACTATTTGAGAATATAATAGAACATAATGAAACGTGAGATTCAGAAGCAATAAATAGTTCGAGGGGGTTTTTGGACTGTTTGAAACGAGATTTTATTTTTTGTTATTTGTTGAACATATTTTCAGAAATATTTCCATTCTCGGACAATGTTTTTAATATATTACAAACTAAAACAAATGATATTGCTTTTTGCCTAAAAAAAGTGGATGATTTTAAGTCCATGTTAAGCCAAAAAAGAGATGACTGACCTATTTTGGGAGAAAACGATGACATTAAATGTAGAGCCAGAAGCCAACCGTCTTCGAACAGACAAGGTGGGAGATGTTCAAACATCATACAGACGCCTCTTTTATGAAATAATCGATCAAATTCAGCAACAAATAAACTATAGATTTAACTGTTTAAATGATTTTAAATTCTTCGAGCTCTGCAATTTTGATGCATTTAAAAGAAAAACTTCGAATTCCTCAACTACAACGAGATGCCTACCCGTTTCATTTTTTTTGGAGACACCGATCCGTTTTCCCTCAACCTCTGGTGAAGTGCCGTAAAGTTTGTATAAGTGGGATGGATTCTATTCGGAAACTTTTCAACATATCTACCAGGGGCGTGCAGTCCAAGGAAGCAGTGGTTCCCCAAAAAAAAATTACAAAACATCTTCTAAAATGTAATTTTTGAAATATGAAACCATTAATTTAGTTTATATTAAAAATGCTAAAATATTATCTTAATTATCAAGCCCATAATAAATGCGGCCTTGACTCCGACCCAGCCACAAGAGAATATCGAATAAAACCTATTCGGGCTGCTTGCCTCTCTGCATCCAAGTCCTGTATGCTTGATTTCCTGTGAATTAAGCCAGAGGTTATTGAACTTTCCACCGGCTGTTTGCAATTTTTGCATTTCAGTCGCGTGCTTTAAGTGGTGGCGGAAGCTATCGTTGGAGTAGGTTCTTTGTTTGAACGGCTATCCGTGTATTGTGTGATATGTACGTCGCGTCGTGCATGGTGCGATATGAAAGACAATAATACGGACGTGGATATGCAAATACCGTCAACTTCGGCTGTCGGTAAGAACGTTGAAAATGTTGGAGAATTTAGTAAGAAGAGTGTGTGTGAATGTGAGCTCTGCAATTTTGATGCATTTAAAAGAAAAACTTTTCCAGAAGATGCGTTTAAATCTCTTCTTCTCCGTTATGGCCAGTTCTTCGACCGAGTGTTACGATCTGCACTAAAAGTGATTTACGAAACTGACGACATTAGCGCAAAAAATAACGCTAAGGAACTAATGCAATTTTTAAAAGACAAGGAGCTGGAAGATGCCTACACCGAAGTGTCGAAATTGTGTGAATTAGTATTGACAATACCTGCCACAAGTTCATCAGTAGAACGCAATTTTTCAACACTTAAACGTATACAAAATTTCGTGAGAAATTCAACGGGGCAGGAGAGACTTTCGCATACAGCGCTGTTGTCCATTGAAAATAAACTTCTCCAAGTATGCCTTTTTTTATGAATAAATACTTACAGTTTCCTAAGCAACTAACTAACGGTCACCACGTAGAGCATTTATTATAGTTTAGAATAATTCATATTTACCTTTAATTTGTATTGTCTTAAAATAAATACATCTTATTATTTAAAAAAAAATTGTTTGCATCGACTCATAAACTTGCAAATTGCTCGTGAACGGTTACCTCTAGCGTTGTTGAGTAATATTTTCTTAGAAAAGGTACAAGAATAATATTTATTCTTAAAAAAAAACCAGAAGTGCATCGCCAAAAATGTTAGGGCATTTTACAAAAATAATAGTAGCGTACGTAGCGCCCACTAAGTGTCACATAAAATCTAATACCAAATTATGATTCCTCACCCAAAATATACCCCGAATGCCCAATTTCGTCAGAAAATTATTATTTGCAACAGATATTTAATAAAAAATAAATTAAAATTTATATTTCAACACCCTGTATCTCCGTTTTTTTATGTAGAATCACCCTTTTCATTTTGTAGGGGTTGTTGGTGGACACCCTATATATTTATTTTTATATTTTTGGCCTCTGCCATATATTCTAGACATATATTTGATATAACATTAACATATCTTTAATTGTGCAAGCTTTGCTTAGGCGAGGGCGTAATTTCGGGACTTAATCAGGTCGCGGGTCGTAGATAAGAAATAAGTTGGTAGTAGTGAATAAAAAAGCGATAAAAATTCACACATTTTTTTATTTATTAATTATAATAGCATAATCAAACATATAAAAAACAAATTAACAAAAACAGATAGAAAAGTCAAGTAAAAATTAATGAGAGACTTGAGTTTGAAACTAAGAAACAAGATGATCAATATTGGGGTTAATATCACTAGAACATAGGCGCAAATTATTTTCTAAATTAACATCTGTAAGCCGAGTACGATGCTTATTTTTATTAATTTTCATGATTGAAAAAAGCTGCTCACATTTATACCTGCTACTGAATGTACAAATTATTTTTTGTGTGAAAACTCTCAGCTGTGGATTCTTACCGTCTGGCTACTTTTCTAAGACACTACAGTCTCTCCAAGCTAAGGGTTGTCTAGCTTTACTAACAAAATTCTGAAATTCCAATGTTTAGAACACAACTCCCAGTCCGAAACTTGTTGCCCTTAACTAGGGCACGGGTCGGAAAACTTGTGGTTTGACGATGTTGGGCACCGAAGTTGAATTTCGTTGTAAATCCAGCAAAACTGCCGAAAATATATTGATAATATCTTCTGTATTAGCGAAGAAAAGCAAGCAAAAAAAAAGTCGAAAACTCTCATTAAAATTGGATTTTCTCTTGGGCTTCTTCACCATTGCAATCTGCACTAACTTGCCAAAATATCCGAATCAACAAAATTATTTATTGACGACTATGCCATGACGACGCTAAGTTCTTTTACACCGTTACTACTCTGTTTTATCTCATATTGTCAAATACTTGGTAAAATCTAAAGTTACTACTAAGATCCGGTCAGGATTGAGCACACTGGCGTAGCTGTAATTCGAACTTCAGATGTTCTGGGCGTTCTATAAACTGAAAATTAGAGAATTTACTGACATTTATAAACATTCTAACAGTTTAAATAGAGATACGGGCTATAGTTTAGATCACATATGAGCAACTCCCGGCCCTCCACCAGCTCCAATCCGGTCCGCGAGAGGTTCAGAATTTTCAAATAACGCGCAAAAAAATTAAAGATATAGCATACATAGTTTATTTGTAATAACTCTCAACTGTAGACTGACCGACGGGTTAGTAACACAACAAGCAAAGTTCAATACATTTAATTGTTAATTAGAAAATAGTACAATTTAGAGAAACAACAAGGCGAGAAGTCTGCGTCTCTTCAAAGTCGAAAAACAGAATGAATACGAATAAATCCAACTACATCTAAGAACTTAATATATTATGTAAACAGTTTTTATCTGCTAGCCGGGCGGCGGTGACGAAGCATTACAGTGAATCACCCGCCTTATTCTCGACGAGCAATACGGTTTGTCCACACGGCCATCCTGTGAGGCTTTCGTCCTCGAAAGTCATTAACCTAAGAAAGAAAAAAAGAAAAAAAAATGTACTGTTTATTTCTTTTTTTTTTTTTTTTTTTTAATAATTAATTTTGTCTAACATATGCCTGAGACGGCAGTCAATTAATGCCTGAGGTGATCAGTTTATGCCTTAGATGGCGATCAATTTATGCCTAAGATGGCAATCAATTTATGCCTAAGATGGCAATCAATTTATGCCTAAGATGGCGATCAATTTATGCCTAAGATGGCGATCAATTTATGCCTAAGATGGCGATCAATTTATGTCTAAGATGACGATCAACTTATGCCTAAGATGGCGATCAATTTATGCCTAAGATGGCGATCAGTTTATGCCTAAGATGGCGATCAATTTATGCCTAAGATGGCGATCAATTTATGCCTAAGATGGCGATCAATTTATGCCTAAGATGGCGATCAATTTATGCCTAAGATGGCGATCAATTTATGCCTAAGATGGCGATCAATTTATTTACCTTGAATTTGGAAGAGCTTCATATCTTCCACTCCAACGACTCCTTCATAAGGTCTAGACGACCTTTCTGTGTGTAGGTCTTCTTTAATTCTGTATCTGTCATTGGGTAAGATTTCGATAATTTTGAATGGTCCTCTAAATTTTGGGAGCAATTTTTTACTTTCCTGGTTCGATGGAAAACTGCTTGTTTTGGTGAGCACTAGGTCACCGACTGAGAAGAATTTTGGAGGTGTTCGTTTTTTGTTGAAGGTAAGATCTTGTTCAATTCTGTTGCGTTCCAGATTTATGGCTGCCTTCTTTCTGATTTTCGTAACATCTATTGCTTCCTCGTCCGAGATGGTATGTATATCCGTATCTGTTTTTAATTGAAAACCAAACAGGAGTTCTGAGGGCGTGTGTTGAGTTATTCGGTGCTTGGTACTGTTGATTCCTTGTTGGATTTGATTAATAGCAATATCCCAATTGTTTTTGTCTGTGCTAGCGCCTGAAGTTGCCAGGGCATCCAGAATTGTCCTATTTGCCCGTTCTACCTGCCCATTTCCTCTGGGCATACCGGTTGCTGTTGTAAACAGCCGAATGCCTTTGTTATTTACGTATTCTTTAAATTGTTTTGATGTAAATCCAGTGCCTGCATCCGTGACGATGCGCCTAGGGTTTCCCAAAATTGAGAAGATCTCTTCAAGCTTGCTAATAACATGCTTTGACGAAGTATCGGGAACGGGTTTTATGTAAGTAAACTTCGAGAATCCATCCACAACTACCAGCAGGTATTTGTTCCCGTTTAGAGTTTCAACGAAAGGCCCCAGATGATCTAAGTGAAGTGTATGGTGTGGCCTAGCATACTTGGGAATGGAATGTAAGAACCCGGGTTTTTTACCACCACGTTCCTTGTGATAAAGACAAAATAGACAGGAGTTTATGTATTTTTTTATAAATCTGTTCATTTTTGAGAACCAGAACGACCGTTTAATTCTCTCGACTGTTTTGTCAAATGCGAAATGGCCGATGTCATCATGATTAGCTTTGACTATCTGCCACCTACAGTTTTTTGGTACTACTAATCTATTTCCAAATGGGGTTATTCGATAAACTTTATTTCCTCGCAAATCATAGTCGTTAAAAATTATTTTATTGTTGTCACTATCCCCACTTAACAAAATTTCCCTAATTTCCGCAATAGCAGGATCTAATGATTGAGCTTCGCGAAAATAGTCGTTTTCTGTTATTACTAAGATCTGTTCTGTTTGTGAAAAGTCCTGTGTTTCGAAATTGCGGCTCAAAGCATCAACGTGTTGCATTTGACAACCTGGTCTGTGCACAATTTGAAAACAAAAATCCTGCAAGAACAAAATCCACCGAGCTATGCGAGGAATAATTGTGTGTTTATTCCACGCATTTTTGACTGCATTACAATCTGTGTATATGTTAAATTCGTTTCCCAGTAAGTAAAAACGAAAACGGTCTACTGTTTTTACAATTGCAAGTAATTCTAACTCAAACGAGTGATAATTTTTTTCTGGTCCCGTGGTTTGCTTACTAAAGAAAGCCACAGGACTTTCGAGATTACCCTCGCACTGAGTCAGAATTCCCGCATAACCTTCTCTACTAGCATCGGTATATACTCTAATCTCTAACTTTGGATTGAATATTTTTAAGGCTGGTTTTGAACATATTTGTTTTTTTAAAAAGTCAACTATTGCTGAGTGATTATCAGTCCATTCCCACTTAGAATCTTTTTTTAAAAGTTTTGTCAAAGGTGCTGATATGCGTGCAAAATCTTTGAAAAATTTTCGAAAATAGCCAACAAGGCCAAGGAATTGCCTTAAGTGGTGTTGGTTTTTAGGATAGGGGAATTTTAACACTGACTCTATTTTAATATCCGATGGGTGTACTTTATTAAAAGATATTTCATAGCCTAAATATATAATTTTTGTCATCATAAAAAAGGATTTTTTTAATTTAATCGTAAGTCCATATTCTTTTATGATTTCTAATACTTTGTTTAAGATACAAAGGCCTTCAGATATGGTTGTTGATGGTATCAACAAATCATCTAAATAAGGTATAACATTATAATGACGCAACGGGGAAAATATTACATTCATAAATTGCTGGAACACCGATGGAGCATTACAAAGTCCAAAAGGGACCCTAACATACTCGTAATGCCCCTCCGGCGTTACAAAAGCAGTATATGGTATTGATTTTTCTTCCATCGGGATTTGGTGAAATCCCGATGCTAAATCAAGGCAGGAAAAGTATTTAAAATCGGACATAGTATCAATAATTTCTTCAATTATAGGTGTAGGAAAAGAATTTTTGACCGTTATTTTATTAAGGGCTCTATAGTCCACTACCATTCTTTTCTCATCACCTTTTTTTTCTACTAAAAGAGCAGGACTTGAGTAGGCAGATTTGCTTTCTCTAATAATATTAGCTTCTAACAATTCTTTTGTAATTTTTCGAAAAATTAATTTGTCTTTTTCAGTGGCTCTGTAGGGCCTTCTAGAGATTGGTTTATTTGTTGTTAGTTCTATAGACAAAGAAACATTATGAGCTTTTCCTATAGTATTTTTTGACTCAATCGTGCATGATTTAAATGAATGTAACAGGTTATATAATGCATTTAGATCGTCAGGAGACATATTTTGTTCATGATTTATATTCTCTGAATGTTCAAATGTATGAATTTTATTTTTAAAGTAAAGTAAATTATCGATTTTATAATATATAATGTCGGGGTTTTCTGTAAAGTTACTGCCTATCAAAATATCAAATTTAAATTCTAAATTATTTATTACGTAAAAACATATTTCGCTATCAACTTCATCTATTTTAATATGTTCCCGAACATACTGTGTTACTGTCGTACCTGTTCCTAAAAATCCGGAAAGTTTAACTGGCTCTTCTATGTCGTGTATTTTAAAATTCAATTTATGAGCCACTGATTGCTTAATTAATGAACATTCACTACCGAAATCTATAAATGCACTACATTGCTTACCATTAATACTTACGTTCTTATAAAATTTAGATTGAGAATTAAAATTTTCGATATAATTAACATTTTGAATTTTAGAAGGATTTGTATTTTTAGCGTTTTTATTTGTATTATTATTTTGCTTTTTTAAACAATTTATTTCAATATGGCCCTTGATTCGGCAAAAATTGCAAACCTGATGTTTATGACGACAGTCGGATCGGTCGTGCCCCAATTTACCACAAGCCATGCATGTTCTTACTTTATTGTCTATGTTGTCAGATTTACTATGCGAAACTCTAGAAGAATGGCTTATGCTAGCTTGGGGCACGAACGTGGAACTTCTCTGATGTGTAGAGCCTTGAAAATGCGGTTTAGTTGTAGGTGCACTGTTTTGTACAAAACTTGGTAAATTGTAGGTTTTATTTTTAAGATACGCCCCCAAGGCATTCAAATCAACCATATTCGAAGCTTCTACAGCAGAGGTTATGTTATTATCACTGATTGCGCCACAAATTAAGGAAATTTTATCAGTGTCAGAAAAATTTACCTTTAATTTATTAATTTCAGATAAATGTTCAAAGAAAAAATCATACAAGGAGCAACCTTTAGTGGGTTTATGATTTACTATATTCATTAATAGTTTATAAGCATTACGATTTGATTTGAAAGTGGATTTCAAAATATCTTTCCATTTATCCCAAGAATACTCTGACCATCCCATTTCACTTTCTATAAACGTGTCGTACCATAATTTTGCGGTTCCCTTAAGCTTGTTTAAAGCTTGAAATATTATAACGTTGTCAGGCCAATGATAAGTATTAGCGTGATGTTGGATGATTTCAATCCACTCATCAACATTCATTGTTTTAGGATCAAACTCCGGAATAATCGTGGAACTTTTAAAATTTGTCTCCATTAAAGGTTGCGTGTTAACTAAAATACGTGGAGGCGTGTAACTTACAGTTTCTCGGCTTCTCTTCACTTTGTTTTTTGTCTTACGATCGTATTTGCACTCACTGGATGTTGAACTGTCCTCTGAAGACGAAGGCGAACGTTGCCTTCGTGATCTCTTGCGATGATGGGGCATAATTTGTGATTTTAGCACTTAATAAACAGCACAATACACCAATATCCCAACCAGTTCTTTTTCGACCACTTCTGATGTAGACTGACCGACGGGTTAGTAACACAACAAGCAAAGTTCAATACATTTAATTGTTAATTAGAAAATAGTACAATTTAGAGAAACAACAAGGCGAGAAGTCTGCGTCTCTTCAAAGTCGAAAAACAGAATGAATACGAATAAATCCAACTACATCTAAGAACTTAATATATTATGTAAACAGTTTTTATCTGCTAGCCGGGCGGCGGTGACGAAGCATTACAGTGAATCACCCGCCTTATTCTCGACGAGCAATACGGTTTGTCCACACAACCAACCTAAAACTGTATTCTTCAAATCATAAAGACTAAAATCGATAACTAATTTCATTAAGCGTACTACAGATCGAGTCAGAAATAGTCGTTAGAAAGAACCAAACAGATAAACATTCGGGAAGCCGCCCGATGACCTTGAAGCACTCCGAGTGACGCGTTATGAATAATAGTCGGCTTTGAGCGCTCGCATCGTATATTCGCTTGCGATCGAGACTCTCGATTCGAGAGTATTCTAGTTGCTTATTGCGGGTAATATATAAACTACTCCGCGCGTGTAAACTCATTACTTCTTAACAACTGAGAAGAAAAGACGCGGGAAATGTTCAAGCAAATTCAGCTCAGAAGAAAAAGAATCTATCAAAATGTCTGGTTTTAAAAAGCGGAAAGTGAGTGAGAGACAAAATATCGTCAATTCCAAAACAAAAGAACTGATAAATACTTTTTTATCATGCACAGTGGCAAACCTATGTGTTTGTTGTGCAATGAAACAATTTCTATTTTAAAAGAATACAATATGAAGCGGCATTACTCCAGCAAGCATTTCGCTCAATATAATTTACTTACGGGTCAGTTAAGAAAGGATAAAATTAAAAAACTCAATACCGATTTAGGGAATCAGCAACAAATGTTCCATGTACAAAGATCAAATCTAGAGAGTGCTGTTAAATCTAGAGTTTTATAGTTAGTTCCAAAATAGTGAAAACATCGAAGTCGTTTTCTGAGGGAGAGTTTGTTAAAGACTGCCTTGTAGATGTTGCAGAACTTTTGTGCCTAGAAAAGAAAAAAGAGTTTGGAAAGTGAGCTTATCGCGACGTACTGTTGTTCGACTTATATATATGATGGCTAGTGATATCAAAAAAACATTGACTGATATATTGGCTGGTTTTCAAGCATTTCCGATTGCTTTGGATGAGAGTACCGATTTATCTGACACAGCACAGTTAGCTATTTTTATGGTGTGTTGATGAAGAATTTGTAGAGACAGAGGAATTACTGGCTTTACGGCCACTACAAGAGACCACTACTGAGGGACTACTACTGGAAAAGATATTTTTGCCGAGGTGCAAAGTATTTTTGCGCAACATGGTTTGCAGGGGTGTAAATTAGTTAGAGTGTGTACAGATGGTGAGCCTTCAATGGTCCGTTCACAAAAAGGTTTTATCGGAATTCTGAAAGAAAGAGCAACCTCTCCGAATATCTCTCCGATTTAATAATTCTGCATTGCATTATTCAACGGAAGAACGACATGTATGTGGTACTAAGTACTATCAATTTCATTAGTTCCCGCGGACTTAACCATCGCCAGTTTAAAGAATTTTTGGATGACCTCTCTTCAGAACACGATGATGTGACATACTACTGCAAAGTAAGGTAGCTAAGCAAAAGTAAAATGCTAAAAAGATTTTATGACCTTAGAAAAGAAACAGCTTATTTTATGGAAATGAAAGAGAAAACATTGCCGCAAATTTGTGAACCAACATGGCTTTGTGACTTGGCATTCCTGGTAGACATCACAGGACCCTTAAACGGCCTGAACTTGAAGCTTCAAAAACAAGGGAAACTGGTAAATCAGCTGTACAGTCATTTTAAAGCTTTTCAAAACAAAATTCCCTTGTGGGAAGCACAAATGAGAAGTAAAAATTGTTTTCAGTCACGAAAACACTGAATACGGACGCTATGCTAAAGAACTGAATCTACTTTTAGAGCAATTCACTGATCGGTTTTCCGATTTTAAGAATATAGATAGAACTTTCAATATTTTTGCAAATCCTTGTAAGTGTGATGTGGAAGATGCTCCGCTTCATCTACAAATGGAGTTGATCGAGCTTTAAGATGCTCATATTTGAAGTCCAAATCTGATGCTGTGGAACTAAGCGAATTTTTGCAGAACCTTTCCGAAGAAAGAATCAATATCTTTTCGGCAGTTTTGCTCGATTTACTGTAATCTGTTAGAAAAGTAGCCAGTCGGTAATCAGCCAGACAGCGTCTTCATTCAAGCCTATAACTGATCCAGGATTGAGCTATCTTCTCTAAAGATAAGTGGTTTTGTAAATTTTAAGACAATTTTTTTACAAAATTAGCCAGACTGTTTGATTGCTCTAGATATACACACATATTCTTTTAAAATTTCATTTTGTTCATTGTAAATTGTAAATTCAAAGCTATTATCAATTGTACTAGGAGTTTCCAGATCGAAGGACTGATTTCATCGATTTTTCTTTTGAAATCATATTTTAATTAGATATCTATTTTTTTGTGTCCTTGCTAACGTAATACTAGTAGATTTTGGAGCGCTGATCACGAATCCGAAGTCAGATTTTTTCGGTGATGTTTCGTTTCTGAGATATTGGCCATCAAAGTTTACAATCTTATAATACAGTTTTTTGACTTGATCTGGATCTGTCCCTTTAGGTTAGCACCTGGTTTGTTAATAAAGGCATATTTCTTAAGAAAACCATCATTAAAGCCATAATAAATCATAAAAAAAGTGAATGACAAGCAATCATCAGAAATATCCGCGGGCCTTTACAATCGAATGTTCGATACCAGTTTAGCAGACGGATATTTCTGATCATTGTACGAAAGCTTTCACGGCTGGAGTCAATTGGTTCTCGTATTTAGACCGTGTCAAATTGGAATTACGTTCTTCACTGCACAAGATCGAAACACTGATTCAGTGTTTGAACTTGTGCAGTGAAAATCCCTGAAGATGCCTCGTGCAATCGCAAGCGAAACTTCGGGAATTAATTCCAATTTGACACGGTCTAAACCCAAGAACCATGATTTCTTAATTTTTGATCATTGCTTGTCAGTCACTTTTTGTTATTTATTATGGCTTTAATATTGATTTTATTGATATATACGGCTTTAATGATAGTTTTATTGACAAACCTGATGCTAACAGGACAGATTCACCTCACAGGTCAAAATCTGTGTAAGATTGTGAACTTTGATGGCGAATATCTCGAAAACAAAACGTCGCTGAAAAAATATGAGTTCGTATTCGTAATCAACGTTACAAAATCTAGTACGTGAACCAAAAATCGTTTACATCGACCAGGAGACGCTATACAGTATAATTATCTTAATTTTTTCACAGTTGATGGTATCATAACCTATATTGTACACACTTTTATTGTTCAGTAAGTTTTCTTGGCATGTCTCAAATATCCTGCTTTTATAATGAGCACCTGAGGAATATAGGTCGTAAAAGTAAATTTCCCAAGCATCATTAAAGTTCCAAAAACTGATGAGCATTAACATCGTTGTAAATCTGAGTGGCTGGGACAGTATGTCTACTACATCTAACTGTCTTTATGATGCCACAACTTTATAGTAAAATAGTAAAAAATGGTGGTTGTGACAACTAAACGACGACTTTAAAATAAGAATTACCAAGAGGTTTGATTGAAAGAGCCCACGACTACACAAGAAGTTGTAAAACATCACTGTATAGGAACTTAGTAATAACCTTATAATGTAACAGATCGTAAGGATTTCCATATCTTACTTTTTGTTAAGTAAATACAAGTTTAAAGGATTCAAAGAAACTCTAGAGCAGTTCTATTTAATGTTCGCCAAGTTTTCTATAAAAAAAACCATAATTTATCTTTCAGTCGCCCTAGTGGTTAGATTTTGGAGAAATTTAATTTTTTTATCATATGAGTTTTTTAATTAATATTAATATAAATTTAACAAAGTTTATTCTGACATTTATAGATAGTAACCTTGTAAAATCACTAAACTCTTCAAATGTATAATTCTTTTATTTGTTATCTTGCTCAATCAATTGCGTTGATATTTTTCGGCCTACTTCTCTACTTTCATAATAAACAATTTTCATTCGTTCATTGTTTTATGAAGTAGTAGCTAAGAAATATTCATACATTATTATGACCATGAGTACATCATAATCTGGCAACAGTCTCCTTCACTTTGTATAGAGAAGAATATAATAATAATATCAGAGTTGAAAGAGAAAGAAAACTAAACAGCATGAAAGAAGTCTCTTAGTTCAATAACGTAGGAGGGACATCAAAGTTACCCTTAAATTTTATAATAAATTCCCCATTTTGGTAACAACGTGGTATCTAAACGTTTTCCACCACTAGTAGTAATTGCAACTTTAAGATTTTTCACCGATTCGTAACAGCGACTAAAAATGCTGGTTGGGTTATTAATAAACAGGAGCTGATTGTTTTACAATTTAGTATTATTTTCTTTGTATATCTTGTTATTCACTGTTCTTATATGTTAGTAATTGAGTTTTGATATATTAGGTACCCTGAGAAAAATAATGGTATATACCACCTAACTCGTATCATGCTATTATGAAGGACTGTTCAAATTAAAGATTACTTACCTCGAGAAGATTGTGCACTACTAACACTAACTCGCTCTTCTTCGGTGATCGTCGCTAGACCCTCGTTTACAATAAGCTCCCCTTCACTGTCACTACTTCCCTCTAAACTATCACTATCGATCTCTGCATCTCCTCTGTATCCTAATACTGCTACGAAGCCTTCAGAGTCTGCAGATCGTTCGAAATCTAGTTTGATATTTTTGTTTGATAATTTGGCGTTTGTCGAGGAAGCACTAAAAATACGAAAAATATTATTGAGGATATATATCCTATTTAAAAAAAATGTCTTTGATTGTTGTTCCGTTGGATGTTTACCCATGAGTAGTCATTCATATTTATACGAATCAAATTTCGTGGATTAAATTGTCAAGAAAAAGTCACATTCAATATGGGAGTAGATCGAGGAATAGAAATAAATATCAATAATAATTATACATTAAATTACTATTGGCTAATAACAGTGCTTACCAACAACAAAAATATCTCCCTAAAAGAACTGATTTGAAGATTAAATAGCACAAGACATTATAAAAAAATAAATAGGAACAATATAAAATGACAATAATAATAACCTCTAAACAAATCCCTGACGTTTAAGGTTTTGATGTGAAAAGCCTGCGTATGCTGATGCCTTTGTCTAGGAAGTTCATTTTGGTAATTTAATATTTTGACATATTTCTTGAATGTATTCGAAAGATAATAGTTCATGTTTCATACTTGTCTTTTATTATTGATTTATGGAATACCAATCGAAATTAAAAACATTGCCTATTGCCAGGTAAAATCTTTTATCACACAAACCAAAATTTCAACTCATTCATTTTATAATCTTCGCTTAGAGCAGGACCTCCCGAAACAGTGGGGCGCGCCTCCCTAGGGGGGCGTAAAGAGAACTTAAGGGAGGTCCAATCAATTCATTCGAATTACTGTAATACAAAAGACCTGATATATTTTTTGTTAGGGGATATGAATGAAAAAAATGAAAATTTTATAATCCGGGATCCCTGCCTTAGAGTAGATTTTTTATTTAGCTTAAAAACTTCCTTTAAATTAATTTAGTTTAATTTTCTATAAACTCACGAATAGACTCAGAAAATCGTAGGTTGTTTATTAAAAAATAACTTGCTGAAGCATTGAAGATTCCAGAGAACAGATGAGATAATATTATAAAGATTTTGATTTTTATAGGAGTATAAAATTTGTTTTCCATAATTTGGGATAATTGTTTGACAAATCCATTTATTTATATTTTAGTGTACTCTAAATGAATTAGAAACTCCATGATAACGAATAAATTCACAATAAATATTTTCAATATCAGCAAACTGATTTTTTTTGTTTTCGCATAGATTGTTGAAAAGCTCCAATAGAATATCGGAAACTATGGGCCTAACTTAAAAATAATAGAAGCTCACAATGTATAGAAAAAAAGTGCCAATGTTTAGGTTTAAAATAAAATTGAAGCGCAATTTATGGTGATATAGGGTTTGATTAGAAATTTAGTTTTTACACTTTTTAAAAATTGAACTGGAAATTGACATGCTTGACAAACATTACAACTTGCAATAAAAACAAAAGTATTCATTTAATAAAAAAAAAATTCTTTGAGGTCAACCCTGCTGCTGATGCTTTATTTTTATGCTAAAATGATACAGAGTGTGTAATAATAAAAGGCTTATAGAGATTAAAATATTAAATCACTTTTTTTGTTTTTTTTTAAATTAATATCAAATGTGAGTTATATTACACATGTTTTCAACAACATTTTAATGTCACTGTTTTATATCAAACCTTAGCTATAAAATTGTTTTGAATTCCGTCCTTATCTTCAGTGTAAAATTTTATTAGTTGCGAATATAGATTATTTTTCAACATTAAAACAGACCACGATATTTTCCATAATTTGGCGCTGTAGGAACTGACACCGTGGTTACTAGTTTCAACTTTTTATTGGGTATATTAAGACTCCTTTTTCTTGTTACTTCTCTACACCCCTTGGCATACAGTCTAGCATATTCTGAATTATTCTAATACCAAATGAGTGACTAGAAGTATTTTATCAGTTTGTTTTTAACGTGAAATATTTTTTTAGAAATATTTAATCAATAGCAAAAGTTATGGTACGAGCGTTGATCGAACCCGCACCTCTGGATCTCTAGCCCATTGCTCTAACCAACTATCAACTATCGTACCACTGATAAGCAATTCGTTAGGACTTGTACATGTCCAAACCCCAGTGGCGGCTATTCAGGTGAAGTAGGTGAAGTGCTACTTCGCCAGGAGAAATAAACAAGCAAACATCTAATTATATTTATTATATATCTCTTAAAATTTTAGTTTTTACATTCATTTATTCACCTAATTGGCAAAAAATAAACTAGACATCTCGAATAAATATTTTACTTGGCCGTTGGCGGCGTGTCTTTTTAAAACTTTCAATCGAACTTTATTATAACAACTATAACAGTGGCGCAAACCGCTTCGACTTTGCTGGAGGTGCTATGTTTAGTTTTCGATTTTTCTACGACGTTGCCATGACAACACGTTCACGATGACGTCGACCGCAGGGAAGAATAATGTTAATCAGCGCCATACAAGGTTCTCAGCGAACTGCTGCCACAGTACACTACACCCACGTGTCGTTCAGTTTGGTGTGGTTGTTTACTTTTATTTTCGCGGATTTCGCTGCAACCGGTGAGTTCATTTGCAGTTTGCTTGACTTTTTTGTGTTATATTTATTTATGGTGTTGTTACAACTTTATTTGGTGTCGGGTTTATTAATGTACATTATTAGTTGACTATAATATATATGCTTTAAAATGAATCCGATCAAGGATGTGGTTTGCATTTTGTTAGAAACTCCATTTAATCGATGGAAGGAACAAGATCATTTGACTTGATAATTTCCGCAAAAAAATAAATAAAAAAAAAGTGCTAGAACATCTAATGTAAGTTTTAAGTCATCCTAGTTTTCGGCGTACAAATGGTTACGTAGTAGTCAAATATTATAAAAATTGTTTTGTTGGCCTTGTTTACTATTTTCCAATACATATTCAGTGTGGAATAAGGAAGGATTCGCAGGTATGTTAAATATATCAAGGTCTTTACATAAACATGAAGACTCGGCGGAGCACTTGAAATGCGAATTAACGCTAAAAACATTTGTAAAAAATCAAAGCACTATAGCAGACGCTTTAAAAGAAAATGCTAAACTGTATAAAATACATTTTAACGAAAACGTCCGGTTAAATAGACTATTTATATGCTTGGTAATTGACGCAGTTTTGTACTTTGCAAAAGAAGAGTTAGCCTTTCGCGGCCATGATGAGAGCAGTGAGTCAATAAACATGGAGAATTTTAAAGAGCTTTTAGGTTTATTAATATCGAGAAGTTCCCAAGAACTAAAAGATCATCACGAAAGAATTAAAAATGTTTTTACTGGTGACTCGAAAACTATTCTAAACGAGATAATTGAATGCATTTCTGATTATTTAAATGATCATGTAAAAAAAAAGAAATAATGAACACACAGTTTTTTTCTGTGCAAGTGGATGACACCACTGATATTACGCAAACCTTCCAGTGCTCCATAATTGCAGGATACGTTAATTCAGAAGGTTCAGTAGTCGAGAGATACTTAGGATTTTATGTCAGCTCCGACAGAACGTCAGAGAATTTATATTCTCTATTGGATCAAATGTTGGACCAATTTGACTGAAAACATAAATTAATAGGGCAATGTTCCGATGGCGCAAGTGTGATGTCTGGGCATCTAAATGGCCTTCAAAAAAAATAAAAGAAAAAGCCCCGCAGGCTGTATTTGTCCATTGTCTTGCCCTTGTGATGCAGCAAAGTCTAAAAAACATTTCGAAATGTCGAATTTTTTTTGCAAGCCTTAGTGGTATTCCCTCATTTTTTCATCACTCAGCCAAACGAACGTATGTTCTTACCTCTGCATCTACGAGGCGTATACCAATAATTACAGAAACTCGTTGATTGTTCAAGACTGGAATAACTTAAAACACGTCTTTGAATTTATTACAAACTGTGACAAATCTGATGAAAAATCAATCCGGCTTGCGAAAGAATTTTTAGGTGAGATGAACGATTTTGAATTTACGTTTCTGGCATTAGTGTTTAATTACAATTTCTCAATTACGGACATACTATTTGATGTTCTTCAAAAAAAAAATCGCTTGACATTCATTTTTGCATATCCAATACAAAACGCTGTCGTGAGGCGCTATGTAAAAAAAGAAATGAACATTTTTTTAATACCATGTTTGATAAAGCAAATTTTATTAAAGAAATAAATCATTACAAACGTGAACTTGCTAAGCTTTCACCTGAAGAAATTAGGGCCAACTATAGAACCCTTTTTTATGAAATATTGGACCATATTTTAATGGAAATGACACTAAGATTTCAAGATAGTGAAAAACTTACATTTTTATGTTTGGCAGATTCTGCTAAATTTTCCGAATATAGTTTAAATTTTCCGACTGGCTCGTTTGAAAATTTGTTACAGTTATATGGGGAAATATTTTCAAAAACCAACGACTTAAAAATGAGCTTGGTCTTATTTTTGCCAATGAGAGTAATTGGAATATATCGCTACAAGATCAAGTGAAAAAAATTAATGAAAATAAAGATATTTTTACCGAAGCATATAAACTGTTTTCCCTTATTTTGACAATACCGTCGAAAAGTGCTTCAGTGGAAAGAAGTTTTTCTTGCCTCAAACGTTAAAAAACGTATTTAAGAAATACTAATATCTCAAGAAAAACTTACTCTCTAGGCAATATTTCAGTTCAAAAGGAATTTCTGGAGGAGATTAGGGCAACTCATCCATTTTATGAGGATGTTATAAATAAATTTGCTGCTATGCAGGATAGGAGAATTGATTTATATACAACATTTAGGTAAGTCGTAAAAAAATATTCCACCTCTTCCACATATAAAAAAATTCTGGGAAAAAAATTATTGCGATATTTTCTTGGTTCATTTGCACTTCACTTGCTTTTTCACCCGCGAGCCGCCACTGCCAAACCCACCAGTATCATAACCATTGTTGATCCTGTCAAATATTCTAACCTTATAGCGCGACGTTCCTTACTGGACGTCAATTCTGACATCGCTATTAGGTACAGACTATAAGGAACTAAGAAACGCCGCGCCAAAAGGTTAGAATCTTTGGCAGGATCAACAATGGTTAGGTTACTGATACTGGTGGGTTTGAATATGTACAAGTTCCAACGAATTGCTTATCAGTAGTACGATAGCGCAATTGGTTCGAGCAATGGGCTAGAGATACAGAGGTTCGGGTTCGATCCCGCTCGTACCATAAGTTTTGCTGTTGATTAAATATTTCTAACCAAATAAGTGTTATCACCCATTTGATGTGGCAATAGCTTCACTACAAGAATAAGATTTTTTTTTGAATACCGTTATGAGGCAACTATCCTATTCTTAAAATGCAGGGAAATCTAATCAACAAAGAAAATATTTTCTACAGGATATGAATATTAATTTTATTTTCTCATATTTCTTATTTTTAGTCTGGAGGTATTTACCCCCAATACCCCTTTATCGACGCCCTTCGGTTCAATTTTAAATTAATAAGGGTCTAAATAAATATACTGAATGAATGAATAAAAATAATGAAAATAAAACAAACAAAACAAACAAACAAACAAACAAAAGTATGCTTTATTGCCGCAGAAAAATTTTACAATTTTATGGACAAAGCAAAATATACCTAAAAATAAGACATATCAAAACATTAATCGAAAATAATTTCGACAGGTCAGTGCTTTTTTTAAAAATGTAAATTATCAATTTATTAAATCGTAAAACACACGTTAGAATATAACATAACATTGCAAACAGTAAATGAATCATGATAACCTTATAAAAGTAAACAAACACACATGTACGAGGTGAATAATTTCGATGACATTGAAATCAAAATTGCAACTATGCGACCTTAAACTCTATGTTATTATAGTTATACAAATAATTGTGATGTTAAACAGAAGGTATATTGAACTAGTGTAGAATGTAGTATACAAAAAGAATTAAATTGTTTTTAATCCAATACCTAACAAAAATAATTAAGTTTTAAGTGAATGTTCGACAGTTCTTTTCCCTATATAATGATTTACAAAATTCTATGCTACGAGTTAGGACATGACTCACAAAAGATTTAAGTAAACAAGCGAGTTTAGTGACAATTTAAAGAGACTTACTCACTGAAAAAAAAAATCATTAACGCTGTAAAATGGTCTCTCAATGAGGTATGCTTTGGTGTTTTTTCGAAATTCTGCAAGCATAGGGATAGATTTTAAATGTACTGGCAGATTGTTGTAAAGTTTTATGGCGTTGTAAATAATTGATTTTTTTATTAATTCTGTGGAAGGAATGGGAAGATAAATATCATGCCTAGAGTTTCTGGTATACCCTATACATGTTGTGGCCTTTCTGGGAGGGTGTTTATATGTTTTCTCAGCAAACATACCGTTTCCAAAATAAATAATGCAGGAAGTGTTAATATTTCATGTTTTTTGAAATAGTACTGGCAGTGAGCTCTATTATTTAGACCAAACAAATAACGAATGGCTGTCTTTTGAAGCATAAAAATACTACGAAATTGCTCGGTGGTACAGCAGCCCCAAAAGGGAAGGCCATAGCGGAGGTGGGATTCAAATAAAGAGAAATAAGTAAGTCTGGCAGAAGGAACGTCTAGTTCTTTTGAAACTGATCGAATGGCGAAGCAGGCGGTAGAAAGTTTTTTAGTTAATGTGTCAATATGATTAGACCATTTTAGGTTGCTATTTATATTTAAACCCAGGAATTTAACCGACTCTACGTATTCAATATTGCTGTTATGTACCTAAGTGGTTGTAAAGTTCCCTTATAAGATAACGCCACCGTTTTATCGACGTTAAAACAAAGCATATTGGAATCGGACCAAGCCTTAATTATAACCAAGTCTTTGGAGATACTAGAGTGTAAAGACGTTGTATCAAAATCACTCCATGTTATGCTTGTGTCATCAGCAAAAAGGGAGATTCTTCCATTAATTTTAAGGTTCGTGATATCATTAATGTATAACAAAAAAAGAATAGGTCCCAAGACTGAACCTTGAGGGACTCCACTTGTAATCAACTTACAATCAGAATCGGAACCATTAGCCCTTACAAGTTGTTGCCTTTTTCCAAGATAAGATTTGAACCAATTTAAAGAAGTACCACGAATTCCATAAAAATTTAGTTTGTTTATCAGAATTTCATGACTAACACAATCAAAGGCTTTCGCATAGTCACAAAAAACTGAGGCAGTTGGGTGGTTGTTATTGAGAGATAAGTAGACGCCTCTAAGCAACGTGAACATGGCGTCACTGGTGCACTTGTTGGGTAGAAATCCGAACTGCTCCGGGGATATTATCTGATGTTTCAGGAGAAATGGCATAAGACGGTTCTTCAGTAGCCTTTCGATGATTTTTGATAGCACTGGTAGTAGTGCAATTGGGCGATAATTGCAAGAGTTAGTTTTTTCGCCGCCTTTATGAAGTGGAATAATTATAGCTGTTTTAAGGCAATCAGGGAATACACCTTTTATAAAGGACTCATTTATTAATGTTGTAAGGGCCTCTATGACTGGGAGTGGCAAGTTCAGGAATATTCTAATTGATAGGTCATCAGTGCTACACGAGGATTTACTTTTGATATTATGTATTACCTTCAATAGTTCAGTGTTGCTAACGGGACTTAAAAAAAGCTATCAGCTAAATTTTTTGAAGGAGGGAGAAACGAAAGAGGGTCCAAACTTGGCGAGATACTAGAGGTAACATTTTTGCTTACATTAATAAAATAATCATTTAGATCATTAGCCCCGGCAAGATCTGAGTCACAGGGTTTGATTTGTTTCTGAGGTTATTGATGATGGACCAGGTTTCTTTTGAAACGTTATTAGAGTTTGTTAGACGTTTTCGGTAGTGTAATTTTTTTGCTGACTTAATAAGAGTAGTGTAGATCCTCCTATAATTAGAGATATAGTCGAGAATAAGAAAGGAGTCGGTGAATTTTTTTATATATGAGAGCGAGCGCATATTTTTAGCAGAAATTCGTATTCCTTTCGTGGTCCACGGTTTATGCCGCTTAGGTTTGATATTCTTAAGCGGGAAGGCCTTGTTAAAAGCACTTAAAGTTTTATTTAAAAAAGTTCTGAAGTTTGTGTTGACATTATCAGATTCAAAATTCCAATTGGTGTTAAAACAAATATTATGAAATACTGAGAAATTTGCGGCCGAGAAAATTCTGCCCCGATGGCGAGATCTTGGTAAGGGCCTAATAGGTAAACTAAACCTGGAAATTACCGCCTCGTGATCGGAAAGACCTGAGTTATAGACCTGTGATTGCACCTCTGATGGAGAAAAATCAGACGCCATGTAATCGATGATAGAAGAAGAGTTTTTTGAAACTCTAGTTGGCGAGGATACATGCATTGAAAGACCGAAAGAGTCGAATATAGAAATTAGATATTTCTGGACGGCACAAACAGTAGCATAGTCAATATTAAAGTCCCCGCATAGAATTTTTCTACCTTTAATCGGTAGGCTGTCTAGCAAACTTACCAGGCTATTTAAAAATGATTGTACATCAGAGTTTGGTGATCTATAAATACAAATTACATAAAGATCAAGGTTTTGATTATATACTATAGAGAATTCAAACTTTACCTTATAATTCCATTTTCAGTCTTTCTCCTCTCCTCATCACTCCTGTAGCCTCCCTCCTCACTTTTAAAGTCAATAGTCAAACAATTCTTCCTCCTAAATTCACCACCACCGTTCACTAACGCCCCATGTTCTCCCGCTCTCGCTGTACCAAGTACCCCTGTTCTGTGGATTACTCTCGAACCGTCAATATCCTTTTTGAATCTCTGAATTCCGATAAATGTGTCCGTTATAGAACTGTTAGTAAAACACTCACTTTTAATCGCGATATTCGGGTTGCATTTAGCCAACGCGTCATCACAAAACGTCTTTTCCACGTCTTCGGCGACCGTATTGAAATCCTGCACGGCCAACTCAAAATTATTTTCATCGAACGCACTTTCGTGAGTGTTTCTATTTTTAAAATCACTTTTGTTAGTGTTTATTGTACTTGTAATACGTTCGAGCTTCCTGGTTTCGTGACTATTTTGGGCCGAAGAATTCGGGGAAATCTCACGGGAAATTTCTTGACTGCGGGGTGGAACAGGGGGCGGTTTTTGGACTGGTGTGAATTCGCGAGATTGCTTCTCTAGCACCGCGACTACGGCCGCGACAACAGCTCCGCTTTTGCACACCTCTCTCATTGTTTCGATGTTATATTTACGCACTACTCGGTTGTACGTTTGCTTTGACAGGTCTCATTTGTTTTAGAGCCCTGAAAATAAAATTGTTTGCATGAAACAAAGACAAATAAAATATATGTAAATAAGTTTGTAGTTTTAATAATGTTCAGTGTTTCCTTGGCTTCAGTAACCTAAATACAGTTAACTACAATATTAATAAACGTTTGATGGAGTTCCAAAAACACTTACTATTTTTGTGATCGGATAAAACTAGAAAACGAAAAATTTGTTGTAATAAACAGACTGTCTGGGAATACTAACAGCTAACTTTTGCCAAAATAAATTCCTTAACTAATATTGGTGTGATATATCAGGAGCTTGTCTGAATACTTATCATGAACACATTTATAATAATTACATTGTTTTGGGCTATATACCTTTGTATATCAAAGTGTATTTAAAATTTTAAATTCATTAAATTCACGGTTAGCCTCCATAGTTTTTCTGATAGATTCGACCTGGGCGTCGTTCGTCAGTGCTTCAAGAGTGCATTTTTGTAAATATTTGCTCATCTTAGTTTTGGGCAGCCCCAAAAGTTTTTCGGATCGGCCCAAACTAGGTGTCGTTAGATTAATTTTGGAAATATTCCTTTATTTTGTTTGAAGGTCAGCCTCCTCATTCGTTTCCGTTAGTGCTTCGTAGTGTTTCATTTAGTTTCGTTAGTGCTACTTTAGTTTCGCAAACGATATGTTTTCTTTAATTTCAGGATCAACACCCAAAGTTTCTTTGATTGACCCAAACTAGATGTCGTGCTTTTTAGTAGCGTACATTAATTTTCCATTGTGCATAGCCAATCCAAACCCGTCTGAATGCCAGCGCCCAAATACGACCCCAACGATTATTCGTGTAAAATCATATTTGTAGAAGTTCGCGGTTCTCGATCACATTGGAAATTTAGGTTAATTAGGTTTTAGGTTCTCCATCTTCTGAGGTCTGACACTGATAATTTAAATATCGAGGAGCCAACAACAAGCAAGTTGCGTTACCAGGATGATTTAGAACATTTTGTTAGAATTCAACCAAACAGGTCTTTTGAAGAAAGACGAGAGGTACATAATTAAAAAAATAATAAATGCATTTCCTAACAGATAAAACATTTTATACTTAGATTGCCTTGCAAGAAATGTGTAGTTTTGGTAGAGGTTTGGATGAAAATTCGTTTGAAAGGTTCATTGCAAGAATATTTAATATTATTTAATAGAAAATTTAAAAATAGCATTGATCAAAGTAAAGAGTGCAAAAAGAGAAAAATTGAGAAGCAAACATATTACTCAGAAAAGAAGGACATGTATTGTATTTCATTATTATAACTAACTATTTATATATAATAATTGTGTTGTTTTATGTATATTACAATAAGTTGTTATAATTTTTAGAATGTGTGACGGCTTTTGGAATAACAGATTATTATTATTTAGATATAGTTTTTAATTATGTGTTTTCGAAAGCGTAGAAGGGCCACAATTTTTTTATTTTTATTTTTGTAACAAATTCCAACTTCTAACTCGGAATTCCGACTTCTAACTCGGAATTTCGACTTCTAGTAGTGCTTTCACATAAATGTTCCAATTTTTGCCTTGGATGCGTTGTCCAGTGACTGCACATTTAATAATTATCCTTGTGATAAAGACATTTATGACTTGTGTAAAATATGAATTGCTGAAAATGTCTAGAAATAGTATCTAGTATGATAAAATCTAACCCCTGAAGGTGTAGAAGACAAAGAAATTTTAATAAATGAGGAAAAATAAATAAATTATTAATTCTATCCCTTGTAGAGACACCATGGACGGCAATGCAAGCTAAACTATTTATAGGATGCTTTTACCAATATGTCTATAAATAATATCAAGTATAAATAAAAAGTGCAGCGAATCTCTAAAGAGTAGATAACTTAAATAGATTTTAATAAATAAGAAAAAAGTATATTTTACCCCAAGTAGACTCCCTCGGATGGTAGTGCAAGCCAAAATATTTACAGGGGGCTGTTACCCCGATGTCTGGAAATAATATATATTATGAATTAATATAGCAGCGGGTTTCGGAAAGGGCAGAAAATTCAAATTAATTTTGATAAAGTAGGAAAAATTCAATTAACTTAATTACCAATGTGTAACCACCCTATGAATAAAAGCGACAGGATTAGAAAACTGAAACAAATTTTATTGAATGAGAAAAGTCATATTTTCATATTATGTCCCAGGTCCCGGACAAAACTAGGTAGTCAAAATAGTAATTGGAAGTTTTTGCCTTTAGGTCTAATAATAATATACAGTATGCATAAAAGTGGCAGTAAGTCCTTAAGGGTAGAAGACCCCGTCCTGACGAGTCATTCCAATATATTAATGATGTGGCTATTATAAACTTTTATGAAAAGTAGAAGAAGATCCAAAACGGGTAACGAAACTTAATAAATTATAAAAAATGTAAATGACTGGGAATGTTAGTCAAAGAGTCTATAATCAGTAATGAAGTCTACTGTATTAGATATTTTGTCAGCAAACCACGTATATCATGATACACATTTTGATATTTTGGACAAATTAAAAGAAATACCTATTCCTTTTGTTGGGTGTGATCAACGCGAAAAAAAATTTACAACTACGATCATTGAGTTGTACCTTGTCAGTAGAATGAGCTTTATTTGTAAAGAGGTTTACCAAATAGATAAAGCTAAAAGAAAAAAAAATAAGGTACTTGAAGAAACAATCAAAATTATAATTAACTTTTCACTGTGTTCCTGTAGTCTGTTTTGATAGATGAGGATGTGATTTGCTAACAATTTTTTTTTGCTGAAATCATGTTACAGATTTTTGTTTTCAAACATCATAAAATATCAATGTCTTCATTTGTGGAGGAATTCTAATAAACTATAGTTTAAAAAATTAAAAAACACACTTTAATAGTAAACTGAATTAAAAAAAACGGACGAGAATAAAGTGATTAACAAGAAAATTAATGTCATTGTAAAAACAGCGTGGGTCTGATATCAGTTATTATAAATATTTTATCGGTATAATTTCTGAAAGTAAATTCAGTATGAATATATGGCATAAAGGCACCCTACGCTTTTTTAAAAAAGTTTTTTATAGTTTCGTCAAACTATAATTTATTCTTCTTCTTGGGTAATTTGCGCGCCTCCTGCCTTCCCAGAGTCCCTCTCTGAGATGAATTTTTTTTATGCTGACGATCCTGTTCAGGATAATGGGACAAACTTATCAAATCATTGCATGGTTATCGATTGTAATCTGGCGTTAGAATGTGCGTGAAAATAAAATGAATTTTTTTTTAGTTATTATGTTAGTTATATTGCTTATCATACATAGAATGTAACTGATTAGTTATGTTCCTGTCTTTACTTGAAAAAGTCAACCCAAAATCTCTTATACTTTGATGAAATTTAATCTGAATGAATAATAACCGACTTGAAAAATAAAGATTAATGAATAAACGAAATATAAGTTACTTTAATTGAGGATGCATAAACCTTTCATAGGTGCTAGTTATTTACTCAAAAAAGATATTTTTTTAAACAATTATATTTCTTTTCTCCTAAAAGAAAAACAATAATAATTATATTTAAATTTTATGTATAATAGTAAATAGTTGGTAAATTGGGAAAAGAAAAGTACAATACTTGGGAGTAAATGACGGTAAGCCTTGATGAAGAGCGAGGAGACATATTCCCCCACACTACAGTGAATATATTAAAATGTGAAAAAAAGATATATATATATATCTGAAAATGCGTGCACCCCCTCCATGCTATTGCATCTTTTTAACATAATATGAATCAGATGTTCTTACTAAATGGCGTTTTATTATGTCTACTATCTATGAAAAAGATAAAGCAAAGCACAAGATTTTATTTTTCATGTCAACCATATTCAAGCCATTGGAACCGACCCAGTCGTTATTTTTTAATTTGGACTTTATGCACAGTTAATAAATTTCTTGTAGTTCTACTTAGCTTCATCCTGATCCCTATAATTAAAATATTAATCTCATTTAGAATGAACGCTTCATTTGACGTTAAAAGAATATAAAAAAAGTGATTGCGCTTAAAAGCAATCGTGTATTAATTATAACGAATTCCGAGATAGAAGTCGGAATTCCGAGTAAGAAGTCGGAATTCCGAGACAAAAGTCGGAATTCCGAGTTAGAAGTCGGAATTCTGAGATAGAAGTCGGAATTTGTTACAAAAATAAAAATAAAAAAATTGTGGCCCTTCTACGCTTTCGTATGTGTTGAAAATATGGTATGCTGGTATCGGAGCTTGATATATTAGATCTGCTATAGGTTGTGATTTGCTTTAATATACAGGGTGGATATTTTAAATAGAATGGTACAAAGATTTTTTTAGATTTTAGAGAAATCTCGTTCCTAGGTTCGCTATAAGCACTGTTCCATTTAAAATCCCAACCCTGTATTGATTTAAATATTATTTGTATATATTATTTGCCATAATATATCTGTACTTTAAGGTTTATATTATATTTTGTGCTCATAAGGTTTCTTTTTATAAATATACACCAATTTACATTAATTCTATAACAAGCGAACAAGGCCTGTAGCCTGCGGCAGCAGTTTTATGCCGCTCCCATTTCTATTTGGCTTACGGATATTCACCATTGCCTTGCCATAGCAACTGCCGTAAACAAATCTAAGCGCGAAAGCCTGCGTGCGGGGGTAGTCTGATGTAGAACTTGTGAATTTATATAAAACGTAGTACATTTTTATAATAAAAATGTAGATTATAAAATGCTTAACATTTTAAAAATATTTTTATTTTTAAGCAAATTGATTGGAATGCTAAAATTATTTAACGCAGAAATTAATTCAATTAAGCTTCTTTTCTTAGCTTCACTACTGCATGTGTTTTAATGTATTATTGTGTGATTGTTGATATGGTTCAAATCAACTAATTATATGTTGCCTTACTTCAAGAAGCAGCGTTTTAAAGGTGCGGTGAGATTAGGAGAGTGATTTTTTTAAATATTTAATAAATAAGTTTTATTTACTTTATCTTAGACATTGGCGAAACTAGGAGCTTCAGTTGATTTAACTATGGTGCGGCAATGTGAGTTTGCAAAAAATAGCCGTTTAAGTTTAGAATTGTGTTTTAATCACTAAGTAAACAGCTAGAAGATACCTTATTCACTTATTCTGGGTCACATGACGTACTGATCAATCCGGTTCAGTATAATAGAACGTTCATCCACAGATGCAAAATGATATAAGAAAGTCTCTGAGGTGATTTTTTGGCGATTAAAATTGTTTTTTCGTATCAGAGAATTAAAATTATCATAGATTAAAATGACATAGCGGACGAGTTCAACTAATAATTTTTTTTTTCGAATAGAAAACATACTAAAATTATAAAGATTCTCAATAATTACCTAGATGTTATTATATGCTAGCCCAACTTAACGTATTGTTATTTACTTGGTAATAGTCGAACTGCACCTTAGGCTCAAAAAAACGTACTGTGATTTGAAAAATCACTAGATTTTGGATAACATCTGAGGAAATAACAAGGTTTTGGATGATTTCAGGTCTTTTTTTCATTTTCACTTGTGTTGGGACAATTTTTTATTTAAGGGTTTTGAGGTAAAGGAATTTAAATGGTGATTCTTTGAGTAACTAAAAGTAAAATTGTGTTCGTAAACATGTTCTAAGCTTGTTAGAATTCAAGATTTAAGATACTGAAAATTTTAAAAAAATCTTCTATTTTTAAATTTAACTGTTAACACGAAATAACAATATGACAATTGGCTATTCTATTTTTGTCTTATCGTTCTCGCTTTCTTTTACTTTCCTCGCAAGAGGAAAGTATTCTAGTTGCAAAAAAACATGTTTTCTCAGTTCCGTTAGTCTGTCTGTATGTCAGTCCGCGACAAAGCTAAGACAAAACTAATTATCGTATTTACTTCATGTTTTGGTTAAAAATTAAAAGTCATATAGGGAAGACGTGGTAATATTTTGGTAAAAATTCAATATGGCAGAACAAAATGGCGGCCTATTGAAATGTTAAAAAATTTATACTTAAAAACTGCTTATCCAAATTTTGCAGAAAAATTAGATGTGGCATGACCATCGTCTGTTAAGTTTTACTACAAATCCAAAATGGCGGCCTAATAAAATGTTGTAAGAATCAAATATTATATAGGGATCAACTGGTAAAAATTTTGAAACAAATTCAACATAGTGGAGTAAAGTGTTGGCATAATTAAATGTTTAAAAATATCTGAAAAAAGTACTAGTCTGATTGACTGATTGATGACATCGACATTTTGAATTTTTGTTACTAAAGATGAATGAATTGCACTCTTAATATCGATTTTTAATCAAATCTGCATACATGTTAAAATACGCTCGCAATCTTGGCATTCCTACTATGATTTTTTTAAATATTTACTAAAAATGTATGATATGTATTCTCAAATACCCCCAGATACCGACTTTTTTCAGTCAAATCTATACAAATGTTTAAATTTCACCTCCATGTTGGCATTACCATTTACCATCTTGAATTTTTTAATTGCACAAAAATGATGTTAAATACTCCCAAGTTCCAAATTTTAATCAAATCTGCAAAAATTTTAAAATTAGTCTGCCATGTTGGATCCGCCATTTTTAATTCTCAAATACTGACCAAAATTTAATAACTTTCAATCTTAAAAACTTCTAGATACCGATATATCAGCCGAATCTGTACAAAATTCGTTCGCTATATTGGCTCCGCCATTTTGAATTTTGGTGTGCATTCTTAAATAATCCGCACAAACGTTAAAATTTTGAATTTTTAAAGGCTGACACTCTAAAATTTATTAGGAGCAGATTTTCAGCTTAATCTAGACAAGAAACAAAATTCGGCGGCAGTATTGGCTCTGCCATTTTAAATTTCTTTGAAAAAAATTCGGATTTTTTATATGCGAAAGTGCATACATATCAAATCTGAAACTAATGAGTAAGTGGAAGTGGTAAACAATACTTACAAGATTTGAAACAGACATACAAACATACAATCAGACGAGTAGGAAGCTAATCAAAGCGTGTTAAAAGCATTGTTTTTTAGTTTAAAACTCGTTTAATAATAATATATAAATACCTAATTTCGTTTTAAACCTACCTAACTTAATGTAAATGTCGTAAATCTTATTACTGATATTAATAAAATGCACACATTTGTGACACTAAAAATGATGCAATAGAACGGTAAAAATACCTATTTGCCTAATTAAGGAATAGGTAAGAATCCTTCCTTTTGCCTAAGATATTGAAGCATGGCCCATTTCTTCATTTTCCTACAACAAATATTTTAAAAGGTCCTGATTTTGTTTCGCCAATTCATATCAATATTTTACAAGTTTTTTTTTTGTATCAGACGTAATTTTTTTAGAAAATTAAAGTTAATCGAGTAAGTAGATTATTAAGCTATATCGGGAAAAGACCGACCGACCGACCGACAGAAACGGAAAAACATGAAGATCTGTAAAAATTTGGAAAGATGATTTTTTCACGATTAATGATATTTCCTTACGCGGAAAGTAAAAAGTGTGCCCATGTGCTTGGACATGGGCCAGCCCCACCTCTTGTTTTATTATAAACATTGGTCGATAGAATGTGAAAAGAAGGAGAACCATATTGGCGCATACCCCTAACGTGATTTATAAATGAATTGTAATCTCTACTTTAATTCTTACTCTAAGCTTTTACCAGTGTTATTATACAATGATGTTACATAATACATAAAGTGGCTCCAGTAGTGGTTATTTGTTGAATTTTACTTTTACAATGAAACTTATATAAATAGAACTTAAAAGGATGAAATAAAAAATTTTATAAAAAAATTAAACCATTATATCGACTTCAAAATAATACACTAAAAAGTGAAAAATAATATTTTATTTTATCTGGAAAATTTTACTCTGTGAGTTCGGCGCCAAACTAATAAAGACAGTAAGGCAATTTATACTCGTGGCATTAGACATCAAAACACTCAGTACATAATTTATTTTTGTTATTAAATAATTAAGAATAAGTTTGGCGTCGATTTCACAGGGTACAATTTTCTAGGTGATATAAAATATTATTTTTCACTCAATATTTTTTTTGTTTGTTGGTTTAATTTTTTTTATAAAATTTTTTATTACCAATGGCAAACGGGGGATCCCCTACAGACATGAATGTTTAATTTCACAGTTAAATCAAATCTGCAAACTACACATACAAAGAAAGATAAATAAAACGCACACACAGCAATCAATTTTCTCGAGACTTGTAGACTGTAGCTAATGCCATGTCGGCGTGTCTAAAACTGAAAATAAGACGCAAATGTAAACAGAAAACTCAAAATAAATTCCGACTCAACTGGTAAAAATACGGGTGCACGATTTCCTGTTAAGTTTCCCTGTTTTATTTTCTAACGGGTCTTTTATTTTCGTTGCCAGTCAAGAAGTCTAGGAATGTCGATCAGAGAGCACGGATATTAGTCAACTCAGGAATGTTGTGCATTTTTCATGGCAAAATGTCGGTTTTTAGAGCGGAGCCTGGCGGAAATAAAAAGAGTCTAAAGGTGGGTTATCGAAGCTAGTGAATACCAGTGACTATCGGGGAATTATGAACCGCTTCAATGTTGCCAGATGCCTGGTAATTACGAGGATCTACGGTAATTTGAGATTCAATCTGATAATTGGTAACGAGCCTATTTTTTTGCTAGCAAGACAAAATTATTTTCTTATAAAGAATATGTTTTAATCCGTCTTATTACATAAGCTGCTCGCGATTCTAATCGTCAACATCGAAAGGAAAATATCGATATATATGATATAGGCTGGGGGGCAGCGTGGCAGACGTCTGATAATTATCAGAAGCTATTTTTATTGATCCAGTGTTATGTATTTATTGTTCAATACCATATATAATTTTACTTAAACTAAAATTAATGAAATCGGTATAAAACAAATGCTCTGAAGAAATTAAAGGTTATATGGGGATGACAAGTAATATTTTGGTAAAAATCCAGTATGGCGGAACAAGATGTCGGCCTAATGAACCGTTAAAAAATTATTACTAAAAAACTGATTATGCAATTTACCTGAAATTTCTCACAAAATCAAATGTTACATAAGAATGAACTGGCAATATTTAAAAAATCAGCTCGAAAATACTATTTATTAGATTATTATCAAATTTTATGCAAGCACTAAGTGGATAAAGTGTGGGACACGAAAAACCGGGCGGAGTCAATCGGTTTTGGAAGGTCGGCCAAGAAATCTCTTTAAACAAGTGGTGTCCCATCGTTCTTTAAATAATATGGCACTCCTTGTTGACTAAATCCACTTCAGATAATTAAAAAATATAACTATCCTTAATGAACCTTTATCTATATTTGTCTGTTTTCTTTCGTGTACCGCATCTCTCTTGGGTTGCAAAAACGGCGAACTTTCGAATTTTAAAATGATTTAATTTTGATTTTTCTTGATCGATTTACCTATAAATATATTTTTTCTTGAGTTCTGTTATTAACTGTTCCCGGGCTACTGCCTACGTCCACTATATTGGACCACCCACTATAGTGATACACGATTTACAAGTCCAGATTTTACAAGGGCAGCCAGCATCAGATCCAGTGAACGAGATTTATCACAATTTTAATTTATGCAGTTCGACATTGGGCTACTCGGGTATGCCAAAAGTGGCCGTCTGTCTCCGTTTGTCATATTACTTTATACAGGGGCCGTCATTGTGAAGTACTATACAGGGCGTTTTCTAATTGCGTGCTCATGTTAAAGGGGGTGTCTTTATGTCCTAAAAGTATTAACTTTTGAGATACAAGATGGTAAAGTTTAAAAAGAAAACATTTTTTTTCATCCCAATTCTGATGCTATTGTAGATAACTGCATGAAATTTGATACACGTCTTCTATGCATTAAGGAGCATACGGATTTACCCAGGTTAATTACATATCCACGCCACTGCTAGAAATTTCAAAAATTGATTGTTAATAAAAATGCCCTTTTATGCATAAAAGACGTGTAGCAAATTTAACACAGTTATTTATCTATAATAGCATCAGAATTAGGATTTAAAAAAAATGTTTTTTTAAAAACCTGTATCTCCAAAGTTAAGACTTTTAGGTTCATATTAAACTTTTTTCTTAAATAGGTCCAAGAATCATCCCCCTTTAACATTAGCACGCAATTAGGAAACGCCCTGTATAGTACTTCACAATCACGCCCCCTGTACAAAGTAATATGACAGACGGAGACAAACGGTCACTTTTGGCATACCCGAATAGCCCAAAGTCGAGCCTCATAAGTTAAAATTTTGATAAATCTTGTTAACTGGAATCAGTGCTGGCTCCCCTACTATAACTACATTGATGTGTTAATTTTGGAAAAATATGAATTCTGTAGTTTTTCAAATATTAATTGCAATATTAGATATTTTTTCACACCCGGTATTGAACAGAAAATTAATTATTTTGAAGCAGATTATTGACAGCTACTTTATGAACAATTTTACAAAATATATGAAAAAAAACTAAGCCATTTTTGAGGTTGACGGCTGTGATTCTAAGGTTCGATTCCTTCTAAATAGTTGTCTTCCTCTGAAAATGATGAGGTTTCGTCGACACTAGTTGATAGATATTTCACCCGCCAATGAAAAATATTTGGTCTCTCAATGAGCAATTTTCGTTTATTTTGGCACTTGCGCCAAACAAAACCATTTGATCATAAAAGCCGATTTAAGGTTTTATACCCGTACGGAAAATCTATTTTGTTCTTTACAGCATGAAGTAGGGGTTTGCAGGTCGGAACTTTCCTCAAGTTTATATAAAAATCCTCTATTGTTCGTCGAATTACTTGAAAATCACCATCGTCAATTTTATCTTTGTATGATAATCGAGGTCCTTTTTTACTAGGAGATTTTAAAGGTGAAGTAGAACATGAACGATCATTACGTTCTCTTTGAATTTTTCTTACACTATTTTCCAAAACACCAGTGTAAAATGCAGCGCGTTTTGTTCGATTTTGAATTGGAATAGTCAAACTATTATTTTCAGCTTCTCTAGTACAGGCCTCTATAATGCTCGCAATAACTTCACGTGCACCGCTTCGAATTGTTTTTCCTCTTTTGCTCGCCATCTTTACTTCGAAATAATAATTCAAATTCAACGCAACGCATTTATATAGAAATGAAAACAAATGCTCGAAATGTATAGGCGCCACTGGAAATAGCTAGAACCTTCTAGCGGCAAGTGCACGGAGACTCTAGGCACATCCCAGTTACAAGTGGACCGGTGCGAAATTTACTAAATCCTCGATTAATTTTCGGTACCGCTTAGCTGGCGCACTTTATAGGTGAAGCGGCAAACTATTACAACAAATAAAATAACATAAAATTTATTTGCGTACACAAATTTTACTTTTCCGCTTGCTTAAGACTATGAACCTTTATTTTAAGAACCGCCCGGTTTTCTTTCGTGTACTTTATACATATAAACTGGTGAAGTTGTGGTATGAATTTAAGAAGGCGAAACAAAATAGCGATCAAATAAAACGTTTAAAAAATCAACATACAAAAATCTTCTTGTTCAATTGACTTTAAATTTAACAGAAAAATTAAACTGGTACGCATTTAACATGACGAAATGAAATGGTGGTGTGTATCAATGTAAAAACTACTTGTTCAATTTATTTTAAATTATGCCCAAAAATCATCGTAATACACATAAAAATATAATGTGAATAAGTAGACAAGGCTGGCTGAACTAAATTTAAGAGCATATACGGATATGCGCAAAATACATTGTGTCCTATTTTGCTTTGTAGATACGACCACAGTTTTTATGCAAAACTGTACAAATCAAAACTTTGAGAATTGTCAGTTATAATTTTAGGACAACAGTTACAGTTAAGAAAAATAAAAACCGATTGTTAACACTTGTCATTGTCATGACCATTAAATTTATAATAATGCCTAGGCACAAATTAACAGAAGCAGAGGCTAACCAAACCTTTGCGAAGCTGCACACTGAATTAATTTAATTGCAGACAATTAAATATTGTGAGTATATAAATTTTGAGTGAGACTATATGAAGGTGTTCAATCAATAATTTAAAAACCAAATGACCTCTACATGTGTTTAGATTTGGAAGATATTCTGGTAGACATGCTGTGCCTTGTTTATCCTTTTGGAAGACAAACCATAACGAGCTGGAGAAAATATGTTTGAAAAGTCGCCGATGCGCATGTTTGTGAAAATAACATTACTGAACAAGACTATCAACAGCATGTACCTGGTTGGAAATATCACACTTATCACTCCAAAAGCAATTAGCGATAATTTTGCTAATGCTTAGAAAAACTGAAATGTATATAAATTAATTATCTTCGTCTTCCATCAACTGCATTGAAAATTTAGGTTTTTTTTAAAGAAAAGTAGAGGATAAGTTCCGATCCTACTTTTAAAGGTACACTATTACGCACCTAAAACGGATTTGTTCACTGAAAAAAAACTTAGTTATAAAAGTTATAAAATCGTAAAAACCAGGTTTAATTCGGAACTAGCTTATAGGCTAAATATTAAATTTTCTGTTATACAAAGCCATTTTAAGATATCACACATCTTACAAGGAACCAGTAGTGCTATCGGGCCTAAATAAATATAAATAGTTGACTGAGCATACAGAGAATGATAATGTATACAGGGTGTCCCACGACGAACTGCGGCGATCGATTTCTCAGAAAGTAGGCATTGGAAAAATTTTGGCAGCTAACTAAAGTCGATGTGGGCAATTCGCGCAAAATATTTTCAAGATGGCGGCACTTCCGGTTATACCGGAAGTAGACGTCAACTTTCTTTTTTTAAACAGAACACCCTGTATATGTATGTATAATATCCTATACCTAAATTGAACTGTTTTTGAGATATTTTGAATTGTATGTAAAAAATGACGTTTGCAGGTCTAGACATAACTATAAATATCTGTTTATCGAAGTCTCTATTATTTATTTGCGGGTGGCTTCCTTGTCCAAAAGGATCCACTTTAGTGGCCTGTGCTGATATATTTATAATAAATAAATATAGGGTGATCAAAAACTGACATTATAAATATACTTTAAAAAATCGTTAAAAGTAACTTTTTTCAAATGGAAACCCCCAATTTTTATAATTTTATCTTATTTAACACTTAAAATAAGGGTGACTTTGTATAAAGTTCTCTATTCCAAAAATTTATAGTTTTTGAGTTATTGACGATTTAACATTTTTTATTCTAATAATGTCAGACGGCTTCTAAGTTTTCTTGTTAGTTGGCCATGATAGGGAGGCCTGGCGAGAACAAAACCAATTGGTTACTATAGAAACGTAATATTTATTGTCGTTTGACAATTACCTACTAAAATATTATTAATTTATTATAGTAATTATAATAATTATTAAACTAATAATCATGCAGGGGCGATTAAATTACACACACGAGGATTATTTGAATTTGTTTATTATCTATGGGGAATCTAACAGAGTTTTAACAAGAACGTGCCAGATAGTTGCTGATAGATATCCAGATAAATAGAAACCGTCACCGAACAGCGTTAAACAAATGTTGGAAAACAATAAAAATTTTGGAAACGTCGAGGCAAAAATTAATAACAGGAAGCCCATTGTTGATAATGAAAATGTCGAGATTGCAATTCTGGGATATTTTGCAGCATATCGAATGTCATCCCTAAAAAACGTGGCAAGACAATCAGGAATCTCGAGGAACTCAGTGCATAGGATTCTGTTAAAACATAACTTCCAACCTTATTTAATATCATTGGTTCAACATCTAAAAGACACTGATTTGCCAAAAAGAGTACAGTTTTGCGAGTTTATTTTAACAATGGTACAAGATAACTCTAGATTTTTGGACAAAATAATTTGGACCGATGAAGCAAAATTTAGTAAAAATGGCCTTTTCAATAGACACAATTCCCATTTTTGGAGTGATTCGAATCCTTATGCAGTAAGATCGCGGAACTTTCAAGAATCCTGGCAATTTAATGTATTTTGTGCAGTAAGGAACGATGGAATAATAAAACTGAATTTTTACGAAGAAAATTTAAATGGTAAGTTATACATTGCCTAAACACAAGGACTTTTTTAATAAAAAATAATCCACTTAGGTAATATTACAATAATTTTTTTTAACAATTTAGCGTCAATCCAAAATTAGATAAATCATTTAGTAAATATTATTACATAAATAAATTAAATTAAATTATTTATACAGGTCACACTACACTACTTCATACAAATACTGGTCCACATACCGTAGCACATCATATCTAAAAAAATATATCGTCCCAAGTTTTATAGGAAAGTTATCTTTAGTTAGATATTTACAAGCTATTTATACAGGGTCCTTTAGAAAGTCATAAAATACTAAACCTTTTTTTTTTATTGAGCACTCTTCAGATTAAATTAATTGAATTTTGATGTATTTTGTTTCTTCTTAAATCAACAAATCGATGAATATTATCAAAGCATTTCTTTCCGTAAAATTATGTCTATAAACTTTTGTAGGAGATAGGAAGAGTTGGACAACGAATATTTAAGTAATTTACCTTTGGCAGAACATTTTCTACCAACACGATGGCGCCCCACCACAAAGAACCGTTGCAGTTACTAACTTTTTACAAGCTACGTTTTACGACAAGTGGACTGCCAACAATGGACCTTTCCTGTGGCCTCCTCGTTCCCCCAATCTGACAGTTTTAGACTATTTTATATGGGGAACGATAAAAGGAATCGTTTATTTTAATCCAGTAACAACGAAAGAGGACTGTATGGCAAGGGTAAGGGACGCGTTCGAAAGTTTATCTCCAGCTTCAATTAGAGCGGCTACCCACGAGGGATTTATTTTATTTTTATTTGGAAGTACAAGAGTAGACTAGACTATAATGGGAATAGGTTTTCTTTAATTAATTTTTGTCTTCACGGTTTCAACATTTTTATAGTTTTCCAACATTTGTTTAACGCTGTTCGGTGACGATTTCTGTTTATCTGGATATCTATCAGCAAATATCTGGCATGTTCTTGTTAAAACTCTGTTAGATTCCCCATAGATAATAAACAAATTCAAATAATCCTCGTGCGTGTAATTTAATGGCCCCGGCATGATTATTAGTTCAATAATTAGTATAATTACTATAATAAATAATATTTTTGTAGGTAATTGTCAAACGACAACAAATATTACGTTTCTATAGTAACCAATTGGTTTTGTTCTCGCCAGGCCTCCCCGTCATGGCCAACTAACAAGAAAACTTAGAATCCGTCTGGTATTATCAGAATAAAAAATGTAAAATGGTCAATGACTCAAAAACTACAAATTTTTGGAATAGAGAACTTTATACAAAGTCACCCTTATTTTAAGTGTTAAATAAGATAAAATTATAAAAATTGGGGGTTTCCTTTGAAAAAAGTAACTTTTAACGATTTTTTAAAGTATATTTATAATGTCAGTTTTTGATCACCTTATATTTATTTATTATAAAAATATCAAGACGGGCCACTAAAGTGGATCCTTTTGGACAAGGAAGCCAACCGCAAATAAATAATAGAGACTTCGATAAGCAGATATTTATAGTTATGTCAAGACCTGCAAACGTCATTTTTTACATCAAATTCAAAGTATCTCAAAAACAGTTGAACTTAGGTATAGGATATTATACATGAAATATACCTAGAATTTTTCGAGGAATCCAAAAATTTGATTATATACAGGGTGTTCCATTTAAAATAAGAAACTTGACATCTACTTCCGGTTGTGTCACCATCTTGAAAATATTTTGCGCGAATTGCCCCCATCAACCTTAGTTAGCTGCCAAAATTTACAATTTTTCTAAAACCTACTTTCTGAGAAATCGATCGCCGCAGTTCGTCGTGGGACACCCTGTATGTAGGTATGTAAAATGTACGTAATGTAAATATATATACCCATTGTCTGTTACCAGCTACAGGTGAACCGATTTTCCTGAGTGGTGCATTAAAAGATTCGTCTGTATCCTGCGAGTGTTCCTTCCTTCCTAGAAACTGGTACAATATTCAGCCCCATTGGTGTTAAGGCTGGATTTTTGAAAAAAATGTGTGCAATAATTTTTTTGACCTAGGCCAAGAAATTGAGTAAAATCAAGTTTCGATAATAAATTCACAAATTTTTCATTTTTAAATAAAACTGTGTGTGTTAGGATCAACATTTTGACATGACAAACTTCTTTATTCGAAATGTGTCCAACAATGCGCAAATATCTTCTCAAATGCTTTTAGGAGGAGCAAAAATTGATAAAGATCGAAAAGGAGAAAACATTATTCGGACCCTCCCCAGTAAGTTCTAGCATATGTTCCATTCCGAATATTGTTTGCCAAATGAATGTAATTATAATAAATAATTAATAGATTAGTGGTGCAAATATCGGAGGAGATGATTTCTTTGGCATAAAGGAGATCAAGAAATAGCTTTATTTTTTGCTAGATAAGGTACACCTGGTATCAACATAAAGTAGTGACGCTTATTTTTAATATGTTTTATAGCTTTTTTTCCTGCGCTTATATACTAGCTCTAAGCAGTCGGGTTTTTTATTTTTTTGATAATTAATACTTGTTTGTTCATCGATTACTGCGGGTCCCTAGGGCCAATGGTAAATCCGGTTCAACTTTGGGTTTGTAACTGACGTCTACCTAGTTTTTCTAATCATTGCTCTAATAGGCTTTGAGTATATATTCATTATAAAAATATAAAGCAGACAAAAAGTCTTGCTCTCTAAGTCAAAAGTTCTTTAATATTACATATAGTACTACGGAGAGGCTCAAACACAATTCACACTTACATCAGTCAGTTTCTTCGACTGTTCTGTTAATACAATAATACCGCCAAATTAAATTAAAGAAAGCTTCCCCGTTTGTAGTGCTCAACACTGACAATAAGAAAATTTCGTTTCCTAAATAACTGATAAACCCAATATTACAGAACTTCACAACAGATGAAATGATATTTTCTAGAAACAGGTTGGCATTCATGAAAATGCTTTTACAACAAACCCTTAAATCAACATATAAAGCCTACAGATTGTCCAGTGCGCTGTCTTGCCGATCATTCTGACCTTGGTTCCGGCGGGCCAGGTTCGAATTCTGGTGGGTGCATATAGACTTTTCTAAGTCTGCAGCATTAGTGGTAATAAAATCCAACACAGACAAGTGTAAAATATATCAAATTTATGCGCCCACTTTCACGCTGATTGTCCATGAATGTGGGTGGATAGGGGTAGTTAATGCAGCTACAGCTTGCCAGTCTGTAGGTCACTTGATAAAGATTAAAAGCTACACCGTAATACAAGAGTTTATAGCTCAAGGGTGGGGTGTGGGCAGGGGATTAAAAGAGGATCGTGGTTCGGAACCCACGTTAAGCTTAGGTCCTGTCCAGATTGGTCAAACCCATGATGGAGAGGAGATATTAAAATAAAGCTAGCAAACAAGTAAATGAACATATAATTTATCTCTCTAAATGATTATCATTCTAACAATTATGGGCTTATCTGAGGGGCGCAAATTGATTCCATATAATTTTATTTCCATTTGGCAATAATCAATAATAGTACATTTTTCTTTAAATCACACTTCTCCAACAGCTTACGTACGCTCCTGACGTCCCTGAGGCAAAACGTTAAAAGCCCAATCCTCTTTCGTAGACCACTAAATTGACATGTTGCCGTGAAAACGACAAGCCATATGGGGTGCTAAATAATTACCTATCTCTTTGCAGCTAGGTATCGACGCTAAAAATACCAAAGTGAGGGATAAAGTTTTCGACGGGATAAAAATAAACTTTAGAGTATTTTAGTGGCTCTTAATATGAGGGTACTTGGATATAAAAAGTTTCTTTAAATCCTAGTTTTTTTTTGCTGCTGAAGGATTGACAACTTGGCGTTACAAATAGATATAAATAAGTGCGTTTCTATAAGTATGTATAATAATATTGCTGATCAATAGCTCTCATCTATATTAATATTCTTGGTGTTTTTTTTTATTCATTTCACTGTCTGATTAAGGTCTTGCTAGGTCCTTATTACGTATTTGCATTCCTACTGTGTGATTTTACGAAGATGTATACGTCACTTCGTTTTATGACAAATTTTAACACATAGGGTAATAAACATTAGTTGAATAAAAAGGTTTTATTGCTTGTACAGGGTTTTTGGTTATTCTAGGTATCAAAAAAAGTTAAACACAAAAGTTTCTTTAAATTATGGGAACTTTTTCTTAGTTTAGTTTACAGATATACAGTGTGTCAAGTTTTTTTGAAGTCAACATCAACTTTGATGTTTTAAATATAAGACCCTGTATATTATCATCAACCTGGTATATTTATAATCAGCAAGAAGAGAGCCATTTCAAGGATGTATAATATACAGGGTGTTACATTTAAGAAACCAAATTTGATACTGATTTCAGAAAAACTAAACAACTATTTTCAGTTCCCCCTCCCAATTCATTTATGTTGTAATTTATGAAAATAGCAAAAATTGATCTTTATAGAGTTTTTTACGTAAAATATAATAGCGTTATTACATTATTCTCCGATCTGATACTTTTCGAGGTATTAATCAAACTTAAAGAATAATATTTCGAAAAGTATCAGAGCTACATCGGATACGTTTTATTATCGCAAATTAAATTAAAACTGTGCGTCTTAATTTGACATGTTTCACTTCAAAAGTTTGTGACGTCAAAAACCGTCATTATTGTTCATGTTTTTGTCATTTCGAGGTTATGTAATTTCGAACATAAAAAAGTTATAATAAAATAACTGTTGAAGAAAGGGTGGAACACAATGCTAACGTTATTTTTCTTTCCGTGTTTTTCGGTGTTTCCTTGGATACTTTTTGGAAATAAAAGTTGCATTTACTTTGGGCGCTAAAGATATCATCCAGTTGTGTATCACAATATCTATCTTCTTTTGAACGTTTTGTTTTTGATCTTTAGAATTTACATTAAACGTTTACGAAACGTACATTACGTTGAAGTTTACCAATCTACGCCCTACAGAAAAAAGGATAAATAATTTTGTAGGATACCCCAAAAGATTTTTGAGTATATTCACCATTTTATAAGAACATGTCCTTATTTCTGCGGAAATTGTATTTATTATTATCACAGTATTACACAATGATTTTTTAAAAAATTTATTAGGCTGCCATCTTGGATTCATACCAAAATGTTACCAGTTCATTTCTATATAACACTTGATTAGGATAATTAGTTTTTTAGTGATAAGTTTTTCACCAGGCCGCTATTTTGTTCCGCCATGTTGGATACCTACCAAAATATTACCAGATCATCCCCGAAAGACCTTTAATTTTGGACCGAACTTTGAAGTCAATCGGGTAAGTAGTTTTTTAGCTATTCCGCAAACTGACAGACAGACAGACCGATGGAATTAAGAAAATATGTTTTTTTGGCATCTAAAAACGCTAAAACCTGAAGCTATGTAAAACCTTGGAGGGGAGTTTTTTCACAATTACAAATATTTTATTTAGTCGCCATTTTATTCCGCCATCTCGAATTCGTACCACAATTTTACTAGTTCATCTAATCTCTATATAACACTTAATTTTTGCACACAATTTTAAATCAATTTAATAGGTATTTTTTTTCAGGTAGATTTTTTAAATATTTTAATAAGCCGCCATTTTGGTTTCGTACCAAAATTTTACCACTTCATTTTTAAGTAATACTTGATTTTTAGGCAAAATTTCAGGTAAATTGGATAAACGGTTTTTAGTAATAATTTTTGCATCACTTCACTAGGCCGCCATTTTGTTTCGCCATCTTGGATTCGTACTAAAATTTTACCATTTGATTTATATCTAAAACTTGATTTTTGTGTAAATTTTCAGGTAAACTGAATATTTCCACTAGGCCGCCATTTTGTTCGGCCATATTGCATTTTTACCGAAATGTCCCTTGATTTTTGACCAAAATATGAAGCCCATAGAATAAATCGTTTTTGAGCTATGAGACAGGCCACCGGATTGACAAAACATGTTTTTTTAGCATCTGAAACGTGAAGATCTGTAAAAATCTGAGAGGGTGATTTTTTCACGATTACAGCACTGCCCTTTTACGAGGAAAGTAAAGAAATACTCTATCCTTTATCCAGCAATCATTTTTTACATCAATTGTGTATATTCGAAACAGGATAACCCCGAAGTGGCAAAACACGAAAAATAATTGCCGGTTTTAACGTCATAAAGTTCGAATTTGAAGTGAAATATTTCAAATTAACACAGTACGACTGACAAAACCATTTGACCGAGCTAAGTTTATATCTCTATTGCACTCTTAAAAATAACATGGTAGTAATTACTAAATTTTAGTACCCACAACATTTTTTTTTTGTGAAAACGGACTCAACCGAAAAGTTGTCTACTACAACTAAATAAAATTTGTTGATATAAAAAAGTTGTGAAAACTTATCTCACAAATTAAAATAACATACAAGTTTTAGTTGAAACAACCAAAATCGAGAATTCACATACTAAAATCTTTAGTAGACCCAGTATATTGGCTTATTTTTCATAACATTTCTTGGAGCTAAAAAAGCTAACGTTTTAGTTATTTAAAAAACTTTTATGTGTATCAAAAGGCTATGCTTTTCATTTGCTGTTAGTTAATTATTTTTTCTTGTCATTGATAAGAATAGTTGGGTCACTTGTAATTTTTAGCTCAAACATAATTACCCTGAACTATACAGGGTGTTGCACTACATAGGCATTGGTCTATTTACAAAAAAAAACGATAAAACATTTTTTGACCAATCTTTTTGTGTTCGTGGGTCTACTGAAAATATGTTTTAAAATTATTTCGAAACATACATATTTCGCCAATGGTTGTATACAATATAATGTAGATATTTTTGGAGAATTTTTGAAACGATTTTAAAATGTGATCTTAATTGACTTACTTATTGACTCAATAAGTATATATGTTTTACCGTTTTTCGTAGATGACCAGAAGAATACCTAGTGTGCCACCACTGACAGCTTCAATCCTAAATTAAATTTATAAAGTAAATTCTTTATGGTCACAATTTTGTAGTAAATAAAGAAGAAAAAAAACAATTTTTTTTAAAACACAACTATATTTATTAACAAAAATAAATATTTCCATTACATCAAAAATATTGAGTTATTTCTGGTTTCGTTGGAAAAACGGGGCATAACATTTAATAGATTACATGAAACTATCAATAGAATGTCATATTCTCGAAGTTTTATGTAGTTGGGGACAAGTAAGTATAGTATATTAATCAACCTTAAAAAATCTATATGAAAAATATTACCTTTATACTTAAAAAAACATCATCCTCTAGCATATCAACAACTTTACTCTTGTCTAACGCACAAGTGTAAAACGAAAAACAAACCAAATCATTTACTTTATTTTTCTTTATCTTCGGAATCTAAAAATTAAATTACTTTTAAAAAACTTTTTTTTGGCGTAAAAATTAACATGGGATTACTAGCTTATCTATAAAACTACAGAATTATAGGTATTATATGATTCTTGACGCCATTTTTTAAATATTCCTACCTCCTTCTTTGCCAGTTGGGGATTCGTCATCAGAGCAACTGTTTTCTGAATTATTATTTCTATTTTTAATGAGTCCATTAAGTTTAAGTTGTTCTCTTAAGTTGTAGTACTTGCAGAATAATTTTCCACCGATATACCCTCCATTTCTTTTTCTAGTTTTCCTAAAGTATACCTCCTAAAATTTAATAAGAAGAAATCATATAGGGTGTTTCATTAAGGTTAGCCATTCCCCAGAAACTTGATACGAGGTGCAGGTACTCATAAAAAAATTCTAACTAAAGTGGCCAGGAGAAAACGGTGGGAATTCTTTCTTAATTTTTTAAATCCATTCTAGAGGTCATTGCAGTCAGAACCAACTGCAAAATAAACAATAATTAAATTAAAAAAGAGAACAAGACCCTCGTAAAGACCATTTAAATGAGACCATGTTTGTTAAAAATGGAGTTACATACATACATACGTACATACGTATATATATATATATATATATATATATATATATATATATATATATATATATATATATATATATATATATATATGTATATATATATATATATATGTATATATGTATGTATATATATATATATATATATATATATATATATATATATATATATATATATATATATATATATATATATATATATATATATATATATATATATATATATATATATATATATATATATATATATATATATATATATATATATATATATATATATATATATATATATATATATATATATATATATATATATATATATATATATATATATATATATATATATATATATATATATATATATATATATATATATATATATATATAATTCCTTAATTATTTTTTAGAATTACTAATTATTAATTATTAGGTTTTATCCTATATATAATGCCTAACAAATTTTATATACATTGCCTGATTTCATACTTTGGCTATAAAATGATATATGGAAATTAAAAAGTAAAAAAAAACTCACACTAAATTCGGTAGGAAACAGGCCAACAATGGCAGCAGCTATTTCTTCAAATCGAAGTATAGAAATTTTTTTGTCCATATCTTCCTCCAATTCGGCATCTAATACTAGTTCTACCAACTTATCTCTATACTCAGGAAGGAGTTTTCTATTTTTTTATAGAAAAACATAATAAGCTTTTCTCTCGTTGTCGAATTAAGAGCATCTTCCAAGCCAGTTCTTTTAGCGCATGTTGCATTATTTTTTATAACAGGCGCATTTGTTAGGTCTCGGGCGCTCATGCCAAGAGTGGCATGCTGTCTTATGTAATTAGGATGATCACCAGAACTTGCTGATGATGTACTCATTACATTTGAAGTAATTGACGTATCGAGGGCAGCCTCCTCGCCATGATTATCTACATTGATAATTTCAAAAGTTATATTATCATCCAGCAAGTTGACTGGCTGACTCTCAATATATTTGTTAAATTTCTCTGAAAATTTAAGTCTAATACCAATTTTAGGAATTAGTTCCATGATCAATTCTTTTGAGAGTTGTTTGAAGGTAATTTCTTCAATACAATGTTCTAAAAAAAAACATTTGGTAAATATTAATGGTTATATTATTTGCCTTATAAGTAGAATACCTTCAAATGTTGGTATAAGTTCTGTCAAATTCCAACTCTCCAGAAGGTTTTTAAAAACATCCATGATTAACTCTGCAAATAATGAAAATGTATGAAAAGTGTTTTGTACTGTTTCTCATTAGACGGTGCCATTTGAAGCACTTATTATTGATTCTGTTTTAAGTACCAAATAGAACGACAAGTCCATACCCAGATAGCATATACAGGGTGTCCAATTAAAGTTTATTATTAAATTCACTAAAAAAAGTTCTGTATGGTTTAAAATCTAAGTAAAATGATATAATCATATATCATTTTTATGTATCCTTATACGTTTGTCCAAAAAAAAAATCGTTCAAGTAAAGTATAACTACCCTTTTTTGCATAATCAAACATGCAATTACACCCATCCATTATAAAGATTTTTGAAATTTTTGGTACAGCCTTGTATACGACTGAATGAATACTTATATAGTTCGTAAAGTTATTAATAAAAGTATCCCATTTAAAATGAAAAATATGGTTCAACATCGAAAAAGGTCCATTTTTAAGCCCAATTTTTTTAACGATGCTTAGTATTTAAAAACTTTAATTAGTTTTTATACCTGATTTTTAATGCTCTTTAATTAGATTGTCCTAAAAATCTTGATTTTTCAATTTCTTAAAATTCAAAACCCATATTTTTTTCTTTTTTGAACTCGCTGAACATATAATCTAAAATTATTATATTCTAAATTCTTTTTCTAAAGAATTAGAATTTTTTATATAGAATTACTTTTTCTGGTGGATTAAATGGTACCAATTTGTTCCTATTTTTTGCACTGTATTGCATTGTGGACACGCTGAATATGTTTCTTACTGGTTGGTAGGGTATTGTCTACATTTTTTTATAATTAATAATAAAAATATAACAACACATAAATCAAACATTTGATTTTATGTGTTGCTATAATGATAACTTGAAAAGGTTTCGAAACGAAAAAATACTTCTCTATGTTAAAAAGTTAAAGTAGGAAAGAGCAAACCGTTTTTTTACATCTTTAATGACTTGAATTTCAAAGTCATAAAAGTCAATTTTAAACTGTCAATATCTCAGTAGGAAATAGTGTTAAGGTGACTGATATATGAAATTTCTTGGAATTTTATAACGATTTTAATTTTAGAAAATATATAGAGAATTATAGGGGGTAGGTATTCCATTAAAAATATTTAAAATAAATAACATTTTTGTAGAACACATTGTGTAATGTTTTTATTATTTGTAAACAAATAGACGATATTCTACCAACCAGCAAAAAAATTTTTTATCTTTTTAAAAATATACAAGTTAAAGTGTCAATTATCACATAATGTACGTGCAACGTATAGGTAACATATCCTCATGTGTAATGCTATTATTAAAGATTGTGGGATATTTTGTACCAGCATTGTATAATAATTAGGTATATAATGGTACTAGGTATTATAAAAAAAATGCAAAACATGTGAACACGTGAAGTAAGAATAATTGGTAAAATATATATTTTTGCCAAGTTTCGTTAAAATTAAGATACTTTTGTAAAAATGAAAAATAAAAAATTAAAGAAATTCGAACGAACTTTCGCATTTTTCTCGGGAATTTTGAGGTTATGTTAAAGAGTGGTTTCTAAGTTGTAGATATTTGCACGATTCGCAATTTTTTTATAGGATATTTTTTCATAGGATATCAACTTTCGCCGGAAATCTTAGTAATACCATTTCCCTCTCTTTTTCTTCCCCCTACGGGATCCCTTCCCCATACCCGAGGTTGCATTTATGTTAATTAAGTCCCTTTACCATTGGAAATTATAAAGGTTCGGGTAACAATTTCTTTTTTCCCTCCTCTAAATGAGTTATTCCGATCGGTCTTTGAATTCTAAGCCTGAATGAAAAGAGTCCTAGATTTCTAGAGATGCTACCGGATATCGGCATTGTATTATGGTGATTTACTTTTTTTATTTTGTGGGTTATACGCATGCGCAATTGCAAATGAATGTATTATGTACTTACCTGTTATTCTATTTTTGAAAACAACCACACACACACACACACACACACACACAATTTAAGTGGCGAAAAACGAGGATGACCACGCTAACCTAACATTCACGTTCTTTTTTCACTTAGAGCTCCCCATTCTCTTCTCCTCTTCTGTTGGCGTCGTTTCGCGTTCATTCCCATATTTCGCGGGTAGAGGGCGTAAACTTCTGAGTTCTGAGAGCAATAAGTTTATGCTGCGTGTACAATACGCGTTTGTTGCATAAGCTATAAATTGGTTATGACAACCAAAACTATTTAAACACAACTATTTAACATTTGTAAATTGAACTTATATCAAGCAGTTATTTTATCTTTTTTTGTTAGTAACATTAATTTTATTAGATAATTCTTTTAACCTTACAGATCTTTTGCGGTTCAAGTAAAAGTACAGACAACATAAACTATTGATTATAACAATGGAAATTTTTTGACATATTATTCTTACTTCCACCAACGTTACTGTTTGGTTAAGTAGACTGAGGAAAAACGGATTTTTGCTTTCTTGACTAAAAAACACTGATTTTGACAACTCAAACGCCTCAACCAATAAAACAAAAGTTAGGTATACCAAGTCATTTTTAAGAGTGTGATTTTCAAAAGCAAGACGCTGTCCAATTAACCAACCGTTATTATATAGATGTTTTAATACTGGAATGTGACAAGATATGTTCATTTATCTCGCCTATAAATAAAAGAAAGCAGATGTCCGCCATCAGAAAAGGAAAATTCAACAAAATAATAATTGCAACGACAAACCCATTAAAGGCCACAAGGAAATCAATTCGCAGTCGAAAACAAGTCTAGAGTTAGATAAGTTCTAAATGTAGACAATTCTTATTCATGTCACCACCATGTACGTACAGACTGTATTTATAAATATCGTCGACATTACGATCATCGCAAGTATGAATAATGAATAAAGTGATAAATGTTATATATAGATATTTCCTTAGGCGTGGATCGATTCAAATTAAAGACGATTATTTCTAGGTGTCTCGTCGCCATAAACATAATTAAAGGCAATCATCATTACCCGAATATATAGATTCAATTACGCTGTCAATAAATTCCTTTCTAAGTATGTCAAAACTTTTAGAGAAGTGGAAAGAAATCATTTGAAATATAGCAAATGAAGCTTGAAAATAGCAAGAAGTTTAAAGATAAAATATTTATATTAATTATACAGAGTGTTATTTAAGTACGTGGCCAAACTTCAAAGGGAGATTCTTTGAGTGATTCTAAGACAAAAAGTTTATAAGAACACGTGTCCGGAAATACTTCGTTTTCAAGATACGTTTTTCCCAAAAATCTTAGTAATTTTCTAGCTGGTTTTTTACAATTTTTTTGTCTCTAGAATGTTTTTAATATTCCTATATTCGAGAAAAAAATAAAAGTGACATTATTGTATGCCCCTCGAACAACATAAAAATTTAAAACTATCAAACTATAAATTATCAAAAACAGTATTCCTGTTATTTTTCCATATCAATAGTCATAAAAATTTTTATAAAATTAATGCTAGCTAAAAAAAAATGTGTTTTATTACTGTTCATGGACATGCAATAAAGTGATTTAATTTTTTCCCGAAAATGAAGCTAGATACCAAAAAAATCAAGAGACAAAAAAGTTGTATTTTCAGTTGCTTAATGCGAAAAAATTACATTTTTAAAAAAGTCACTAGCGCACATTTTTTTTGTCAAAAATATTGCTTAGGGTACCCCTCGAGACGCCAGTGGACTTACATAATTTTAATCTAGTTAGGGTTAGATCAGCCACTTACTACCATAAATATCACTGCCAAATTTTAACAAAAACGGATAAAGGATTATTAAGATTTTTACGAAAAAAAAAAAAGATTTTTTAAAGAATAGTTTGGCACCCTAAACATAAAAAGGAAGCAGTACCGTACTTATGTTAATATATTAGAATTACTCAAAGAAGTTTTTTGCTTAGATTAACAGTTTTCGATAAAGCAAATAAAAATAAAATGCATAACATTATTTACTACTGCAATGTTTTGGATGTAAAAAAAAGTAAGAAGGCCATGGACGGACAAAACAATTGATCAAACAAATTTGACTTTGACATAACTAACAAGTTTAAGCAGTGCGTACATAATCATTTGGTGTAAACTGAAATGTTTTTAGGAGTTTCAAGCTATAAAATTCTTTACTGATATTAGATGGTTCAATTTACAAACGCAAAAATGGCCGATATGCATTTTGTTTATATATATATATATATATATATATATATATATATATATATATATATATATATATATATATATATATATATATATATATATATATATATATAAGTACTTGATTATATTGCATCCAGAGGGACTTCAGTTTCTGGGTCAAATGTGTGTGGTATGAACTTTCCTCTTTCAATACTAAATTAGTTGTCATCCATATACACCAGGTGAGAACCAATTGGGGTATGCTTTATTTTCTCCTTTCAGTTTATGACCTTCCTAGTACTATTTAGGAAAGAAGACAAAAGGTTTAGTAACATGCAAAAGCATAAGAGATTAAGGCTATCTACAGTTTCAACCATAATTTGTGTATCCGTGTGACTAAGACTGAGTACAGTTGTCTCCGACGACATCAGAAGTTCCAACAAGGATACAATGGAAGGATTGATTTTGTACACCCAGAGTACTTTAGTTAGCAATGAGTATGGTACAGAAACAAACTTAAAGTCAATGAAAGCCATGTAAATAATGTTGCGTGACTTATGTTATATTATATATAACTTTATGCTTTGTGGCAAGCAAGTTGTGCTCATCTAGATAGGAGTAAATTTTATCTGCTAGAATGAGGTTAGGATTTTGTACAAGGTGCACAGGTTAGTTATCGATCTATACTTGGAGGAGTTATGCATATTCTGATCTTTAGGAAGCAAATAAGCCACACTTTGGGGCAAATAGGGTAGCACGTTTTCCAGCTGTTGAAGAAAAACCGTGTAGCACTTGGCAAGTTGTGGATAGAAAGGTGGTATAGCATCTTGAGCAAAAAAACTGTTCATTATTATTATGATATATACTAACGCGCTTCCCTCAAACCCACTTCGAGTTTTACTAAAAGACTAACATTTTCTCCATAAAAAACCTACAAGAAAACACATTACTTATGAAACACATTATTAATTAACTATGCGAGTCGCGTAGACTGCTTCCTTACCTGTAAATAGATGATAATATGGAAAAGTCAACATAATTAACATATCATATGCAGGTAAAGAAAAATGTGGTTCGATTAAAGAAAAAAAACAGGAAAAAAATTACACCTCAATACATCAGCAAATAACATAAAATGTAAATTAAACTCCATACCTCAGTCGCATTTATGAATACGACTTAGGTCAATAATGCATTTTAGAAAATAATTAATATACCTACGTAATGATAACAATAATTAACATAGCGATTAAATAATATATTCGTAAAATGATTGTTATTGTTAATGGAAATAGTAAATATGCTAGCGTGAGGTTGTTAATAGTCGCAAACTGCTTAACATTTTCAGAGTTTTAATTTATAATTATTTTTTCTCTGTGAATGGTAACTGATCTACAGAATAGCTTATCTGTCATTATTGTGTTAATATTTTAATATTGTTACTGAGTGGAAGCTTTACTTCTGGGTAGAAGTGTTTAGGTAAGGCCCACCGATGTGACAATATTTTGTGATATGTTTGTAAATATATATTATATACCAGTGACGGTTCGTGGTGAATTATATTGGGAGGCCAATAACAAATTTAAAAATAGGCATACTTAAAACAAAAATAAATATCTTATCTTTAAATTGAGCTTTAAATTCTCTTGAAGTTCAGATCTACTCTTCGTTCTTTAGAATTGGAAAAATGCTGAACGACACGTTCGTTAAAATTGCACACACATTCCTTTTATAAGCGATTTCTCGATAGTTAACATTGCTAAAGCGGATAGTCTATCTTGGCCCAACTCCTCAACAAAAACATTATGGCCAAGTAGTGCCTGCTCGAATGCCCCACAAAATTTTACACAATCTATAATTTTGTTTAAAATATAACGATTTTTGGATACATTTTCATTAAAATCTCTAAGGGATTTTCTATAAGCTGTGTCTAGCTGAGTGGGAATATCAACACTTCCGACCGTAGCATAGTACACCGAACATTTCATGTTTTTTTATTTTTTCTTTTAAGTGTTTTAAGTTTTAACACCGGTTTTGCACCATAATGAGTCCGACGAGTCCTTAGAAAACAACAAACATAACAGTAAAATAAGTTAGGGAATTGACAAACACATCCAGTTAGCCAAATCGTACATACTTTTGCGAAAGTTTCGACGAACCTCTTTATTTTTGTTTTTACTAGTTTGTCGTATACTAAGTTCTGGCAAATTGCGACCACTTCCCTTGAATTCCGTTATTTTCTCAAAATTAAGTTCGTAAGCACCTTTTAGTTGTTTATTTTTTTGCACTAGTTACTACCAACATTTTATTTCCTGTATATTTCCAACCCACACATGGATCACAAAAATAAAAAAAATATATATTACAAAAAACAGTATATAAATCAATTTTCATCGATTAAAAACGTCCGAAACAATATCGAGTTAGAATTTCGACCTCTGAACAACTGAACTTCCGCATGCCGACGTGATGCCGCGACCGACCGATCGAATTACGAGAAGAGACCGGCTGATGACCCAAAACGCGATTTCATATTCCATTTGCTATCACGTTCGGCTGCCGGTAATCAGGGCAATTCGGACTGCCCAGCCTAGCTTAGTAGAGCGTATTTTATTATGCCTAAAGAACGCAACGAGACCATTCGAACCGCCGCGCGCTTCTATAGTGTAGCGTATTTAACTTTTCCCAAGGCTTGTGTTTTATTACAACTATTAGGAGGGACGGTCAAACGAATAATTTATTTTCTGAAATATTTTTGGGGGTCATTGGACCAAATGACCCTATGGAAGAGCCGCCACTGTCATATACTGTCAATAAACACATTGCACCCTCGATTTCCCGCTACAATACTCTACCAATTTTTTTTTTTAACCACAGCGAATGGGCCCAAGCACGTAAGAACAAAATAGTTTACGGGGGGCAATAATGTGATCATATTATTATTCATCCAATATATATGACATAACATATATAATCAGATATTAATAAAATATGTTAATTAATATTATTGTGATTGTGTTTTTGCTATACTTTTCTTATAAATAGTTGTTTTTATTGAGATTTTATTTTAATATTTTTTCTTCGTAATTGTAATGGTAAAAAATTGCCCTCCAAGATTTTTGCGTTTTAGGGTCCCTCTCCCTAGATCCTGAAAAACTTATTCTCACATTTCCGTTGGTCTGGCGATCTATGGATCTGTCGTTCTGTCTGTGCGTGGCATAGGTCAAAAACTACTTAGCCGACTGATTTAAATTTTAGTCAAAAATCAAAGGTCATATGGGGATGGCATGGCATTTTGTTACAAATCCAGCATTGCGGAACAAAACGCTGACACAAAAAGTTAAAAAATCAATATTAAGAAATTACTTATCGAATAGACATAAAATTTTACAAAAAAATATGGCAGCTAGTGGATTTCTGTACCAGGGAAGTTCTGATTATTAAAATTTAATTTATAAGAACCATAATATTGTTTGTGACTTAAATTGAATAAGTTATGTTTTAGATATTATTGCAAAAGAGGATTTTTAGATATCATTTTTATTTATTTTTTATTGACATTGTTTTTTTAATAACCTACATTATATATATATATATATATATATATATATATATATATATATATATATATATATATATATATATATATATATATATATATATATATATATATATATATATATATATATATATATATATATATATATATATCCCGTAGAAAACCAGGTTCCTGATTTCTTTCGTCTATTTCAAACACACTTTTTCCTTGGATTTCAAAGTTGTCCTGGATATAAAAGGGTGCGAGTCCTATTTGATATATATCTATAGTTATTCACGCAAATGTTCTATACCTAGCACTGCAAAATCTTGAATCTGATTTTTTCATTTAAATGGACCCAGCTACCTCCGATTTGTTGCAAATTGTTTTGCAGAACTCTCGTTTTCACAAAATTAGGCTGTTCGGCTTTTGCCCGCATAGAAGTGGGGGCTCGCTATGGGACGTTTTACATTTTCCAATCAATTTACTTAAAAATAAAAATATTCAGCATTTTATAATCTACATGTCTATTATAAAACTGTAGTATGTTTTATATAAATTTACATTATTTACTTAATTATACCATTATTTTCTACCAAAACTAGTGCGTTATATACTCAAAAGATAATAATGACTTAGAAACGTAGCGCCCAGAACACCTTTTCATAAGAGCGACCCGTCGAGGAATCACAATCAGCAGTTAACAAATTCCGCTTCAGACTCCCCCCGCACGCTTAGATTTGTTAACGGCAGTTGTTATGGCAACGCAATGGTGAATATCGGTAAGACAAATAGAGATGGGAGCGGCATAAAACGGTTGCTGCAGGCGCTTGTTATAGAATTAATGTAAATTAGTGCATTCGGATCATCGGAGGCGGAAGCAGTTTTGCATAGTGTCGTGTATTGTGGTATATAACTGTTTTCTAAGAACAAAAAAATATATTTAAAATCTTATAAATTCATTTTATTTCCCCTAAGTATTAAAAAACGCTTCAAAGCTATGGATAATTGACATCATAAAAAGGTAAAAAAATAGCCATTTTGGGCGTGGCATCCCGAAAATGTTTCGCCTGCGGCGTTATTTTCTTAAATCCACGAGCCGCTACTGCCACATAGTGCGAGCTATAGCCGGTGTAGCATTATTCATGGTAATATTGTTTTTGTATTTGTCGATTATAGCTCCAGCTATTAGGTAAAAAAGTCATCTATATGGACTGCATAATAAATTGATATATTTTAATTAAATAACTTAAAAATGGACTTAAAATATGCCAATTTCTAGCTTCAACAATCCAGCGGGTTTTAGTAATAAGCCCTCCCCGTTGTATTGAAGAGCGTATTTTGCAATTAATATCTAGTTCTTCCTAAACTGGGACTGCATCTCGGTACCCATCGTCGCATATTATAATACCTCCGCTCGCTATCTGTTGTAACACATCGGCATCCTCTGTGGCTCGCTAATTAATGCTGGTGCATCATTATTACGTCCATCTGCGAAATATGGTCCATGAAAATCTAAAATGCATCCATCTGGAGCGGTAACTAATATTGGTTTTACAAGATGACTGTGTTTATGCGTGGAATATGTTTGCTTAAACTTCTAAAGTTGCTACTTTTATGGAGGTGTCTGTATGTACCATCTAAATAGCAAACAACGCGGGATTTGGGATTGTTAAGGTCATTGGAAAATTCAGTGACATGGCTAATAATAAAATCATGACGAGTTATTGCATTAAGTCCTATATTTTACGGAACAGATCTGTACAAAAGTGATTTCCTTACCGAAGAAATGCTTACTACCTGTCTACTTGAGGAATTAAAAATTATTTTTCCCGGTATAAGATATGGTCGATAGATATAGTGAGGTCCTGGAAGCAACACAGGTAGTAAAAGACCGTTGCAGTTTAGGTGTCAATTGCATACACGCACGGTTTCGAGTATATAAAAGTTTCTTTTGATAAAAATATCCACAACAATCTCCGAGGACACACTTATTGATTTATAGATGTTCAATTTTAGGCATTGGGATCTTGATTAATGTTTTGAACTTACCAATGCAATTTAGGCAAACATGGTTTTTATGATCACATTCCATCGTAGGAAGATTAAGGCTCTCCTTGCGTCTGATTGATATGTGGCGTTTTACATCATTTTCATGTAAGAGCTAGGTGGTCTCATTTTACATTACTACACACGTACCATCGAATACGATTAAATGGCATTATTCTTATAAAAAACTAATTGATTTGTTGTATAATTATTTGGTAAACATCACTTGACAACAAAATAAATAACGCCAAAATAAACTGTCATAAACTGTATTAATGAATATTCAATTATTTCAAAGCCCACTCTACCCAAATAAACAAACAGGAAAATGCCAATTTTATTAATCAGAGCAAAATGTATTAGTCAAGGTATTAGTGAAACAAAGCAAGAGATTTATAGCTGTATTTTTAGTTGCTTAATATGAAAAAAATATAAGAATTACAAAAAATGACAGTGGCGTACATTTTTTGTCAATAATAATCTTTAAGATGCCCCCGGGATGTCACTGGACGTAATAATTTTTATCTAATTATTAGTATTACTACAAATGACACTGTCGAATTTTAACATTGTAATCGTAGGAAAATCTTGTGATTTTTCCACGATTACAGTACTTTCCTTTTACTGGGGTATATTTTTTTTACTTATTTTAACTTCCATTGTTATTAACACTTATTTTTATTAGGAATAGTAAAATATGACTCTATGTAGTTTCGTATATAGTCATTTAATATAATATATCCAAATTGCGTTGTTTCGCTTTTCTAGACAAAAGGAATAGATTCCTTATGATAAGGGAACTTCGGGGAAATTGAGTAAAACCAATTTGTGAAGGAACTTAACTAACACAATTTATATGTGTCAATGACCATATGGAGAACTAAATAGGGTCAATACTTCAAAATTCCTACTAAAAGGAAATATTCATAACGAGGAATGTTCCCTTTTTTAGACTACTTAGTTCGAAATCGTAAGATGCCCATCAAAAATTAGTTGAAAAAATTGCACAAAAATCCGTCTCATCATGTGAAATATGCTAAATATACAGTGGCGGATTAAGCAATTAAGAGGCCCCAGGCACAACTAAGTTTGGAGGCCCCTACCATATTACCTTAAGCCTCAATATAAAAAAATTCTACCTACAAATATCTTGGATAATCTCGTTTTATATCATTATTTATCGGCAGACCAGGAAGTCTCATGCAATACTCATCCTGGTTGCCTAGAAAATAAAGGTACAGAAATAACTAAAAACATAAACCAACGAACTTTCTTTTACAAAATAATAATACTTAAAAACAAGAGAGTACAAAACGATGTTCAAAAATTTAAACAAATTCTTTGGTAATACTAATAAGATTAACATATGCTACAAAAAGTATAAATTATATTAAAATAACGTTTCTTGCCTTTACGTTAATTTTTAAAAAAGAAAGAACGAACTAAAAACGAAAATCCTAAGTACGTGGCACTACCTTACACAAATAATTTATCAGACAAATTGAAATCCATTCTTTCACAACACAATATAACTATTTGTCACAAAGCCCATAATTTATTAAATTCTCTTTATACCCCATTAAAAACTAGAGTACCACAAAAAAAGAAATCAAACTTAGTTTATTCAATTCCGTGTTTGAATTCTTCTAAAAAATACATCACAATGATAACACAATGCTTAGAAAATAGGATAAGAGGCCATAAATATACTAAAAATGCCTCTACTGTCCTTCACAAGCACCAACAAACAACAAAACATGAGTGAATTTCTGTGCAACCAAGATTTTAGCACAAGATAAGAATTATTGGCATTTAACTGATAGAAATAAAAAAGGCATTTAAAGAAATATATAGAAATTCATACATTAGAGAGACTCTACGCATTTTGTAGAAAAACTTCTCTAAAATAATTTTAATAATTTTACAGGAAAAACACATTCATACATCCAATTAGATCCCAAAGATATCTTAGTCAATTTCGATATAGAATCACTGTATACGAATGTGCCTATAAATGATTCAATTTCCATAATATCAGACTTATTTTACCATAATAGTATCGACAACTCACTTTTAGATCTAACTGAAGCATGTCTTACATCAACGTATTTTGTCTTTCAAGGAACTTTCTATGAGCAAACCTCAGGAGCTGCCATGGGATCTCCACTGTCACCGGTGGTAGCCAATATCTTCATGGAAGCTTTTGAGGAAAAAGCCTTAGAATCGTCTCCACTAAAACCAAAATCATGGTTCAGATATGTAGACGACACTTTTGTAATATGGCCACATGGTCCAGAAAACCTCCCTGGGTTTCTTGATCATCTAAATCAACAACATGCTAACATAAAATTTACAATGGAAATTGAATCAGAAGGGACGATTCCCTTTCTAGATGTTCTTCTACAAAGGAAAGGGGATGGTTCCTTAGGACACTCTGTATATAGAAAACCAACGCATACGAACAGGTACTTAAATGCAAATTCCCATCATCATCCAGCAGAAAAGCAATCAGTCATTAATTCATTGGTTTACAGAGCCCTCGCGATTTGCGACCAAAATTCTTTACCATCGGAAACAGAGAAACTGACTCAAGCTTTAAGAGGGAATGGATATTGCACTGATGATATTAGACGATCAATTAGAAAATATAATAGTCCTACCCCACGAAATGTTACTAATAAGGAATTACCGATAGGAAATGTAGTTCTTCCATTTATACACGGAACCACAGACAAGATTGCAAGGTTACTTCGTCGGTCCAACATACGTACAATCTTCAACACACACAAGAAAATTGGACAATGTTTGAGATCGCCAAAGGACATTATTCCTTTTCAAACGGAAGGAGTATATGGAATTCCTTGATCCTGTGGTGATGTTTAAATTGGAGAAACTGGACGATCCATATCGACTAGGCTTAAGGAACATGAACGATGTATCAGAAAGAAACAAATTGTACAATCTGCTGTATCTGAACACCAACATTCTACTGAGCATGTCATAAATGTAAAAGAAACCAAAGTTCTTGCATCGGTTTCGGGATAAACGCAAAATTAGAAAATCTATTGAAATTTATAAGCATCCTAACAATTTTAATAGAGATACGGGCTTCAGTCTACATCATACGTGGAAACCGATCGTTACACCGAGTCACGCTTCCACAAAACACAAGTCGACTATAAATAAATAGCCGACCTGGGTCTTTCCGAGCACATTCAGAGTTCAGATCTCGTGAAGTGAAGATCCCTGCAGATGCTTCGTGCAATCGAAGGCGAAACGTCGGAAAGTGATTCCATTTTGACACGGTCTAATCGCAAGAACCATGATTTCTTAATATTTCAACCTAATTAAATAACCAGAGAACATTTAAAATTCAAAAATCTTATTTTTCCTGTATACATGTTAAACAGAAAATAAAGTCGCCTCTGTATATCTATAAAAATATTATTTGTTTCACAGCTAGCTAAGCATCAGATAAATTCTACCGTTTCTATTACAAAAAAAAATGATAACGCAAACACTCTAAACTCGATCAGTCTAATATAATTTACTATTTGCTTATCCAAGGTGCGTACCATAAAAATAAGTATTAAATGGATAGAATTGTTTTAAATTTGTGTGTTTTGTCAAAACTAAACATTTTATTTTACCAAACGTAGCATATGTAATATTATTAAAATGACAATTTTAAGTCTTTAAACCTTTTAATGTTTCTAGTATGTATATAATGTTTGCGTCTTTGTATATTTTTTTCCTGTGTATTTTGTTTTAATGAGAAAAAGAGATCAAGCAAACCAAAATGAAGTCTTGAGAAAGCTCAACACAATAAGCGAAACGTTGACTTGATATGAAAACTTGTGTTTTACTATTAACCTAGGCCCAGGAAAATAAGTTTTCCAAATATAAATATAAGGTTAAAGAAAAATCCTGGAATATTCAAATAATTTATTAGGATGCCATTTTGTTTTGCCATATATTATTCGCACTAAGAATTTGCCAGTCTATCCCTGTTTGACACCTGATTTTTGTGCAAAATTTCAAGTCAATTGGATAAGTAGTTTTTCGGTAGTGAATTTTTGAACATTTCATTAGGCCGCCATTATGAATTTATAGTATTTATACAAAAATTGTACCATTTTACCATTAAAATTTGTCCATATGCCACACATCATTTTTGCTTCAATTTTAAAGCCCATCTGATGAGCAGTTCTTAATAACAATTTTTTTTACAGTTTGTTAAGCCGCCATTTTGATCCACGATATTACATTTTCACTAAAATATAACTGTATCATCCCCATATGACTCTCGATTTTTGACCAAAAGTCAATCAGATAAACACTTTTTAAGTTATGCCGCGTACAGACAGATCGACAGAAACGAGTGACCATGTTTTTTGGGGTCCATCAGGGACCTTAAAATGCAAAGATCTACAAAAATCTGAAAGGATGATTTTTTCTCGATTACAATACTTCTCTTTTACAAAGGAAGTAAAAATTATAATTTATTGTAAATCCCATTCGCCTTTAAAGAAGGAATAAAATGTTTCGAAAGATTGGCAAAATCAAAAGAAAATTAAGAATAATAGACAACGTTTGGCTAAACTCTCCCTCTGATTTTCCTTATTGCAAAGGAGAAAAGACGTTGAGACGTTAAATAATATGTCAAAAATAATATACCTAATTGTTCAAAAATGGAAAAGTTACCCTGAAATAAAAAATAATTACTTAGGGAGTACATTAATTTGGCCTAAGGTATATAAACAAATTCCTCTACCTCACTCCTCACCTGTTACACTGGCAAGCGCTCTCGCATTCCTTCAGGGTAAAGGTTGTTTTTATTAACTTTTTAGTGCCTAACTTCTAAGCATCGATAAATTATTTATCCAAAATTAATTATTATAATAATGACCTACCTATCTAACTGACGCAGCATTACAAATTATATGAGATTATGTTGCCTAAATATCCCGCTAAAGAGTTTGGCAAAATCTGGTTACTGTGGATATCGAAAACCTATATTTTTAAACAGTTTATGCTAAATGAAGGTGTTCTTTTAAATATTTTACCTATTTGCTTTTTCTTATATTGTGTTACCAATTTGTATTAATACTAAATAAATTTAAAACATTATTTTCAAAAAGTAGTATGTCGAAACAAAAACCATACTCTTATAGATACAACAGAATAATGAAAGAAATGTATAAAATACTTAGGATGGTATATTTATTGCATTTTTTGCAGGAACACAATTACACAAAGACACACTTCGCACTTTTCATACCTAAATCTTAAATCAATGATTAGGGTAAGTAATTGTCACTCCACCAAGTTCGGCATACGTGCGTAAATCCGGGGTGGTTCCAAATTCGCACGCTGCCGATCTCATCACCGTGTCAGGCTACTTTGTCGTTTAGGGTTGCCACTGTTGCTATTTGAAGATAAGGAATTTTACGTTTTAACTAGGTAAAGTGCGGGATACGAAAGAAAACCGGGCGGTCCTTAAAATAAAAGTTCATAGTCTTAAGCAAGCGGAAAAGTAAAATTTGTGTACGCAAATAAATGTTATGTTATTTTATTTATTGTAATAGTTTGCCGCTTCACCTATAAAGTGCGCCAGCTAAGCGGTACGGAAAATTAATCGAGGATTTAGTAAAATTCGCACTGGTCCATTTATAATTGTGGAGGATGTGCCTAGAGTCTCCATGCACTGGCCGCTAGAAGGTTCAAGCTATTTCCAGTGGCGCCTATACATTTGGAGCATTTGTTTTCATTTCTATATAAATGCGTTGAATTTGAATTATTATTGCGAAGTAACGATGGCGAGTAAAAGAGGAAGAACAATTCGAAGCGGTGCACGTGAAGTTATTGCGAGCGTTATAGAGGCCTGTACTAGAAAAACTGAAAATAATAGTTTGACTATTCCAATTCAAAATCGAACAGAACGCGCTGCATTTTACACTGGTGTTTCGGAAAGTAGTGTAAGAAAAATTCAAGGATTAAAATATCCTGGTAAAAAAAGACCCCGATTATCATACAAAGATAAAACTGATGATGGTGATTTTCAAGTAACTCGACGAACAATAGAGGATTTTTATATAAACTTGAAGAAGGTTCCGATCTGCAAACCCCTACTTCGTGCTGCAAAGAACAAAATAGATTTTCCGTACGGGTATAAAACCTTAAATCGGCTTTTACGATCAAATGGTTTTGTTTGGCGCAAGTGCCAAAATAAACGAAAATTGCTCATTGAGAGACCAAATATTTTTCACTGGCGGGTGAAATATCTATCAACTGTATGACAATATAGGCAAGAAGGACTCAATATTGTGTATCTAGACGAAACCTGGGTAGATAATGATATGACAGTGAACAAATGCTGGCAAAGTGAAAGTGTTACAAGTGTTGTTCAGGGAGTTCGCTCTAGTAGTCGCTTTATTATAGTTCATGCTGGTTCTCGGGACTAACAACTGGAGACCATCATGGACAGATGAATAGAGATAATTTTGAAAAGTGGTTGCTCAAGAAGCTTCTACCTAACATTCCTCCCAAATCAGTCGTGGAAATGAATAATGCGTCTTATCATTCTCACGTAGAAGATAAAATGCCAAATAAATACTCTACAAAAGCTCATATGATATCGTGGCTTAAATCGAACAATCTTGTATGTGATCCAACATCGAGAAAATATCAATATATGAAGTAATATCAGCCAACAAGCCTAGAGAAAAAAGTATAAAATTGACGGTCTTTTACGTAACCTCGGTCATACACCTTTAAGACTGCCTCCATACATGTGCGACCTAACCCTATTGAACTTGCATAGGCAGGAGTAAAAAAATATATTTGAGAGCGCAAAACCGGTGAACTTTTGAATTAAAGATTTAAATAAAATAACATTAAAAGCGATTGACTCAATATCGGCTGAAAATTGGAAATCGTATGTTAAACATGTTCGTTCTATTGAAGAAAAATACTGGAAAGTAGATGGTAAAATTGAAACGGTTATTGATGATTTAGTTATCACACTGGGATCTTCAAGTAGTGACGACGAAACCTTATCATTTTCAGAGGAAGACAACGATTTAGAAGGAATCGAACCATTAGAATCACAGCCGTCAACCTCAAAAATGGCTTAGTTTTTTTTCATATATTTTGTAAAATTGTTCATAAAGTAGCTGTCAATAAACTGCTTCAAAATAATTAATTTTCGGTTCAATACCTGGTGTCAAAAAATATCTAATATTGCAATTAATATTTGAAAAATTACAGAACTTATATTTTTCCCAAACTAACACATCAATGTAGTTATAGTAGAAGAGCCAGTACTGATTCCATTGAACAAGATTTATCAAAATTTTAACTTATGCAGTTCGACTTTGGGCTATTCTCGGGTATGCCGAAAGTGACCGTTTGTCTTCGTCTGTCATATTACTTTGTGCAGGGGGCGGCATTGTGAAGTACTATACAGGGCTGTTCCAAATTGCGTGCTAATGTTAAAGAGGGGTGATTCTTGGACTTTTTTAAGAAAAAAGTTTAATATGAACCTAAAAGTCTTAACTTTGGAGATACAGGGTTATAATTTTTTTTTTTTAAATCCTAATTCTGATGCTATTATAGATAAATAACTGTGTGAAATTCGATACACGTCTTTTATACATAAAAGGGCATTTTTTTATTAACAATCAATCTTTGAAATTTCTACCAGTGGCGTGCATATGTAATTAACCTGGGTAAATCCGTATGCTCCTTAATGCATATATTACCATCCTGTATCTCAAAAGTTAAGACTTTTAGGACATAAAAACACCCTCTTTAACATCAGCACGCAGTAAGGAAACGCCCTGTATAGTACTTTACAATGACGGCCCCTGTATAAAGTAATATGACAAACGAAAACAGACGGCCACTTTTGGCATACCCGAGTAGCCCAAAGCCGAACTGCATAAATTATAATTTTGATACATTTCGTTCACTGGATCTGATGCTGGCTGCCCTTGTAAAATCTGGACTTGTAAATCGTGTATCACTATACTGGGTGGTCCAATAATAGTGGACGTAGGCAGTAGCCCGGGAACCGTTAATGACAGAACTCAAGAAAAAATATATTTATAGGTAAATCGATCAAGAAAAATCAAAATTAAATCATTTTAAAATTCGAAAGTTCGCCGTTTTTGAAACACAAAAGAGATATAGAAGTCCGGTTAACGAAAGAAAACAGACAAATATAGATAAAGGTTCATTAAGCATAGTTACATTTTTTAATTATCTGAAGTGCGTATAGTCAAAAAGGGGTGCCATATTATTTAAAGAACGACGGGACACCACTGGTTTAAAGAGATTTCTTGGCCGACCTTCCTAAACCGATTGATTCCGCCCGGTTTTCTTTCGTGTCCCGCACTATATCTCTAAGCTTTTTAGAATTAAACATAAAACAATATCTGTAATAAATGGTAATTATAAAATAATAGCGTAAATAATAAATATTCAATCATTTTTATGTAATTTTTTGTTTTTGGGACGAACAAATGCTGAGGCCCTTAAAATCCAGAGGCCCGAGCCAATTGCCTCATGTGCCTGTGCGGTAATCCGCAACTGTAAATATAAATGATTAATTTTGCAGGCGAGGGAAACAAAATATACTACCTTAATTGCTAAGTTGTTTAAAATCATAAGAATGATAAAGATTCAACTTAATATGTACCTTTATCTCTCTTCCCTGTCTTAAAATTTAACAAGGCGCAATTTAGCTTTCTGCTCTTTATAGATTAATCTGAAACACAAACCCAACCACTCTAAGGTTTAAAAATTAAGCCACTATCGTTCGGCACTTCATAAATTCAGACACACTAACTTTGGCGAGGCTTTATGAAATTCACTCGGGTGCCACTTATCTTTATTGAAACACTCGTTGCGCCTCTAGATTATTAATAAACCCAGTCGACTCTGAAACCGTCTTGGCTGCATTCGTTTCGCGTTCACTCACATGTTCGAGTTAGTCCCGAAAGCGAGGCTGAAATATTTGTCTTTGTCCAAATTAATAGGATCTGTTTATTTATTGTGATTAGTCTGTCGAATAAACCATGAAACGAATGAGACTCCGGCGACAATAATTGAGCAGCAAGCCCGACACGCCGTCGACGCGTCGCGTCGTGTATGTGCACCGCCTTCCTGATTCGTACTGACTTGTCACACTAAGCATTAAGTAGCATATAGTCTTTTTGCAATTAGAGACACGAACGATATGTGAGAGTTTTAATAAGGCAATATCTTAAAATGTCTCATCGTTTTAGTGGTTTAACAAAACTATCATTAGCATTATATTATATTTTAGTAGTGGTCTTGTATTTAAATTTTACGACTTACTATTTTATATCTACTGAATTTTTTCTTTCGATAATGTACAGAGTTTTCTCGTATATTGGTATTTTCTTTCCTGTGGCAGTTAGAAACCCCCAGGATATGTAACAAAAAATATATAAGACGACCATAATGCCATGTAGGAAACCACTGGTAAAATTTTGGTACGAATCCAAGTTAATGGAACAAAATGACGGTTTAGCAGCATATTTATATCAGTCTGGAAAATTATTTAAGGGCTTGATTTCAAATTGTGTGCCATAAATAATTGTAATATACAGACGAACTAGTAAAACTGTGGTACTAATTCAAGATGCCGGAACAAAATGGCGGCTAAATAAAATATTTGTAATCGCGAAAAAAATCGCTCTCTCAGGTTAGTTATCTTCACATTTTAGAGTCTGTACAGGGTGTCCGGATTTGGTGGCAAAAGCAGGGTATCTCGCTTATTTTTAAAGATAGAACCTTGCGGTTTTCATGAACCTAAGCTAATTTTTTGTGAAAGTCATGAAGCCGTAAACAAAATTTTCATAGCTTTTTTCGTTTATGAAATACAGGGCGAAATAGAAAATTTTGCATTTTGGGACCCCCCTCGTATCTCAGTTATCCTTTAACTTAACGCAAAGGGAAAAATTGCTCCTTATGCAGTTTTTTACGCTGGATCCAGTGGCGTAGTCATATTTTTCATTTGAGTTGTTATTTTTTAGATGACCCCAAAGTTGTGTTTTTTTTAAGTGGGACACCCTGTATATTTGTCCAGAAATTGATTTGCCCTTTTAAAAGCTTCTCAAAAATATATAATAGTATGGGTCTATTTTAATAAACAACAACAAAAATCCTAATTTTTATAATTATCATCCCAAATTTTGCAGTAGGCCATGCAAAACAATGCTGCCTTTTATTTAAAGTCGTTAACAATATCTACATCCTAGCAATAAATCAAAATAAATATGTAATTAGATCTTTTTATCAAAATATGTATTGATAATTTCGCACCAAAAAAAGTACCACCTACCTAGATTTATGTAACACAAGAACAAAACAGTAATAAATTATTATATAACAGGCCTTTCAGCAAAAATCAGCTGTCGTATAAGAACTACAGTAACCAAGGAAATCAAAAGAACTGTTCAAACTGATTTTGTTCTATGCATGCTTCGCACAATTTTCGTATTCGCTTTAGGGTATTAAGCAAAATAACGGGATGATTTTGTAAATAGCAAAAATTTTCTCTTGTTGCATTTCCTATATTTTGGACATTATCATAGTGGTCCTTGTAAATCCTATTTTCCAGATATCCCCATAGAAAGAAATCTAAAATCGACAAATCTGGGGACCTTAGGGGCCATCTTTTGTTCCGATCCACTGATTGGTAAAATTATTGTCCAGAAATAATCTCGTCATTCCAGAATTGTGTGCAGGAGCACCGTCCTGTTGAAAATAAATATCGTTAATTTGCGCTAGAGGAACATCGTCAAGTAATTCAGGTATAGCTGCCTCTAAAATTTCTATATAGCGATTGGCTATTACCCTGTTACCCTCAAATATATAAAATTTTATGTGTTCCTAATATGAAGCAGGACACATTTAGACCAAACCTGCCCTGCTGTCTTTTGGGAATTATTTGGTGTTGATTTTCCTGGGACCAGAATCTACTATTGTGCCTATTGAGTATACCAGAATTACTGAAATGTGCTTCGTCTGACCATATAACCTTCCTTTCAAAATCTCTAACCATATCGCATCTTTCTCGAAACCAATTGCAGAAGACTACCCGACACTCTGCATCCCCTGTCTGTAAGTGCTGCACAAGCCTAAATTTGTATGGGTGGTATTTGTGCTTTTTTAGAATTTCTTGAACTCTAGTTTTAGGAATCCCTATGTTTTTTTCACTGGCCCTACAAGAGTTTGTAGGGTAAGCTTCTGCATTAGCCAAAACCTTAATTTCCTCAGCCTCCCGATTTTCTTTATTATATGTTTTCGTACGAGGTTTGATCCGTGATTAAGTAAATTCTTTTTAATCCAATAAAAAGTGGATATATTAGGTTGCCTTCTTTCTGGATATCTAAATAAAAATTAAGCAATAGTATTTCAACATACCTAAAAATTAACTATTTACCTGTTAAAATACATCTCAGAAGCCGCGTCAACATTTTCATTACTTAATATAAAACAAGCTAACATATCGTACTTTTCATAATGTTCGAAAGTTTGGTTTTCTTCCATAATAATACAAATATATTTTTACACAATAAATAAATACAAAACACTAGCGCTATATTTTATATACTCGTACAAAATTGGGAAATGTCATTTGCTTCCAAGAAAACAAAGAAAAACGGCATCGTTTTGCATGGCCTACTGCAAAATTTGGGATGATAATTATAAAAATTAGGATTTTTGTTGTTGTTTATTAAAATAGACCCATACTATTATATATTTCTGAGAAGCTTTTAAAAGGACAAATTAATTTCTGGACAAATATACAGGGTGTCCCATTTAAAAAAACACAACTTTGGGTCATATCTAAAAAATAACAACTCAAATAAGCAGCAATTTTTCCCTTTGCGTTAAGTTAAAGGATAACCGAGATACGAGGGGGGTCCCAAAATGCAAAATTTTCTATTTCGCCCTGTATCTCGTAAACGAAGAAGGCTATAAAAATTAAGTTTCACAAAAAATTAGCTTAGGTTCGTGAAAACCGCAAGGTTCTATCTTTAAAAATAAGCGAGATACCCTGCTTTTGCAACCAAATCCGAACACCCTGTACATGCCAAAAAAATATTATACATCAATTCCGTCTGTCGGTTTGTCTATCTGTCTGTCAGTTCAAGATATAGCTTAAAAACTACTTACGCTATTGAAATCAAATTTTGAGTAAAAATTAAGGGTCATACGGGGATGACCTGGTAACATTTTGGTAAAAATCCAATATGGCAAAACAAAATGGCGGCCTAGTGAAATGTTAAAAAAATTATTACTCAAAATCTACTTATCCAATTTATCTCAAATTTTGTACAAAAATCAAGTATTATGTAGGAATCCACTGGTAAAATTTTGGTATGAATCCAAAATGGCGGAACAAAATGGCGGTTTAGTAACATATTTAAAAATTCAGCCTGGAAAACTACTTATCGGCTTGATTTCAAATTGTATGCCATAAATAATTGTGATATACAGATGGACTGGTAAAACTATGGTTTTAATTCAAGATGGCAGAACAAAATGGCGGCTAAATAAAATATTTGTAATCGTGAAAAACAGTCTCTAAATGCCAAAAAATATGTTTCATCAATTCCGTCGTTTCGTCTGTCGGTTTATCTGGCTGTCTGTCAGTTTACGGCATAACTTAAGAACTACTCATGACTTTGAATTCTAATTTGGGTAAAAATTAAGGGTCATATTGGGATAACCTGGTAACATTTTAGTAAAAATACAATATGGCAATACAAAATGGCGCCTAGTGAAATGTTAAAAAAAATATTTCTAAAAAACTGCTTATCCCATTCATCTCAAATTTTGCACAAAAATAAAGTATAATGTAGGAATCAACTGGTAAAATTTTGGTACGAATTCAAGATGGCGGTACAAAATGGCAGCTTAGTAGCATATTTAAAAATTCAGTCTGAAAAACTACTTAATGGACTGATTTCAAATTGCATGCCGAAAATAATTGTGGTATACAGATGAACTAGTAAAACTGCGGTTAAATATAATATTTGTAATGGTAACAAAATCATTTTCTCAGTTTTACATATCTTCACGTTTTAGCGTACCTAGAAGTTAAAAAATATGATTTATCAATTCCGTCAGTTCGTCTGTCGGTTTGTCTTTCTGTGTGTCAGTTCACGGCATACCCTAAAAACTACTTTTATCAGAGTGACTTCAAGTTTTGGTCAAAAATTAAGGTAAAACCAATATGCCGGAATAAGATGGCGGCCTAGTGAAACGTTATAAAACTATTACTGAATAAACTTTTATCCAATTTACCTCAAATTTTGCACAAAAATCAAGTGTTATATAGGAATCAACTGGTAACAGTTTGGAACGAATATAAGATAGCAAAACTAAAATCAGCCTGAAAACACTATCTATTAGATTAATTTCAAATGTTGTGCAAGCATTAGGTGTGATATAGAGATAAACTGGTAAAGTTGTGGTACGAATTCAAGATAGAGAAACAAAATGGCGGCCAAACAAAATCCCATTCAACTGAATTTAAATTTTGCAGAAAAATAATAAAAATACTTAATGAACTTATAGTCATAATATTTAATTTACATGTTCCTATCAAAGAAGCGAGAATTACGAAACCTAGAGCACCTTGGCTTTCTGCTAATCTTAAGATATTTATGAAACAAAGAGATACAGCTCTTCAGAAATATAAACGTACCAAGAACAATGATGATTGGGTAATCTATAAGCAAATGAGGAATTTTACACTATGCATGGTCAGGAGAGAGAAACAAATATATTTAAATACCTTAAGTTCTGAAATAAAACTCCCGCAAAAGTTGGTCGTCTTTAAAAAACTTTAATACAACTGCTAACAAAAAAATACGGGTATATCTAAAAATATATCAGATCCTGAATATTTAAATAACTTTTTTAGGGTGTTTTTACAAAATAATTCTAATTGTGATAATAAAATACATTATTATAACCATAACAGATATAACAATAATTAAAACTTTACAGATGTTCAACAATGTCAAGACTAATGCAACAGGAAATGGTGAAATATCGCATTTAATGTTAAAATATTGTAGTCCGTTTATTGATAAATTCATTACAAATATAATTAATAATTGTTCCATAGAATCAAATTACTTTCCTAATCTGTGAAAAATATTAACAGGAAAACCCTTGCCAAAGTTATGAATCCAAAAATTTTAATGATCTGAGAGTAATTTTTAGTATTTTACCTGCCCTCTCTAAAATTTATGAAGTAGTGCTATATAGCCAAGTTTACGAGTTTTATGTAATAAACAAAATAATTCCTTATAGTCAGTGTGGTTTTAGGAAGAAATTTAGTATTTCTGTAGCTTTAACAAACGTGATTGATATATTGCTCGCGCCTGTGATAAAAAAACTATTTTAATATAGACTTTTCTAAGGCCTTCGATACCAGTAATCATCTTCTTATTTCCAAGCTAAAATCGTATGGTTTCGAAGAGGATTCACGTTTAATTATCGCATCTTATCTGTCTAATCGTTACCAGAATCTGGTGTTCACCTCAAGGCTCAAAATTAGGTCCATTAGTGTTTTCGATTTATACTCCAGATATTTTAAAATCTCTAAATTATTGTAAGGTTTACATATTTTTGGCTCAACGGTATTTTTCTCCGGGTAGATCTAAATCAACTGGCCTAACAGCTACACGGTAAAAAATCGCTATTTATTAATTCTCAATAATGTATTCAGAAAAAATTGTGCACTAATGTGATACAATCGTGCAGAAAATACATACAGGAATATTCAAAACAGATGCCTTCATTTGTGTAGCATTTTTTAACCAAAATTGTACATCTTTTATCCACAAAGCAATGCTAAAAAGGCTATTATTCGCTGTGCATTACTAAACTGCAGCATTGTTCAGATTTTAAGAATAAAACTTGTGTAAAAATATCAATAGCGTCACGTGTTAAAATCCTCAGAAAAAAATTATTTATTTTTTCTGCACAATTATGTTTATATTTTATCTAACCCCACGCGTCCCAGGCCCTGATTGGACCCACATTCGGAAATATATTTCAACAGAAAAGACAGATTATCATTCTTGATGCTTAGTGTTGCGATTTTAGGATCAATTTATATGGTATAGTCTTATTATATGCTAAAAATATTTCATAAAATCTTACATGTAAACAAAGAAAATATATCAATTTAAGATCCTTAACCTTTTTTAAAATATAATGAGTTCCGGAGTACACATTAAAATGTGATTGAACTTGAATTTGTATTAAATATGCCTCAAACTCTAACTCGCTTTATTTTCACACAAACATTGTGTTTTGGATAAGTACTATGCTCACTCGTTAAAAAACCATGTACCTTTACACCAATTGTTTTTTTTTTTAGTTACTGAACATCGAGATTTCAAAAGGGATTTACCAAGAATTTTATTTACATCCAGTTGGAGTTGCTGTGATGAATAAAACCATTGTTTATTAAAAATTATTTTTTATTTGACATAATTTTTGACTAAAGTTCTGTAGTTTCGCTTCCTTATTTCACCTATTTTCATATTTATCGAAAGATGTTTAGAAAAATATGTACAATATTATCCAGAAAAAAGTATTTTCTAATATAATGCACAATTTTGTGTTTAAAAAATACACAAATTATTAAAAAAAAATCTAATTTGTTGCACAATTTGTGCAATAGTTATGCACAATATTGTTTGAAGTAAATGCACATTGATGTTAATAAAATATTTGCTATACAAAATTGTCCAAAAAACATGCATTCTCTTGTGAAAACATTTTATATATTATTGTATGTCAATTCAACACAGTATTGTTCAGAAAATTGCACAATTATTCAGAAAATATGAATTTATGCATATTTTTTTTAGAGTGAGTATATTTACGAACATGTTCCATGTTAGACGCGAATTACTTACTCGCAATTTAACGCGAACGAACTATCGTTAATGCATGTGCATTTGTTTACTTTGTATGCACGTACCGTCAGCTTAATAGTCGGGCTGGGGCTCATTTCCCCGGCCCCAAAGCCCAAAGTAAACTGAATAAGAAGCGCCCTTGTTTGCAAGTAAATCGGTTGCAAAGTGCCATATATTATTTTTGTACCGAGCCCGCTTTAGGTTGTGTTTCTTTTTCCCTCTCATCAGGAAGTCAGAGAAAATATTCCATCTTAAAAATGTACTTATTAAACTTTTCTTTTTATTCGAAGTGATATTTGTTTCAGATTGGTGAAAAACCTAAGCTAAAAGCTTAGCTGTTTGTATTCGTCTAAAAAAGCCAATGTAACTTGCCCCACAAGTTAAAGATATTTTGGAACAAGCTTCCTTAGTGACAGTTGAAATTTAAAAAAGCGTACATAGGTTGCAAAAATAAGCTGGGTATTGTTAAAAAAATAACTGATATACATTTTAAGACACACTAGCTCGGTATTCGCTTAAGTTGGTTTAGATCCTTTTTTAACTATATTGTATATATCCAACTAGTAGTTTAAACCATGGATCATCTATGCACTTTAGATGATTACTTTTATATGCACGAATCTCTTTAAGCATAACAGCAGCACTGTATTGACGATAATATCGTTTAAAGAAAAATGGTCGCCCATTGTTCCTTCATATGTTGAAACATATTCCACCCCTCCATGCACACTATTATGGTGAAGCCCGCAACCCACCATTCGGTTCGATTCGTCAGTTCATATGAATAAACGAATTGGCGAAACAACGTATTCACGAATATTTCATCCACACTATTCATACATTTTTATTTAATTTGTTCGCATGGATTTCATGCGTTTCAATGTTTGAAACTACCAAAAGAAAAACAAAAGATTTGAATGGGCCGAATGGTTCGCAGAGGTCAAAGACTACTTTGATAACTCGTCCAATTGCCGCGCAACCGATCGAACGGATGAACCGGACCCTCCACATTATGCGGACGAATAGTGAGTAGCGGGCTTTACGTTTGTAAAAGAATACATTTTTGCAAACCATTACTTTTAATCATCTGTAAGTAGATAAAGTTCATCTTTCAGCAGCCTTGGTAAAAAACCTGTTGTTCGGTTTTCTCAGATCTTGAAGCTATTTTCGGATACTTGTAACCTATTTTGCTACCTAAAATTGACACTGCACTACCCCTTTGAATAGCCATCAAATTTTTCTTCTTCTTCCCTTCATAGACCAAAAGTTTCAACACAAAAAGGTATGAAATTAAACGAAAAGTTTCAACAATTTTTATAATTCAAAATTTATATCCGCAAGTGTATGAATATGTTATTAATACTTTGCTGCATTTAATTTAAAACAATAAAAACACTAAGTTAGTAAGCATTTAACTGCATTTCCCTTATGTTTTATATAATTATTATTAATACTTTTAACAGTAAAAAATTCAATAAAATTACTAATAAAAACATACTAATATATATATATATATATATATATATATATATATATATATAAGCACTTCAAACCAGAAAAAAAAGTAAAAAACAATTTAGTCAACTTGGTTCTGGATTTTGTGAGGAAGCAGTCAAATAAAAGAGAAGGCCTCTTCCTGAATTTAAAATAAAGAGATTTACAAGTTAGGAAAATTGCTTAAACATTTTACTATAAATCTTACCAAAGTGAGTTAAAATTAAACAAACACATTACACAACACAGATGCGATATTGTAGAATTTAAATCACTTAATGTATAGAACGACACAATTAAGCATTCAAAGTGTGAAAGGGTGAATCATAAACTATTGTGTGATAAGTTGGAGTTTGGCGGTGTGAGAGGGTGCCTCCGAGATTGATGAGGTCCTATCTTAAAAAAAGGAAGCAGTGACACCGGAAGACGAGACAGGTGAGGTGCTGCACTCGGACATGAAGATTGTAAAGAGGGGGGTACCCCAGGGATCAATCCCTGGTCTCCTTCTCTATATTATCTATATATCCCTCCTCTGTAGAACGGAGGCAGCCGAGAATTGTGAAAGACAGGTGACTGGAGTTCCTGAGTGCTTAGATGAATAGTTCGCCTCAAACAGTCTCTTATTAAATGTTAGCAAGAATCAGCTTGTTGATCATGGCAGAAGAAACGTTCCCCATCTAGGGGCAATTTAACACCATCGAAAATAATGCTAGTCTGTTTTTCTTGGGCGTACAGGTGGATCAGGATCTTGACTGGAGAGACTATATTAATAGTCTGGCAACCAATATAACAAATTTACTTTCGCACTGCGTATAATAAGTGAGAGTGTGCCTACATACAGTGCTAGATAAGCTATGGAATAATATTCTGGAGTTTTTGTCCTCCAGAAAAGGTACATAAGGGTGTTATTCAGATTGGGGTATAAAGAGAGAGTTGAGTGACATCTTTTATTGAAAACAAAATTTTAACATTACTGCATACATATATGAGTGCATAGCTCTCATACTGGACAACAGGGCCATCTTTAATAGCCTATATAAGAAGACAACATCAATACAACACACGGAGGAGAGACAATCTCATAACTGAGACACCAAGACAAACCTACATACATCGAAATGTCAAGCACCACATTCTCAAATTTGGAATCAAATTCCCTTACCGTTAAGAAACCTAGAGCCAAAACTAATTAAAAAAAAACTTAAAGAATTCTTACTGAGAAAAGCTTATTACTCTTTTTTGCAGAGGAGGGTTAGGAGATGTGAGCTGAGTCCTGACTTAAAAATCGGTTAACCTGACTATTTGAATTTTAAATTCTTAAGCTGTTTGTTTTCTATCCTAAAACTGTTTGTGTTTTGTCTTAAAGATTTATGTTATTTTTTTAAATATTGTTACATGGTTAAGTAAATGAAACAACTTAGATTTTGATACATTTTTGTGTTGTGACATGAGAAATATCAATATGTGCAAATATCTATAACAATTTTATTATATTGTAATTTTATCTAGATTTTAAGATATATTTTGGTATTATTTCTTTTGTGACACGTTCTATGCCATTTTGACAACTTGTAAGTAAATGGGTTAAATAAAATAAATAAAAAGTAAACGAACTTTCAGTCAAAAACGACGATTTACATTATACACATATATATATATATATATATATATATATATATATATATATATATATATATATATATATATATATATATATATATATATATATATATATATATATATATATATATATATATATATATATATATATATATATATATATATATATATATATATATATATGTATATATATATATATTTATATATATATAAATATATATATTATATATATATTATAAAATAATAAGTATAAATGTGTTATAAGTATTTTATATTTTTATGTAGGTATATAAATATATTCTACTTAGAGGCATATATATATATATATATATATATATATATATATATATATATATATATATATATATATATATATATATATATATATATATATATATATATATATATATATATATATATATATATATATATATATATATATATATATATATACACATGTGTATAATGTAAATCGTCGTTTTTGACTGAAAGTTCGTTTTATGTCTTATAAAATAATAAGTATAAATGTGTTACAAGTCTTTTACCTTTTTATGTAGGTATATAAATGTATTCTTATGTCCTACATTTCCGACTAAGCATTTTTAAAAAACTGCCAAAGTCACGGCCGAAACGTCAAAATGTTTGGATAGTTATATCGATGTAAAACTATACCAAAAAATATGATTGCCACTTTAAAATGCCCCATCCGTCCCTGATATGATAACCACTTAGAGGCAATAAAACCAAAGTATAAGACGGCTCAATAAATCATAAATTGTATTTGAAGAATCCGTCGCAGCAGAGAAAATTAATCAACTAAACGACGTTATTGGCTCTGTCTGGTACAAGAATCGGATGGCTCTATTATTGGTATTGCCTTCTGCCCTGTAACTCTCCTGCCAAATGAAATACACTGAACCTGACAGACACGAAATAAGTTTTTTCCCTAATAGGAAATCGAGACAGTGGGGTAAGCAAGATATCGAAGGTTTCTTCTTTCAGAGAACAAATTGAATTTTATAATAGTTTTTACCATTTTAGGATTTTACAATTATATTGAAATCGATATTTATGACGACTGATTTATGTATATTAGGGTTCAGCAGGGTCGCCTCCAGCAGTTTTGTGGCAGTTAAAATTTATTTTGCTTTTGCCATGTATGCTTCTCTGAGTGTCTAGCTTAGAAGATTTTTATTTCTTAACCAATACAATCATCCCGCTATCTGACGACCTGTTTATATATGTATATAATCTGTTTTTAAATTAAGGTTTTCGAAAATACATCCGCTAGAGTGTAAATGCAGCCAAGATAATTTTAAACGAGCAATATTGGTTGACATAAAATAAATACAAAAGTTTCTTTAAATTTGAAGTTCTTTCAAGATATAATGTTTCCATGTATACAGGGTGTCTCAATTTTGCTGAGAGGACATCAACTACAAAATTTTAAACGGGACACACTGTATTTTTCTCCATTATTTGATTCCTTGTCAAAAATAAACATACGTCACCAATTGAAACTATAGTTGATTTCTGCGTAGTTTTCAAGAAAATTAAGGTTATGTGCGATTTTTTGAAAACTGGAGCTATTTTTCAAATCACTATAAAAAATAGCAAAAATCTAAAATTAGTCGTTTGGGTGGTAATTTCCAGTTTATAAAGCCTCAATGCTTAATATATGGAATACAAAATTTTTGTTCATCTCTATGCAGGGTGGACATACTACGAAATCAATCTTGCACTTTTTTAAAGTGAAAAATGCGATTTTTTTAAATAGTACACCCACTATATTTTTTATTTATGCAAATGATCATAAAAATACCTATTTCTAAATCTCAATTATTTCTTGAATATTGTGATGCTGCATTCTCAAAAAAACTATAGGAGGCCATGGAATGGATAATATAACTATTTGTTTCAAATTTAACAGTTTTTCAATCTATTTGTGTTTTTAGTGTTTGTTGTTTTATTGAAATCATTTAAATTTAAAATAATTAGACTTTAAAAACGTTTCCTGGTAACGGTGTTTACTTGTTCTATTTTAAAAAATGGCTCAATATTTAAGTCAAGAGCGACTAAATTTGTATAATGGTTACGTTAAAAATAATAAAAGTCCTGCACTTGCATTAAAAGAGTATCGCCGAATATTTCCCATGACAAGGATACCAAACAAGAAAATTTTTGACAAAATTTGCAGTAACTTATCAACTTATGGAGTTTTTAAATATAAAAATAAGGAAAAAGCTCGTTCAGTCGCCTCTGAAGATTTTCAAATGGAGGTCTTATTACAAAGGGATTTAATTTTTTCCATGACCAGCATACATCGAGTATTAAAAGAAAACCAAATATCCCCATATCCAGTTCAATTTTAAAGTAAAGCTGATTATTAGACCAGACTGGATTTTTGTATGCAAATGATAGACCTGTATTTTAAAAGAGGGATTTTAAATAAAATCCTTTGGACAAATGAAGGGATATTTTCCACTGGCGGGAAAGCAAATTAAAAGGCAAAGACGTCAAAGTGTTAAAGTGTGGTGTGGTATTATAAACGACCGCATAATAAGGCCTGTGTTTTTTGACCACTATATGAATATTTTTATACCTTTTAAGAAATCAAACTGTTATGGAAAAACTCAATAATCTTCCGGAACATATTTGCGTGGACTTATTAGTCTTAATAATAGTGAGGACATCCGAAACGCTGTGGCAAACATTCAAGTGCGATATACACTGTATATAGCAGAAAACGAACCGTATATAGAAAAATAATTATATAGTCATTTGTTTAAAATTTTTACTGTTTTTCTATTTGCATGCAATCTGTTATGTTATCTGGTGTTAGATGTTGTTTATGTTGATAGCAATGTTACTCAACAAGTTTATTTCTAATATTAATCTTCAATAATGCTTTTAAAATGAAAAGTTAGCTATAAAAAAATATAGAATAAAATTAGGGCTATAGTTGCGCAAATAGAAATATTAACGATTCCATGGCCTCCTATAGTTTTTTTTTGAGTATACAGCATCACAATATTCAAGAAATAATTTAGATTTTCTGTTAAATTGCGATTTTCTCTGTAACCATTGAATTTAGGTATATAGCATACACACATACATATACATATATACATATATATATATATATATATATATATATATATATATATATATATATATACATATATATAAGAAAAAGTAGGTATTTTTATAATCATTTGCATAAATAAAAAACATAGTGGGTGTTCTATTTAAAAAAATAGACTTTTTTCACTTTAAAGAGGTGCATGATTGATTTCGTAGTATGTCCACCCTGTATAGGTCTGGACAAAAATGTTGTACTCCGTATATCTATTGATGCTTTATAAACTGAAAACTACCACCCAAACGACCAATTTTAGATTTTTGCAATTTTTATAGTAATTTGAAAAATAGCCCCAGTTTTCAAAAAATCTCACATAACCTCAATTTTCTCGGAAACTACGCAGAAATCGACTATAGTTTAAATTGGTAACTTATGTTTAGTTTTGACAAAAAATCAAATAGTAAACCAAATTTCGGGCTGTCCCATTTAAAATTTTATAGTTTATGTCGTCCCAGCAAAATTGGGACACCCTGTATACACGGTGTACAGGGTATCCGAATTTCGATGGTTTTGCGGGATATCTCCCTTATTACTGAAGATAGAGAGACGCGGTTTTCGCAACGCTGTGCTACTTTTTTGTGAAACCAAAGAAGCCAGAAACAAATTTTTCCTAGCCCTCTTCGTTTTTGAGATACGGGGTGAAACTGAAAATTTTGCGTTTTTAGGTACCTCTCGTATCTCGATGGCCTAGCAACTTACCGAAAAGGTGAAAACTAACTTCAATAGAGTTTTTTACGTAGAATCCAGTGGCGTAGTCAGTTTTTGGTTAGCTACTATCGTTTTCGAGGTATAGACTAAAGTTGGGTTTTTTTAAATGGGATACCCTGTATATTTTTGAATATTCGGTTTCCGCTCTTTTTGAGCTTCTCAAAAATATATAACACTTGATATTTATTTCAATCCGGTATAGACAATTAAGTCAATTTAAAGATATTTTAATCTGTTTTTCTAGTAGGCCATGAAAATTCTGTGTTCATTTTCTAAATTTGAATTATCAGTGCCAAAGTTTGTTATAATATCATTATTAAACAATAAATCAGTTAACAAAGATTCATACTATTTAATTTTTACCCTAGGGAAATACACAAACATCTAAGAAATCTACTAAAAACACATATTTTAAACTAAAAATATATACATATGACGATAATTTAATTATTTTTCTAATGTTGATAATAAAATTGTATTCTCTCAAATACTTACTATTGACTAAATTAGAAAAAAAAGGCTATGCAGGGTGTAGAAATTACAGATACTGTTCTAACTGTTCCCCATTGTACCTTATACATATATCACACATCTTTCTTATTCTACTTAGTGCGTTAAGCATAATCATTTGGCGAGCTTGTAAATATCTAAACGCTCTTCTTGTGTCGTTTTGTAGATCTTCGATCGTGTGGTTTTGCCTTTGGTAGATGATGCCTTCAAGATATCCCCATAGAAACAAGTCTAGGACCAACAAATCTGGCGACCTAGGCGGCCATCTTACAGCCCCATTTGTACCAATCCAGCGACCTGGAAATTCATTTTCTAAAAAGGTATTAACAGTCCGTGCATTATGAGCCGGGGAATTGCTGAAGACAAATATTTTGTAATTGTACCAAAGGAATATTATCTAATAAATCAGGAAGAGTATTTTCCAGTATCTCCAGGTACCGGTTTCCAGTAAGACTACCGTTATAAATGACATACCTTATTTTTGTGTCAAGCATAAAGCAGGACACGCTAAATCCAAACCAGCCTTGTTGTTCGCGTGGAAATATAACGTGTTCATTTTCTTTGGACCAGTATCTATTATTGTGTCGATTTAGAATAACTGCACTTGAGATATATGCCTCGTCAGACAATATAACCCTTCTTTCGAAATTATTTCGGTATTAGTCATATGAATGTACCAATTGCAGAAATCTATGAGACGCTGTGCATCTCCCGGGTGCAAATGGTGCACTAACTTACATTTATATGGTTTGAAATGGTATTTTTTTAGAATAGTCTGCACTGTTGACCTAAGTACTCCCACTTCATCCTCGACTTTTTGACAGGAAGTTGACGGATTGATTGCAACGGCATCTAAAACATTAATCTCTTCAGTTTCCTGATTTTCTTTGTAATATGATTTCGGTCGCGGTAGTTTGAATGATCCGTGCTTTGATCAGATTTACTTTTATTCTTGAAAATGTTCTCTTATCGGGCTGTCTTCGTTCTGGGTATCTATAAGGAATAAATGCTTATTTAGAGATATATAGAGTATAGAACGACATATTCAAAATAAATAGTCGCAAAACTAAAGTTTTATTATTTTCTATACTTTTGTTTTTCAAAAATACTGAGAGTCCTTTTACATCGACTATCACTAGTTCCGAAAAGCCCTGGTTTAAGAAGCAAAGTGATTTTGTTTACTTAGTATTACTCCTGTCTTATCGGATTAGATACATCTCTGACGCTTCATCCGGATTTTCCTGGCACTGTATAAAACAAACAAGCATGTCATATTTCTCCAAGTTTTCGAAATTCGCAGCCATTTGATATTTAATAAACGGACTAAGGCAATATTTGATTAAAATAATTTAACAATGACAAATGTCAATTAGTTTCTACAATGACACAACAGAATCTATATATTCTTTTGTTTAATCAAGTCATGGCCGCCTTATTTTATTTAAAATAGATCTTGGGTATTTCTAAGGGATGAATTAAATAGTTGTAAGTAAGTATTTTCAAACAACACAATTGTCAACATTAGAAAACTATTAAATCCAACGTCATTTGTTGTAAATAAAACATTTTTAGTGTATAATAAGTATATATTTTTTTTATTAGATTTCATAAGTATTTGTGTTGTCCAGGGTAAATACTACATAGTAGGTATGTATCTTGTTTATTGATTTATTGTTTAATTATGATGTTATAACAAACTTTGGTACAGATAATTCAGATTTAGAAAATTAACACACAATTTTCATGGCCTACTAGAAAAACAGATTAAAATTTGTTTACATTGACTTTATTGTCGGTACCGGATTGAAATAAATAAGTGTTATATATTTTTGAGAAGCTAAAAATGAGCGGAAACCAAATATTAAAAAATATACAAGGTATCCCATTTAAAAAAACTCAACTTTAGTCTATACCTCGAAAACGTTAGTATCTCACCAAAAACTGACTACGGCACTGGATTCTCCGCAAAAAACTCTGTCGATGTTAGTTTCCACATTTTCGGTAAGTTGCCAGGCCATCGAGATACGAGGGGTACCTTAAAACGCAAAATTTTCAATTTCACCCTGTATCTCAATAACGAAAAGGGCTAGGAAAAATTTGTTTGTAGCTTCTTTGGTTTCACAAAAAAGTAGCACAGTGTTGCGAAAACTGCATCTCTCTATCTTCAGTAATAAGAGAGATACCCCGCAAAACCATCGAAATTCGGATACCCTGTATATTATATAAATATTTTATGCTTTCAGACACAGGATTATTTTTCTTAACGTAGAATGCTATTTTAACTCAGCTCAAGCATCTTAATAATATAATATAAACAGATAATCAAATGATCTACATAATAATTTAGATCATAAATGGAGCTGAAGAAATTTTTTAATAACATCATTCCTTATTTGGACTCGGTCAAACCCATCCTTAAACTTGCGATTTTAAAAGCCGGTTACGAAAGATAAGTGTGACAAGAGCTGCCGATAAAAATGTCACCAGTTGTGATGGAATTTAAAGCAAACACATGATAAGGTTTTATAGGTTGATGTTAAATTTTACGATGGTCTGTAGACTGCACTGATAACCTTATGTGCTTAGTGCATCTGCAAGTGATAGGGATTCAATACATCATTCTGACGCGAATGTATGACATTGAACTGATGATAAAAATTCTTGATAATTTAATGTTCAGGTTTGTATTCTATATTGCAGTGGCCCAGATAAAACCAGACACTGGTGTAAAAGGAATATAGAAGAAATGCAGGCTGATGCTGGGACATTTGAAAGCACACGGGCAGCTACATGTTTTGGGGCATCTTAGGTAAAATATTGACTAGATCAAGACGAGGGTTTTGTGTTTGTATAGTTGAAAATCTTAGAAATCTTAGACAGAGTCATTTCTGGAGTTTTTTTCCACGGCAAAAAAATAAGCAAAAAAAAACATCTTCACAAACTGAAATGCCAGCAAAACATCCCTCAATGAGAATTTATGGTTTTGGTGATGGTCAATGCGTTTCTGCAGAATGTCTAGTTCACTTTATAAAAGCGTTGCTTTTAGTTTTTTTTTTATTTTATTTATTTTAACTTTTTTAGTCCTGATAATCTTAGTCAGTTTCTTTCTGCTTTATCTCGTATTTACCAAAAATGACAAAAAAAAACGTTCGTTGTTGAGTAAAAATTCATAATTTGCATTGTTAAATACCCCCAGATATCAATAGTGGAATCTGCAGAAATCAGAAAATTAGATCGCGATGTTGACGCTGTCATGAATTTTTTTAAATGTCAACAATCCACAATTTGCACTATGAAAATGTGGGGGTTTTATTTGAATCTCATGGTAAAATATTTCATTTGAGATATGTCTATTACTGTGAACTTTATAACTGACATAATAAATATTCACGTCACATTATTGACATGATTTGTTAAGTTATATGACGCATCCGTTATATTCGTTCTACGCAGACAACGTTCGTTGGAGGGCCGCACATTACCTATGTTCTCATTCAAGGGAGGAATACAAACAATAACACGCTTGTCATTATTCTGACATTTTTGAAGTTGAGTTATTCAAATTTTAGGAATTAATTTAAGTATGTTTCATATTTGTTTGTTTCTTTTTAGATTATCGGTAATCGATCAATATTACAACAGTGTATTCCAGATTGACGCTGCTAGCGTATTTCAGGGGCGTGCAGTCCATGGAAGCAAGGGAAGCAGTGCGTCCCCAAAAAAAATTACAAAACATCTTCTAAAATGTAATTTTTAAAATAGGAAACCATTAATTTGGTTTATATTAAAAATGCTAAAATATTATCTTAATTATCAAGCCCATAACAAATGCAGCCTTGACTCCAACCGAGCGACAATAGAAAAAGGAAGAGAACATATGCGGGCCGTTAGCTTCTCTGCAGCCAAGTCCTGTATGCTTGATTTCCTGTGAATCGAGCTAGAGGTTATAGAACTTTCCACCGGCTGTTTGCAATTTTTGCATTTCAGTCGCGGGCTTTAAGTGGGGGCGGAAGCTATCGTTGGAGTAGATTCTTTGTTTGAACGGCTATCCGTGTCTTGTGTGATACGTACGTCGCGTCGTGCATGGTGCGATATGGAAGAGAATAATACGGACGTGGATATGCAAATACCGTCAACTTCAGCTGTCGGTAATAACGTTGAAAGTGTTGGAGAATTTAGTAGGAAGAGTGTGTGTGAATGTGTGGTGAGTGTCTTAATAATACAGGGATTTTCAACATTAAAATTCGCTGATAAGCTTCAAATAATTTCCAAAGGAAGGGCAAAACCGCCTATGAAAAATTTAACCACAAAAATGAAAAACTGTATTAGACATTTTTATCCAGAAAAACAATACGAACAATTTAAATGGCTAACATGGTGTAAAAATATAAGTAAATTATTTTGTTGGCCATGTTTACTTTTTGAAAATGAAAAAAGTCTCTGGAATAAAACTGGTTTTTCCGATTTAAACAATTTCCATAAAGTAAAAAGACACATTATGTTCAAAGCGCATTTGCAGGCCATTGGAAATTAGTCACCGCCAACACAATGAACTACTCGATAAAAATAGGCAAATATTAAGAAGACTTATCGATGTTGGTTGTTTTCTCGGACAGCACGAATTGGGATTTAGAGGTCATGACGAAACAAGGGTTTCATCAAATAGAGGAAATTTTCAAGATTTACTTAGTTTAATGGCTAAATATGATGATTGCTTAAAAAATCATTAAGAGCAGTATAGCGTTTTTCGCGGAACGTCGAATCGAATCCAGAATGATTTAATTTCCACTGTTGCAACCATTATTCTAAAAAAAATTAAGCAGGAGATTGGCGAGGCGCGGTTCATTGCTATTGTTCTGGACGAAACAACTGATGTCACTAATTTTAGCCCATTATCTTTAGTAATATGCTACGTTAAAACAGACGGAAGTATTCAAGAGAGATTTTTAGATTTTAAGAATGTGCCCGAAAATGGTACAGCAGATGCATTATATACCGTAATTTATAACGTTACTAAAGAAATTAATGGAGAGAAAAAAATAGTTTCTCAAAGCTATGATGGAGCTGCAGTTGATGGAAGGACAATTAGGTGGTCTGCAAGCTAAAGTTCGAGAAACTTTCCCAAGTGCTGTGTTTCTCTATTGTTTTGCTCATAAATTAAATTACCCCAGTCCATCAATCACATTAAAGAGTGTAAAGTATTTTTCGTTACTTTAAGTGGCATGGCTGCTTTTTTTTCCAAGTCAACAAAACGTTCACAAGCTTTGGACTCCATTATCCACAAACGATTGCTCAAAGTAGCTCCTACTAGGTTGAACTATAATGGAAGACTTGTGTTAACAGTATCTGAAAATCGTGAATCACTAATTGAGCTATTTGAGAATATAATAGAAAATAATGAAACGTGGGACTCAGAAGAAATAAATAGATCGAGGAGGTTTTTGAACTGTTTGAAACGAGATTTTAATTTTAATTATTTATTGAACATATTTTCAGAAATATTTCCATTTCGGACAATGTTTTTAATATATTACAAACTAAAACAAATAATATTGATTTTTGTCTAAAAAAAGTGGATGATTTTAAGTTCGTGTTAAGCCAAAAAAGAGATGACTGACCTATTTGGGATAAAACGATGACGTTAAATGTCGAGCCACAAGCCAAGCGTCTTCGAACAGACAAGGTGGGAAATGTTCAAACATCATACAGACGCCTCTTTTATGAAATAATCGATCAAATTCAGCAACAAATAAACTATAGATTTAACGGTTTAAATGATTTTAAATTCCTCGAGCTCTGCAATTTTGATACATTTAAAGGAAAAACTTTTCCAGAAGATGCGTTTAAATCTCTTCGTCTTCATTATGGCCAGTTCTTCGACCGAGTGTTACTGTGATCTGAACTAAAAGTGATTTACGAAACTCATGACATTAGCATAAAAAATAACGCTAAGGAACTAATGCAATTTTTAAAAGACAAGGAGCTGGAAGATGCCTACACCGAAGTGTCGAAATTGTGTGAATTAGTATTGATAATACCTGCCACAAGTTCATCAGAAGAACGCAATTTTTTAACACTTAAACGTACAAAAAATTTCGTGAGAAATTCAACGGGGCAGGAGAGACTTTCGCATATATCGCTGTTGTCCATTGAAAATAAACTTCTCCAAAATATGTCGGAGTATCGACGTTTTTATGATGACGTCATTGACGAATTTACAAAAAATTGTTCGAAGAATCGAATTACATTACAAATAGGTAAGTCTCTAAAAATTGCTTCCCTTTCTTAAAATTTCACCGCATTTAAAAAAGTTATAATAAAACGTAATAAAACCAAAATACGTACACATTTATCAAGAGCATATCTGGGAAAAATGATCACTAACATACCCGCACTAATATTATAAGATAATCAAATGACAAAAAATTGGAAAAATATTAGCTATATATAGCCTATCTATATAACAGCAAACTGACCAATGCTTTATCTATAATTATTCACATATTATTTGAAGAAACCGTATTCCAATATCATTGACGCAATGTTTCAAATAAAGTACGTCTACCAATTTTCAGTCAAATCTGTAGACATGACAGATATTAACAGCCATGTGGCCGCCGCCATTTTGAATTTTCAAAGAACATCTAACAAATTATAATTTATTCTTTAGCTTCCCCAAATTCCGAATAAATCATAGGTATCCTACAAAAAAATTTTAAAGTTAGACTTACTAAGTGACGAAGCCAAATTGTCCTTAACCTACTACACTGAGACTACTGGAGATAAGAAATTGTATATTTTTTGGCTCTTTAAAAGAAATCTTTCAACCTTTATTCTTAGTAATGTAATACAAAAAATCATGTTACCGATATCAAATCTACAATATCAAATTCGGTGTGAGTACTATTTTCGTGGTCGAAAATCTTGTGACTGTTTGTTTAACAAAAAACTCTGTTAGCTGTGGCATTTCAGATCCTGGCCAGACTTTGAACGTGACAATGCAACTGCGAAAATTTAAATATTTCCACTTTTCACTAGTGAACAGCGAACGGCAAACACACAAGGAAATCTTCAGACTAGCGACGTAACAGACTCAACAGGCTCTGGTGGCGCGTCCCTAGAGTCGAATTCCACTTTCCACTAGTGAACAGGGAAGTGACATGACAGGCTCAACAGACGCGACCCTAGAATCCATGAAGCGAATGAAAAAAGTAAATACCGGATATTTCTTTCTTTAATCAAATAGTCTATATTTTTCAGGGTGTAAATTTCGAAATATACCGCACAAAAAATTGCATTTATTTAAATTCTAGTTTTATCTTTATTTTTTAAAAGGAAGTAAAAAAGCGTGATTTGTCAGATCATCAAAGACACACCCGGCATTGCTCGGTAGCCAAGCACGCGTCTGGAGAAATGTTTACTGCTTTGTGGACTCGGTTTGAATAAAATTACTAAATTCCTTTGAAGAAACAAAATCAATCTAACATTAGTCATTAACAGTAACTTAATTGAATTCACATCTCCCACTTTACGAAAAAAAATGTTAAATGTTAAAAGTTAAATGTTGTTTATTTGAAGACTAAAATACGTGCGAACAAGCGCGATTGCGTTTAACGGCGTTTCTCGTTCATCATATAACCTCAAAACTAGGTTTTTATTTTATAAACATGATCCCGTATTAAAGTCTATATCAAAGAAACGGTAAAATATCTGGTAATATTTCCGTTTATTTTGTTAATTTGGTCTTATTACCAATCTGAACTTTTTTTTCGGCCACGTTTCCTTCTTGAATTATTTATCACAAATCTAACTGTTTTTCACTTTTCCTTCCTTTTTTATCAAACATTTCGGAAATAATAGAAAAAATCGTTAGAAAAGACCAGTGGCGGGTCAATATATATATATATATATATATATATATATATATATATATATATATATATATATATATATATGCATACATACACCTAATTTCCTAATTATTATATTTTTCACCACAGTCACAAAAAATCAAAGACACGAAACAATAAAACGCCCTTATCCCTTCGCAATTACATATCCAATCACATAAGTCGTACATATTTTTACTAAAATAACGATTTACTTTTTTGTTTATGTCTTTACTTGTTCGCCGAATTTTAAATTCCGGCAAAGGTCGACATCTGGCCTTAAATTCGAGACATTTCTCAAAGTTCAGCTCACTGGCGGCTTTCGAGGTCTTAAGATTCTAAACCACTGTGGCTACCTTTATTTAAAACATTAATTTTTTGAATTTTTCAATTAACTTAGACCACAAAATCAACAAACAAGTCTTAAATAATAAAATAACTTCTATAAAAATACGCAATCGTAATCTATACGCGCCTATGCGAATTCAATCGGGAACACTCGGGGAAACACTCGTCTCCGTTTATACCCAGGAGGTCATCGCGGGCCGCCAGCCTTGTGGTCCAACGATACGAAACCTTGCGAGGCATCGATAGTGCGGCTGCCGCGGAATCAACATGAACATTCAACGAGTTTACACGCTTATAATAATAAAAGGAATTTTCAAATTTAAAATAAATTAAAAAAACATAAAGTATTTATTATTTTCTGTTTGGAAATATTTATTGGGAAGTCACTGACCATATGACCTAATGGAGGAGCCGCCACTGGAAAAGACAACCAAAATGTTCAAATTATACATACATATCATATTAGAAATATACGTTATGTTTTATTTACAAAGTTCAGTATTTATCGAGGATGCCATGATTTTCCAGTTTTCATATAATTGGTAAGTACGCTGCCGACCCAGATGCGCGCAGTAAAGAAACTACGCCTTGACAGCAGCAAGTGGTAGCCTTATTCTGTCTGAGACATGGAACTGTCCCAGATACCCTTCTTTTTTACACATATATTTTATTGGTTACACTTTATTTTAAAAGGACCTAACGTTCTATCCACCCAATTGTTAACCGAAGAATAAGTTTGACTGAAAGTATGCTAGACAGATATCCGATAGATACCGAGCTCTCATTCGCTTATCCGGCAAATAGTTATTTGACAAGTGGATTTATTTAAAAATTAAGATACCGGGCCAAAACTATCGGAATACGTTAACGATCTACCATGGCTTAAATGAAACGACTGAAACTGACTGTCAAGTTTAGGTGTGGCAGAAGGCAAGACTGTTACTTTTAAAGTTCAATAATTTTTGGTAAAAACTATATGAAATGCGTTAGCGTTCTAACAGAACTTAAATAAAGCTCTAGACAAATACTACAAGAATAACATTCACTGCCAACACTGCCGCGTGGTAGGAGGCAAGCATAACTGCTAACTATAAGTGTTGCAGAAACCGAGACTACCTTATTTAAAGTTTGATAATTTTTACATAAAAACTATGTGGAATGCGTTCTAATTTGGATTAAATAAAAGGTTTTGACGAATATTACGTAAATAACGCACTTACGCGTGGAAGTATACTTGTCAAAGCTGGCAATTTGTATTAAATGTGCTTCACTTTCTATCTATTCCATTACTATTGCTTCCTAAGAAACATTTTTAGTGATATTTTACTATTATGTATACATTTTGTCAGTATATATTCGGTCTAAACATAGCGGCACAAAAGTTAACAAAAATCTTAGACAATCCCACCCAGTTTCCCGAAATTCAATTAAATAAACACTTGTAAATTATTTATCGATAAGTCTATTGCACACATTCTAATCAAAACAAAAAAAAACCAAAGGCCAAAAAATTACATTAGCACTATTAAAAAGAAACATCCTACAAGGTTTCTACAGTTCGTCACGTTTTACGGTCCCTAGATGTTAAAAAAAAAAATTTCTCAATTTCCCGATTGACTTCAAGTTTTGGTCAAAAATTACATGATAACATTTTGAAAAAAAATCGTTTACAATTTACACAGATATCAAGTATTACGTAGAAATGAACTGGTAAAATTAAAGTACGAATTCAAGATAGCGAAACACAATGGAGGCTTGATAAAAAATTTAAAGAATCAGCCTGAAAAAAACTACTTATTCCATTTATTTGAAATTCTGTGCAAAAATTAATTATGACATAGAGATGGACTGGTTACATTTTGATACGAATTCCAGATTGTATTATAATCATGAAAAAAATCACCCTCCCAGAATTTTAGAGATCTTTGCGTTTTAGGGCCCTGACATGTCAAAAAAACATGTTTTTTTCAATTCCGTCGGTCTGTCTGCCTGTCAGCTCGCGGACTCGCTAAAAAATTACTTAGCCAATTGATTACAAATGTTGGTCGAAAATTAGGGGTCATATGGGGAGTACATCTGGTAACATTTTGCCAAAATGTGAAATGTTAAAAACATTATTACTAAAAAACTAATTATTCAATTTGCCTTAAATATTGCACAAAAATCAAATGTTACATAGGAATGAACAGGTAACATTTTGGTACGAATCCAACAGGGCAAAACAAAATGGCGGTTTAATAAATATTTAAAAAATCTGTCTGAATAAACTACTTATTAGATTGATCTCAAATTTTGCGTTTTCGTATATTAAACAATACCTATAATCAGTTGAGTTACCACACACTCTTATATTTCCATTTTATTTACGCTAAAATGTAATTTTCTACTTAACTTTATACAACTAAACACAATATTATGGAAATATTACAATATATATTCCCAAGTTTTTATTTATTAAATATACTATATATATATATATATATATATATATATATATGGTGTTTGTATATATATATATATATATATATATATATATATATATTCAAGTATATATAAATAAAATTAGTAAATAAAAAATTTAAGCCAACCTTTATCATGAGGTACTGTCGAGGGTACTACTGTAGAGCAGATATTTTATATTTTTCTCCAAATTTAATATATTTGACATTTAAGGAAATTCAAAGCCTTCTTTATTTAACCAGGTTCATCTACTATGAACTAAACACAATAAATATTGTAAATAACATTTTTCTAGTATAACCTCATTTTGTTGTGAAATTTTCTTATCAAATACTACTCGAAAGCAAAAATTATATCTCGACATTTTTTCTAGCTCATTAATATTTTTAAAAAAAAATTCATAATATTCGTGAGCTCGAAAAAATTTCCGAATATAATTTGACCTCTAGTGATATTACTAGTAAAAATACACGTGAAATAGAACAATATCTAATTCAAATTTAATTTAATGATGTGGAACTCCAGACGGTTGCCGCCCTGATTGCATTATTGGTGGACAGGCCCTTGTTATTTAAATGTTCATTAACTCTTGATTTCTATAGTCTAGACATTCCTTATAAGGACATAGCTTTAATAAAGTACTTACAGAGAGTATGTTTTATTCATGAGGAATTATTTATAATTAGTGCGGAAGTCATAAATTGTAACCCGTACGATGAAACGTATATTGAGGCAAGCACAAAATAAAATAAATGCCCTGGTAAGTCACAAATACCAATACTCACTCTTATCAAATCTAGAATATATTTCCATTTTATTTACTTACTATTTTAATACGATACGATAATTGATAAAATAAGACGTTTTTCTCCTCTGTAACTTATATATATATATATGTTACTTGACCGATTTCATTTATTTTGGACTTATTTAAAAGAGAAATAAATAAGCTAGAGGCTCAAACACAAATATTTTACATTTTAAAGAAATTCGAGATGGCGGATGCACCTATTACCATAATTTAAAAGGCATTGGAACTTTTTCGTGAAACCCTGTATATTTGATTTTAACAGAATATTAAAGCCCATTCATTTCTGAGTAATTTAGGTCTCTAATGAGCAAAATCGGTCAAAAAACACGTGAGATATTAGCAATTTGCCAAAGGTCGTTTTCCAGTTGGATGCGCCAAATGAAATGTTTTTACGGTTACCGGCATTTGTATTTCCTCCGTAACTTTTTTGTTACATTACCAATATTATTCGCTTTGGGCTTGTTCGAAAGAAAAAACAATAAAAAAGGACATTAACTTACATTTATAATATTCAAGGAAAAGCGATGCGTCTAATATAATGCAATTTCAAATCGTTTTTGATATTTTTTTGTGAAACCCCCTAAAATTGATTTTCACTAAGTATTAAACCGTATTTATTTCTAAATAATTTAAAACCTTCATAAAAACGTTTCCTTTTAATCTATTGCTTTTTAAATTCAACGATACTTACAATACTAAACCGGAATATGGCCTCCATTAGCGTTAACGACTAAATTTAATCGCCTACGCCAAGAATCAATAGCTTTAGCAACATTTTGCTGATCCATTTCGTGCCAACAAATTATAATTCGTTGGCGCAAGTCTTCAATACTATGAAATATTCGCCCGTTTTTGTGGATCCGTTGTTCTAAGCCTCCCCACAGATAATAATCACAGGGATTAAGGTCAGAGCTATAAGGAGGCCAGGCGCTAGTCTCTCTAAAATCAGTTACTTGTCCTCTTAAAAAATGTATTGTATACCAGCTGGTACGGCACTTGGCACCATCCTAAAATCAGTGCTTTTTAAAAAATACAAAGAAAATACCTGTATAAAGATAAAGTCTGGTGTAAGACGTTCAATCTCAGGTAGCATTTGCATTAACACAAGTTCACAATAATTATGTGAATCCAGCCTTATTCCTTGCTCAATAAAAATTAGTTATGCCTTATAATTTCTCGAGATTGCCACCAATACCATAACATATTTGCCAAATTTCTCTTTTTTTTTAGTAAATGATTACACGTTTGTTTTTAATGATTCCATCGGAATACACAACTGATCGTTTTGTGAATTTTTTGTTCCCGATAACGTAAAGATTGTTTCATGAGAAAACCAAATCTTCGAAATTTATTAAGTAAACGCCTAGACCTGACTAGTCTTTGCTTCGTATCTTGATTCAATTTAAATATCTATCCACGTTTAACATGTTTCAACCCTAAATCCTTGTTAATAATTCTTTTTACTGAACTTCTAGAAATCTGTACTTCATTTACTAGTTTAGAAACCGTTAGGCTAGTACTAGGTGCTCTTTCTACACTAACTGCTAAGATTCTTACACGATCTATATTTTCCTACATTTTTTAATTATTTTATTTATCTATGTATACAGTACCTGTGTTCGTGAAGTTCTAGGTCTGCCCCTAGTTGCTCTTCTCTCAATTGATCCCAGATACAGAGCGTGTGAAATTTTAAAGCACGGGTTAATTTTAATAACGAGTTAAGAAAAAGTACAGTGTATGATTTTGTAGAAAAGTTAAGAGATACTCTCTTAACTCTCTACAAAATCATCATCTCTTAACTTTTCTACAAAATCATACACTGTACTTTTTCTTAACTCGTTATTAAAATTAACCCGTGCTTTAAAATTTCACACGCTCTGTATCCGCGATTAAATAGGTTTTTTATCACAACTTTTTCTTCAAAAGACAATACCATAGTTAACTACTTTCACATAAAAAATAGCTATGAATAAGTAAAATGCTTTAAAATTATTAATATTTGACAGTTGCAGTTCGTTTGTTTTATCTTTTCTGCAATGTGCATGGCCTACTCATATATAAAGAAATTTAATGTAAAATATTTCATTTTGGTAAATTGCTGATATTTCACGTGTTTATAGACCGATTTTGCTCACCGTAGTCTTTTATGACTTAGAAATGAACAGGCTTTAATTATCTGTGAAAATCAAATATACAGGGTATAACAAAAAATTACTAACGCCGTTTAAATCATGGCAAATTTTAGGCGCATCCGCCATCTTGAATTTCTTTAAAATGTCAGAAATTTATGTTTGAGCCTCTAGCTTATTAACTTCTCTCCTAAACTAGCCCAAAACAAATAAAATCGGTAAAGTAACAAAAAAGTTACAACGGAAAAACCAAATCCCGGTAACGGTAAAAAACATTTCATTTGGCGACTTGAACGTTATTACGATACCTTTAGTAAATTGCTAATATCTCACGTGTTTTTGGACCGATTTTGCTCACCAAAGTCTTAAATTACTCAAAAGTGAATAGAGATAATTTGAAAATTAAATCTACAGGTTGTCACAAAAAAGTTCCAATGCCTTTTAAATTATGGTAAATTTTAGGCGTATCCGTCATCTTGAATTTCTTTAAAATGTCAAAAATTAATGTTTGAGCCTCTAGCTTGTTAATTTCTCTTTTAAACAAGCTCAAAATAAATGAAATCGGTCAAGTAACAAATAAGTTACAGGGGGAAAACAAAATTCCGGATTCTTTTGAACCACCCTATATATACATATATCTTCTCGTAGGCCGTTTTCCTGCAAAAATTAAATATTTTTGCTTTTCTATATATATATATATATATATATATATATATATATATATATACACATATATATATATATATATATATATATATATATATATATATATATATATATATATATATATATATATACATACACACATATATATATATATATATATATATATATATATATATATATATATATATATATATATATATATATATATATATATATATATATATATATATATATATATATATATATATATATATATATATATATATATATATATATATAGTAACAAGAACTAGTCGCATATAAAAACCACGTAATAGTTTAACTGATTCGACCTCATACTGAGAAAATGCAAGAAGTTAACACCCGATTAACACCAATACAAAAACAAACAAGATTTTCACTTTTTAATGTATTACAAGAAGAAATAATCGTTACCTTTAGTAGAACTCGACCTGAAGTTTATTTTTTAAATGTCGGTATCGAATTTTAGATTAAGATTATGTTATTATGAGTCAATTTTAAAAATATTAATACTAATATGTTTTTATTAAATTTGTATGATCTTTCACTAGAGATAATACATTCTTAACAGATCTGTGGTAGGGTGGTGGAATAAAAAAAGCCACTAATGTCCATTAATTGGACTTTAAAAATTAGTATCGCTATGAAGACAATTAGAGTTGTATCGTGGGTACAGGACACAACTCCTTTTATTTAGAAAATGCCGACGTTTCGACGTTTATTTGGTCTTTATCAAGGCTATTCCAACAAGAACGAAAATTCTATATCAGGAATATGAAAAATGATGCACTAGTAATGTATATTATAGTAATACACATAAATCAACTAGTTTAGATCAACAAAATAAAGATATACCTATCACCAAAAAAATTTAATTTTTTTCACGTTTACAAGGATGAGCAGACATTTTTTAGCTCATCAATTGAAGTCTGGCGACTATATTATATTTTTTATGAATCAGTAGAACAGTACGGCAACTGTACTTTTATTTTAGATATAGATACACTCAAAACTAATAAAAAAAGAAAAAATATGTTACACAAAATTTGAAGTAAAATAATCTACAAAAAGTTTTATGTCTCAACTATCCCTTCCTTTGTAAAAAAAATAAACAAGGTGCTCCTTCATAATATTTAATATATAATAATGTAGTAAAACAAGAATAGATTGTTATTCAGTTCACAATACTTATTTAGGTATCATAATACCCGTGGTTCTTATATTTTTAAATTGAGAAAAACATAGTTTTAATAATAATAAACCAAATTTACCAAGTTATTATTTCTAATGCCCTACGGCGTTATTTTTCTATAATAATGCCCTTAGGTGCAATTTCTTATTTAACTGACATTCTTTATCTCAATTTTTCTGTGGTAAAGCGCATTAATAGAAAAATCAGGCTGATCAATTATCTGTTCCTTAATAACTTGATTACCAATAGACATGAGTTTGCAAGTAGTTTGTATACCCAGTATTTAATGCTATTTTAGATCGAAAACAAATCTATAATCCGTAAAAAACGTTCAACATTTTTGATGACTTATGGTACTTTTAAAAAATCTTGGTATGTCTTGGAAAACTTTCGAATTCGGAAAATCTATTAAGAATCTCTTAAAAATATTCTTAGTTTCGCAAATCTTGATAATCCCTGAACTTTAGCAAACTCTTGATTGCTTTAAAATCTCAGTAACCTCTTAGGAATCTCTTAATAATGTACTATCTATTTACTAATCTCTGAAAAGTTAATTTGGAAATAGAAAATTCTGGTGTTCCTACGTATACTTTCGGATTTTGATGACCTTTTTATAATTTTACGAACAAATAGACAATTGAGTCTTCTTAATTGCGCTGTATTTTAACTGTAAAATTGTATTTTCTAACTCGTAAAAAGACACCGAAGTTCATGTAACATGACTTTTTTTTATCTTTCTAGTTTAGTTCTACATTAGAGCATTCACGAATAGAATGCAACTTTAGTTTTAGTTTATTTATTTGTATCTGTTATAGGTAAACGCTCAAATTTGACGTTTTTAAGATGAGGAATTCACAACTTAACCCGACTTTTTATTTTTTCGCAGAATCAACAATTAATTTTTAATTTTCACATATTAATTTAATTAATTGCTAGAGTTTGTTCCTGCAAGGTAGGCAAAATAAACAAATTTATAGTTTTTGACTTTTAATTTGACATTTAAATTTTATAAATTTAGGTATCATGTGTCATTATTAAAAATAAAAATAATCTGAACGTGAACAGGGTGAGCCATTATGGAAAAAGTTATTACTAAAATTAGCCAAAAAGAAAAAGATAAAGAAATTCATGTTATATGAACCCACCCTAAACATCATTTAACATACATCTATCTATAAATAACTTACTTACTGCATACACTATTTGCTGCCTGTTCCCATAAGCTTCTTAACATATAAGGCCTTATTCTCATTTACATTTTAAAACACACTAGATAGCTAAGCCTATATCATTTTTCACTCACAATATAAACACTCATAAATATTAATTAAACACCAAAACTCGCGATAGTGTCAAGTACCCGATAACAGTGGAAGACATCGGACTGCATCTTAAAAGTAAAACTGAAAGAAAATTTACGAGTTCCAAGATGCGAGGCGAGGAGTCGCGACGTTCATACACACACGCGGACCCGATTTAAAACCGTCAGACTTTGGCGACAGTAGCAACTGGCTGATCGCCTAAAATAAACTAAATTGGTTGTTTAATTTTAGTTTTATTTTGTACAGAGCAATAGCACGGGAGTATACAAACTAATAAAACATTTAATTAATTGTGTTTACATAAGAGTAAGTCTGCTTAATGTTCTCGTAACGAACTAGTTCGGTAAATTTATTCGTGTACAAAATGAGTTCAGAAAATACCGTATGTTCTACGTGGTCCGTTTAACATAGAAGACATAAGTAAATACACAAGTATTAAACGGAGATCCTGATGAAATTTCTAGGTAACTAGCGGGTACCCGCAACTTCGTTAGTGTATATGACTATAATGAAAACGATGTAAAGAGCTACTTAAATCGCCTCATTTGAGTACCTCTTTATGAAGCACGTTTGTTGTTGCATTCTCTGGCTGTAAAATAGCCAAGCTACTACGCGAACTTACTCTGGTGCAGGGGTGCTCAAACTTGAACTGCTGGCGATCTACCTCAATATTTTTAGACTACTTACGATCGACTCTGAGAGGCGGCAAGTATGTGTGATGCAGAGTTGTCGTACATACGTACACGATACCGTAGCATATAGAGATATTAGCTTTCCGCACAATATACATTATTTTAGTCAAGGTTTGGGTTAGGTTTAGTTAGGTTAAGCATACTTTTCATAAGATGGTACGTAACCACTGAGTGCTAATCGCAAGCATGATGACATATGATCGTCAGTTAGTCGATTGCGATATTTTGACTTAATTATCTTCATTTCAGAAAATGCAGACGCGCACAAGTAAGTTGACCCAAACATTGCTGTCAGTTGAAGGGCGATTTGCCTTAGATTCGGATATTTATCTTCAGATATAAAACACCAGAAATTTGTATCAAATACTGTAGCTTTGAGATGTATATCTGATATAATCTGCACCAACTCATTTTCAACAGAACATGAGTTCATATTAAACTGACTTGCTATTTCAGTAGCTAATTCCTCAATGTTTTTACATGAAAAAGGATAACTCATAAATGATGCTACATTTGCCAATTTACTACAATCATAAAAACGCATTTCGAATTGTCTCAAAAATATTTGATAATTCAGCCTCATACGTATCATAATTCAACTGAGGAATCCTTGCTTCCAAAGACGGAAAATGTTTCAGATCCTTTCTTTTCAGTTGATCTATCATAAGTTGCAATTTACTTTTGTATGCGTTTACTGCGCTAATCATCTCAATAACAGTTTTTCCTTTACCTTGAAGCTCCAAGTTAATGGTGTTTAAGTGCATTGTGATGTCAAATCAGTCAGCCATTTTTCGTTTTTTAACATCTGAGTGTCATCACCTCTTTTAGCTGTTATTTCGGGCAACAATTCTTGAAACCTTTCTAGGAATTTTCCGCGACTCAACCACCTGACGTCCGTATGAAGAACTAAATCAGTGTGTTCAGCTGACTCCCTATCTTCCAACTGCAACTTAAAGAGCCGCCGTGCAAGCTACGTGCACGGATGGAGTTCACAATTTTTGTTGCAATGCCCATAATTTCCTCCGTGTTTAAAACTTTTGAACACAAAACTTGTTGATGTATAATGCAATGGATTGAAAAAAAATAAGTGAAATCTTCATTAGCTCGACACAACGCCACAAAACCGTTTTTGTTTCCAGCCATTGCTGGTGCTCCATCGGTTGTAATGCACACTAATTTATATATTGGTAGCTTGTATTTTTTTACAAAATTGAAGAAAACGTCATATATATCTTCGCCACAGGTCTTCCCCTTCAAAGGAATGATTGTCAAAAATTCTTCCTTAGCCAACATGTCATTGAATACCATCCGAATAAAAATACGCAGCTGGGCAGAGTCTGTCATATCGGTGGATTCGTCGAACTGTAAAGAAAAGTATGTACACTTCATGATATCATTTTTTAGTTTATCTGCCATGTCCTGACTCATGACTTCAATACGCCTTGTGACAGTCGGACGAGATAACTAAAGTTCTCTAATAGCAGATATGATTTCTGTTTTATTTTTAAAATCTCCAAATAAAGTCTCACCCGCTTCAATAAATGCTTCCTTCACAACCGATCCATTTTAGAACGGTTTCTTGTGTTTATGAGATATTTTAAATGACGCGATCGTAGTAGCTTTTGATTGTTTGGCTGGTCTTGTGAACATGGTTTGTTCTTTTTTCAAACAAGATATCAAATCACGTACTTTTCGTTTTCTTAATTCACTCTGTGGCGGAAAATCCTTTTCATAGTTTTTATGAACCGTTTTATGATGCCTCTCTAAGTTACCTCTCTTAGGTATTGCAACTGACGCACGACAAATAAGACAAATGCACTTATCCTTCACCATACAAAACAAAAATCCTTCCTCTCAATCGTTATTAAAATGATACTTTTTAGATTTCGCTGCACTCATTTTGTACTATTTAATATTAAACTTTGTATCGACGTAGTATTGCCTTCAAGTTGCAATTCAGAATGACTCCAATTCCTGCAGGCATAACATTTATATCGGCGTGAACGTGTCTCGAACGTTCCCGTCAAACGCGCCGCCCGAAATTTCTAGAAAAGCGGCAAGAATAAAAAACGCGGCTTCCTTTGATAAAGCCGCCTTTTGCCGCTAGCAGAGTGTTATTTTATTACGTAATAAATTTTTGTAGTTTAGTTAAGTACCTACTTATTAAAAAAAAATTTCTTCTCGAGATCTACTCAAAAAGCACTCGCGATCGACCGTTTGAGCACCCCTACTCTAGAGCATGCTACATAGAGTTAACCATGGGAAAAACAATCGTAGTGCAATTCTACTCCAGCTCTACTTAAGGATTTCCCTTGAGTTTTGTTAATTGTCATGGCAAAACAAAGCTTTAAAAAAAACTGTACACGTTTAAACTGAAATGGATAGTCTGACGGAATTAAAGGGATACGTGGTATAAAAACTGTTTCTCCCAGACCAGGGCTAGAAATAATAGTAGACTGTATTACATTGTTTTGTAATGTTTTAACCTCTAGCCCAGTTCCATTACACAATTTTGGTGGTTTTAAATTTCGAATAACCATCACTGGTGCCCCCAGTTTTAAAGTTAACTCATGAGGACGGATTCCTGAAGGGTTTAGAGAGTAAAGGAACTCGACAGGATAATTAACCGCATTTTAAGTCTAATATAGTCTATAACTACATCTATTGAGTAGTATGTTAATTGTAGAGCAGTAATTGTTTCCAATAAAGCTAGATTTATTTCATCTGCTGTGCTATTTTGTGGAGTTAATATAGCTCGTTCTTGAAACCAAGAAGCGGTTTTATTTTGACAACTTTCCAGTCCACTATAAACATTTACGGGGTAGTTTCACCCCCTTGGATACTGAGTTTCGAAGAATCCCTTCTTATCGAACCACTGCACTCTAAAATCAAGCAATTTGCACAAGCTCAGCTTTGAGAAAGGTTGCAAAAATTAATCAAAGACCCGATTTTTTCAAAAAATTTGTATAAATTTATAAAAAATCTTAAAATATTTAATAAAATAAAAAAGCACGTGTTTAAGTGTTTTTCCGAATAACTAACCGTTTTTTATATAAAAAATATAATATTAAGGGGTGGTTTCAGTCCCTTGGACACCCTATCTGAGTTTAAAAAAAAATTAAAATATGTAAAAAAATAAAATATAAAGCATATTATGTTCAAGCGTTTTCCAAATAACTAACGGTTTGTAAAAAAATATATATTATAATATTTAAGGGAAGGTTTTACACCTTTGGACTTGAATTTTTTAAAAAGCCTAAAATATGTAAAAAAATAAATTAAAAAACACGTTTTCAAGCGTTTTTTCGAAAAACTAACTGGTTTCTAAATAAAAAAAATATTGTATTGTTTAAGTGGTGCTTTCACCCCTTTGAACACCCTGTATGAATTTTTAAAAAATCCTAAAATATGTAAAAAAGCGTTTTTTCGAAAAACTTTTTTAGATAAAAAATATTGTAATATTTAAGTGGTGGTTTCACCCCATTGGAATTTGAGTTTTGAAAAAACCCTTTTTACCAAACCTCTACAGTCTAAAATCAACCTGTATGCCAAAATTCAGCCTTCTACCTTAAGCGGTTTGAGCTGGTGCGTGATGAGTGAGTCAGTCAACTAAGTCTTTTATATATTATAGTATACAAGTATAGATATAGCTAAGGGGTGAAATACCAGGAGTGCCAAATTGATGCAACACCATTTCTTGCAGCATCAAGCAAACACAACACACACAATCTTAAAAATATTGCGTTATTTTGTGACAAAATTGTGTTTAAATAATCAAATATTCCTAATATACAGAATATCCGCTAATTCATGGTACTTAGCAAAACGGCAGGTTCTCTGGGTAACAATACTGCGATTTAACCAAACTTACCAGTCCAAAAGTTGTGAGGACAGAGATACAGGGTGTAGAACAGCCATGTCAAACTCAAAGTCACTGATGGGCCAAAAGCATGAAGACCATCGACTAGGTGGGCCGCAAAACCTTATCTAAATAAAGAAGACTAACTAGTGAAAATCGTGAGATAAAGTACTATTATAGTCTGTTTATTAAATTTTCAATAAAAAGGACATTACAAAAAACTACACACATTAAATTCTGTTGCCAGATATTTGACATCTTTTGTCTTTAATTAAGTTGTCTATTTGTGGCGCGAATTTATCGGTGGAAATAACTTTTAAAACTGCGTCCAAGTGTGCGTCCGTGAATCGCGATCTTGCGGGAGATTTGTTTCCTTTCATCAAAGAAAATAGTTATTTACACTTATAGGTAGGTACTTCCAAACATTGACAGGATTTTACAGGCAAATTTTATGATTTCTTGGTATTGAACAGGCAAGTACTTATAAAATTTGAATGTACCAACACTATCAAATTTTTGTTTTAAATGGTTCTGACACTGAATCTCAATTACTTCTATTTGCAAGTGAGAAGGAACTTTATTAATATCGATAGTGAAAAGACCAGTAGATAGAGAAAAATTGTTTTCCTGGGGTCTTAAAATCCTGAAAACCCTTCTCAAATTCTGCCAGAAGGCTTCTCATTTTCTCTGAATATATTTTGTATTATATTGGGACACTTGTGCTTTCCTGATAGGCCTTACAAGTCAGAAAATGTGACAGATTATTCTCTGCTGTTTTTCCCACAACATCATCTTACACTTGAAAGCTTTCACATAATCAACTTGACGTGGTCCTTGCAATTTCGTGTTTAAGTCCGACAAGTGTTTTGTGATATCTACCATAAATGAAAGACCTTGTAAAAAAGGTACATCGCATAATAAGCTGACATCTTCTCCTTTTGTTTCCATGAAAACGCGTATTTCTTCTTTGAGGTTCCAAAACCGGTCGAGTACCATAGAACACGAAAGCCATCGCACCTCTGCATAACATGGTAAACCAGTGTACTCACTTTCTAAATCACGTAAAAATGCAGAAAACTGTCGCTGATTAAGGCCTCGTGACCTTCTGAAGTTTATAATTTTTTTCACTGACTTTCAAACACTTTCCAACTTGATCACTTTTGAGCATAAAACTTCTTGGTGGATTATACAATGAATATGATGAACGTCTGGTTTGACACTGCCCGTTTCTCTGATCTTTGTCTGTAATATTTTAACGAAGCCATTTTTTACTCCAGTCATTGAAGGAGCTCCGTTTGTTGCAAAGGAACACAGTTTGGACAAATCTAAATTGTACTTTTGCAGAAGTCCATAAACAGCATTGAAAATATCCTTCCCAGTTGTTGTATCATGCAATGGTACTAATTCCAGTAATTCTTCATACACATTGATATCTGTATCAACCACACGAAGAAAAACAGCCAGTTGTGCCACACCACACAAATCCGTATTTTCGTCACAAGCAATAGTAAAATATTTAACTTTTCGTTTCTGACCATGCCTGTATACTCGTCAAACATAGTTTTATAAATTCAAAAACGGTTTTCAACTTGTTCGCGGGCTGTGTTCAAAACTGATTTGGGCCGCAGAAAAATGTTCACTGAGCCGCATGTTTGACATGGCTGGTGTAGAAGTTCTAACTTTTATTTCGTTTTTTCTTAATAATTTATCAACAGAGTGACGAAACGGCACGAAATTAAGAATTCGGGAGTTCTTTGAGGGAAGAAATTCAAATCTGTTCTTAGTTCGGATGCCACTTATAGAGAGCGCCATTTACGATATATTAAACCTATTTAAAACGCCATTTACGATACATTAAACCTATTTAAAACGCCATTTACGATACATTAAACCTATTTAAAACGACAACTTTTTTGTGTAACGGTGTATTAGCCTAAATGTTAAAGATTATGTATTTTCCACTTTTTTTACGCAAAAAAGGTATATTTTGTAAATGTTGTTCCGAGTGATCATTTTCCTGATTATTATTCAGTACACCTTTTTAAATTCCCAAAAGTAAAATTTTGATCGAAGTAGGCTGTTATTAAATCAGATGTGAGCTGCAGTAACAAACGCTAAATACACAAGTAGTTACTGTCAAACTTTGCTTTGGATTTTGGAAGACATAACGAGTTTTCTAACGAAGAGATACGAGATATGGTGTGTGTGTATACGCGCAGGAAAATTTTAATGGACGCAGGGTCCATGTATGATATATAGAAATGTATCCACAACGCAGGCAGTCAAATTTTACAATTTTCAAGAACCTCTATGACCGACTGTGAGGAACAGACTCTTCGTCCCAAACGACATTCTGCAGGACGGCCTAAGACTATAACACCCGACCAGGGAGTTATAGTCCAGTTAGAGACCAGTTTCTACGAGAACTGGTATAGGCAAGTCACCGTGTCCAAAATTCCTCATCAAGAGGGTCTGTCTCCATTTCAATTCACGCCAAACTTAAATATTATTATTTTAACGATGTCTGTGTAAGTTTTTCTTATCTGTCTAATAGAACCCAGAGGGTAGTTATTGTTGACGAACTTTCTGCTCCGCTTAGTGTAAAGTCTGTAGTTCCACAGGGGTCAATTCTGGGACCACTTCTGTTTTTAATATACTCGGCTGAAATTCTTTATAGTTTAAAAACTTGCACTTACCAGGCATACGCGGACGATATTAAGCTAGGATTTAGTTTCTTACCACAAGACCACAACAGTGCCGAGTATATTGTGAATCGGGAGTTATAGCCCACCTTTCAGAACGCCACAGTTTATAACTTAACCCGTTAAAATCAGTGGTAACTTATGAATTTACGGGTGGCGGGGCACATCTCTACGGATTAAGAATATGGTCAAATCATTGGGGCTTCTTATTGACGATTGATTGAGGTTCGCACAACGTATTAAGTCTTTATTACAGAAATCATTTTCCAACCTAAAACTGTTGTATGCTGATCATCTGGTACTCTCTAGGTGGCTTAAAATATTACAGACGCAAACTTTGATATTGTCCATTTTCAATTATTGTGACTTTGTTTGTGAGCCCTTCTTAAGCGCTATAGATAGCAACAGAATCAAGATAGTGCAAAACTGATGCCGGTTGATCTGTAGTTTGAGGAAGTTTGATCACATAGTCGCCGGTTTATCTGTAGTTTGAGGAAGTTTGATCACATAGCTGAAAATTTTAACAGCCTCAACTGGCTGAGGATGAGTCAGCAAAGATAATTGCATTTTGCGTTTATAATGTTTTGTTTTATAGTCTCAGTTTTATTAGGATTTATTATTATCATTATTTATAGGGTTTTGATTACTAGGTTAAGTTTTCCACAAGGTTAAGGTTACATGGATGAAAAGCCAGACTGTTAAAGTCCTTTAATTGTATTTGGAAAAAAGATAAGCAACAAATAAAGACATTTATTATTATTATTAAATGTATTGAAGCAAATAGAAACCACTTTGAACATTTATTGAGGAAAGATGTCCTCTTTTTTTATTAAATGTTCTTGTTCTTGTGTGCTTGTTTTCCCGTTGTTGTTATTGTTGTAGCCATGTATTTCAATACAAATTTTACATTTGAGAATTTTAAAAGGTGTATTGAATTCGGAGCGACATTTACAAGTATGCCTTTTCTGCGTAAAAAAGTGAAAAATACATAATATTTAACATTCAGGCTAATACACAGTGACACAAAAAAGTATGTCATTTTAGAGGAATTTAGTGTACCGTAAATGGCGCCCTCTACAAGTGACATCCGAACTAAGAACATATTTTAATTTCTCGCCTCAAAACCCTGTTGATAAATTATTAAGAAAAAACGAAATAAATTACAACTTTGACACCCTGTATCTCGGTTATTATTAACTAAATCACAATATTTCCACACAAAGAATCTGCAGTTTTGCTATGTACTACTAATTAGGGGACACCCTGTATAAGTTCTGCAAGAATATATCTGTATTTTTACCCAATGTAACCTTTAATTTTTGACCAAAATTTGAAGTCAATCGGGACCTTGACACGTAAAAATCTTAAAAATTCTTGGAGGGTGATTTTTTTCCCTTTTATGAGGGGCGTAAAAAGTATTCGAATCTCCATTCCCAGCTTTGATCATACTTTAAAAACCTATTTTGATATTATAGTGCGAAGCAGTTCTGCTGAATATGGAACCTATTAATTTTATTCCAAATTTGTTTTGATTTTTCAAGTAGGTTTTTTCGTCTACTGTATAAATGACTTTTATAAGTCATATAAGAATTACCATAAAATTTAGACTAAAAGTTAATAATAACAAATTTTGTCGTAATTGGAAGGACCATCTCGTTTTTGCTCCGTTATGTATTTTAAAGGCTGTATCGGGAAGTGGAAGAAATATTTTCAATAACATTCCTTTTACACCCCATGATTTCTTTTCCTTTATTTGTGCAATGGTGCTTATAATCTCCGAATCTACACAGTATTAGTACATCGAAAGAAAAAGACAGTTTAATAATACAATTCCTTATAATGTGCATACTTCGAAATTGCCTTACTTCTAATTAAAAGTAATGATATGGGTCTGCAATTGACAGGTACAATTTTGTTTTTTGTTTAAATAGACCGCACGGGAATTGTTTAGAAGTCTCGATAATCGTAATAAACCTGTGAGGATAGATTCCTATTCCAGCTCATTAAACCACTTAATTTACTGTTTAGTTATCATTGTTTCTTAGTTGGTTAGTCTTATAAAAATTCGCACTTTGATATGAAGTCAGTTCTTGACAGAATGGTGGGCGTCGGAAAAACGTGAATAAAACTGAGCATAACTTAGTTATACAAAAATATCTAGCAAAAATTAATTTGCATTTTATTATTTAGATAATTTAAGCCAGTAATTAATTATCGTATAGCGCTCAGAAATGTTGACGAATATGTTAAAGTTTAAAATATTAAGAGTACTGACACTTTAACGCTTTAGAACTTACATTCTATAACTCAACCTACATAAAATTCTAGTAAAATCGAAGAGACCCTTTACAATTATTTATTAGATTATACATATTTAGCCAAACAAAAAATTTAAAATAAACTATTTGTACCCTGCCTTTTTTGAACTACTAAACTACTTCAGGGGCGAACGGGAGAATATGCACAAGATTTCATTCAGGGTTAAAAAGACTCGACGTATTTTCAAAAAACTTATTTACCAAAAAGTCCTCTGGCCTTGATGGTATTCCGGCCAGTCCTAAAAAAGTGTCCTTCTAAACCCACTCCTATCCTTAACAGGTTATTCCAAGTGTCATACGACACGGGCATTTTTCCTAAAAGTTGGAAATCTGCTCCGGTACAGCCCTTTCCCAAAAAGGGATCTAAAACTCTCCCCTCTAACTACAGACCCATATTCCTATTCCCAAATATAAGTAAGGCAATGGAAAAGTATATCATTACTGATCTTTTAAATTACCTTGAAAGATATAAACTTATCCATGACGGGAAATACGGCTTCCACCACTTTCGTAACCTAAAGTCCATCGAATTCCACGAGGAAGCCCAAATATCCATAGCATTTGGTCAACTCTAGCATGACTCACTTCTTAACAAACTTTCTACCTATGATTCGTGTTCTGCTCGTAATAAAAAAAAGAGATAGGGTTAGGCGGACAATTGTATGTAATTTATAATGAGCTAAGTAAAATAGCTGCGGACTCAAAGTTGGAAATACATCCAAGGGTAAGGAAACCACTCCGCTTCAATGAAACCAATTATTCTACAAATCCAGTACAACTACGGCATAAGGATAATTTAAAAAAATAATTGTATTATATATTATGAGATAATGAACCTCCTAATCTCTTCCTTTAAGGACAGGTTTCAATCAGAAAGGTCTAAATGCCCTAGTCAACCTAGAAGACTTTATAGTGGATTTCCTAAAAAGAAAATGTATAAATGTACAGCTACGAGGTCTATCATAACACAACCACGCCTAACGCACATCTTGAACTTTCATATACATAAATTCTGAGAAATCAACTGTCCTAAACTTGGAAAATGTACTTAGGGAGTTTGCCTCCACAAATGACGACAGGAAAAGATAGAATTATATATTTTAATGTTTGTTGTTTATGGGGTGATTTGCATACGTTCAGTTTAAACTCTAAAAAGCTGAAGATTGTATGACGTATATTGCCTTTGTCATAAAATCTTGTTACATTTTGTAAAGACTGTTTCACTTGTTAGCTGAACTATGTTTAAAAAAATGTTTTGTTTTTCTTATTTTTTGTTATTATTTTCCTGATCTCTATATTACTTGTTACATACCAAATATGTTACTTAAAAAAATCTTAAATTTGAGGTTGCTTTTCAGTTCCGTCACTGACATTAGACATATTTATATTGCGCGTGACAGTTGACATTTGTGTAGTAAGAATATGGCGGTGTTTTATGGAGTGATATAGGATTGAACAATGCGTGTTTATAGTATTAGACAAATAAAGAGAAAGTGATGCAGAAACCGTTAGAAAATTATTAATTATTATTAATATTAAAAATTAACAATTGAGGTAATTGGTACAGTACAAAATGCAAGTAAGCGTTTTACTATCGTGTGGTGGTTCTTTAGAAAGTATTGCTGTTGTAATGAATGCGGAGTGTTGCTGAAGTTCCGAAAACATCAATTCGCCATCAAGCACAACAATTGTACGTCAAAAATACGACTCTGCATAACACTAACCTAACCTAACCAAACCAAAGATTCATTTAAAGGCCTACAAAATAGAGCTACCACAAGAATTAAAATCATAAATTCATCATTAAGTTTGGGGTATGTTTGTTAATTGAGATTTGCAAAGACAGGAAGAAAAAGGTGTTTTTTTGGAAAATTATCTTCAGTGATGAAGCGCATTTTCCTCACGGGGGCGATGCTAACATACAGAATTGTTTGATGAGGTTTTTAGACTAGAGGTCTCATTGGCCCATATTTCTTCGAAAATACAGGCGGCAATACGCCAAGCGTAACAGGACATCGATAGAGATCGATGATAGAAAACTTTTTGGAATTAATTAGAAGGGATAGATATCCATGGTATGTGGAAGTTTATAGTGGAAGTTTTAAGTAAAATTTGTTTTGTTTTTACTTAGTACCATAAATCTATGGATTTCCACCAAGTATCGACCGAATCGATTCAGCCAAGAGAACGTTTTCAAGACCGAATAATTTCACGTAGAGGAAACGTTAACGGGCCTCTTAGGTCCTGTGATTTAACGCCCTTAGAATTCTTTCTATGGGATTTCTTAAAGGAAAAAAATGGTTTCCTGCCAAAAGTCAAAAGAAAGTCACCTGCCCTATATTGTTTTCCATTATTAACCGCCATATTTATATTTTAATTTAAAATATGATTTTAACGATATAAGTAATTTGAGCTTAATTAACTTCAAAAAGCAATCGCAAATTTGAACACCCTTTAAAAGAATTTTGTTTCGATTTTTTTAAGTATGCGTTTTTATTAATACCTCATAATATATGTCATATACCCGGTTACAATGAAACTAAATAAATAAATAAATAAATAAATGCTTTATTGTCAAAAAAAATTTTACAATTTTGTGGACAAAGCTGTTGTAAAAAAATAGTTTACAAACATCAAAATTAGCAAACAAAACAAGACAAAAACACATCATAAATATTATAGAAAAATAATATTTAAATCAGGAATTTAGAATATTAATATTATAGAATCCTAAAAGAAGTACATTAGAAATGTACTTTGTCAGTCGTACTATGTTATAAACATTTTCATAAATATAATGTAAAAAAATAAAAAAGCAAAGTAAAAAATAAAAAAGTACGAAACAATTAAAAAAAATACATAAACAAAGTTCGGTAAAAATGGTTGGTAATGGCAACTATCACACTAGGGGTTCATAAGGATAAAATTATGTGTTGTAAAACTCGTTCACGGTGTAGAAGGCTCTTTCCAGTAAGAATGATTTCAAAGCCTTGCGAAATGAAGTCAGAGATATTATGGATTTGATGTTAAATGGCAGGTGATTATGCATTTTTTTTGCATTGTAGATTACTGATCTTTTAATTAACTCTGAGTGTGGGGTTGGAAGATAGAGATCGTGCTCAGTATTTCTGAGAGGGTAGTTGTGAGAAGGTCTCTCTAATAGAGGAGGTGCGTGCTTACGAATTAAGCAAACCGATTCCAAAATGAATAAGCAAGGAAGGGTTAGTATTTTATATCTTTTAAAGAAATCTCGGCAGTGAGTTCTACTGTTAAGTCTCAGTAGGTAACGAACAGCTCTTTTTTGTAGTATAAAAATTCGATCAAATTGAGTCGCACAACATGTACCCCAGAATGGAATAGCATATCTGAGGTGCGACTCAACAAGAGCAAAATAAACAGTTCTAGAGGTAGAAAAGCTAAGCTCCTCGGAAACAGATCTTAACGCAAAGCAAGCAGAACCTAACTTCCTTGATAAAGCGTCGATATGTGGATCCCATTTTAAAGAATCATCTACAAGAAGCCCTAGAAATTTTACAGAGTTTACGACATCAATAGTGGTGCCATTAAGGTCAAAGGGTTGCAGCGTGTTTTTATAAGACAAGACTTTCGTTTTAGAGATGTTCAAACATAGGAGATTAGAATCGCACCAGGATTTAATGGTGATTAGGTCATTAGATACAATCCTATGTAGGTCCGTGACATCTGGGTGGCTCCACGTAAAGCTGGTATCGTCCGCAAAGAGACATATTTTTCCACTAATGTTTAAATTAGCCATGTCGTTTATGAACAGAAGAAACAAGATAGGGCCTAGTACCGAGCCTTGAGGCACTCCATATTCCATTGGCCTACAAGAAGACATCCTGTTGTCAACTTTCACAACTTGATTTCTGTTGCTAAGATATGACTTAAACCAATTGAGAGGAGCCCCTCTAAAACCATAGTACTGCAGTTTGTTAGTTAATATATTATGATTCACACAATCGAAAGCTTTGGAAAAATCACAGAAAATTGTTGCCGTAGCGTGATGGTTGTTTAGGCTGGAGTAAACTCTATTAAGAAGGGAAAACATGGCATCGCTTGTGCATTTGTTACTTAGGCAAATCCAAATTGATGTTTTGTTTTGTAAGTATTTCATATCTAGACAGAAATGATAAAAGCCTTTTTTTAACCAGTCTTTCGATGATCTTAGATAGCGTAGGGAGAAGTGCAATTGGGCGATAGTTCGAAGCTTCTTCTGAAACACCTCCTTTGTGAAGAGGTATGATTATTGCAGTTTTAAGGCAGCTAGGAAAAGTACCATTTTGGAAAGACATATTTATCAAAGTAGTCAGATGCTCTAGTGTGCATTCCGGCAGACTTGAATACATTTTTAAAGTAAGCCCATCAGTTCCCGAAGAAGATTTATTTTTGATATCATTAATTGTACTACGAAGTTCTGATAAAACTACTGGTGAAAAGAAGAAACTGTGCAGGTTTACCCTATGATTAGAGAGATATGAAATTGGGTCATTAGATTGAGATACGGATTTATTCAAATCTTTGGCTACATTTACAAAATAATTGTTTAGGTCCTCAGGAGAGGTAAGGATAGTACTGGATAAAGGAGTTTTGTTTCTTAAATCATTTATGATAGACCAGGTTTCTTTAGCTACATTTTTGGCGTTAGAAAGTCTATTATTGTAATAAATATCTTTGGCGGCTTTAATAGTTTTATGATAAATTTTTCTGTATGATTTTACATAATTATGAAAAAAGACACTGTCCGAAAATTTCTTTAAATGAGATAGTGACCGCATGTTCTTAGAAGATATACGTAAACCTTTAGTGGACCAGGGTTTACTTCTTTTATTTTTGATAGGCCTAAGAGGAAAAGATTCAGAAGCTATATTAGTTAAAGTTTTTATAAAACGAGAAAATTCAGTGTCGACATCATAAGTGTGAGAGTCCCAGTCAGTTATTTGACATAGGTGTTTGAAATTAATGAAATTTCTAACGGAAAAAATACGGCCTACTTGTCTAGAGGAATTTTTGGGTTTGGATGTAATTGAAAATTTTGTGAAAATTGCTTCATGATCGGAGAAACCTGGACTTAAGACATTACATTCGACGGAGCTAGGATCGAAAGAAGACACAACGTAATCTATAGTACTGGCACTTGTCTTAGTAATAATTCTGGTTGGTGAGTTGACGTGCATGGCAATTCCTAATGACTCAAAGATGGACTGAAGACATTCCTGAGCAGCACACACACTGGAAAAGTCAATATTGAAATCGCCACATAAGATTAATTTGCTTTTTACAGGAAGGGACTCGAGCAAACTTAGAAGGTTATGGCAGAATAATTGCACATCAGCATCAGGTGTTCTATAAATACAAATAATATAAAGGTCATAAGTATTGTGATAAACGATAGAAAATTCAAATACTTTTTCAGATAATAAATGATTATACTTTGATATTTCGGAAAAATCGTTGTTTGAAGACATTATCATGGTGCCTCCATGAGTTAAATTAGTTCTATTAAATCTGGCAATTGTGGTATAGTTTTTAATAAAAACAGGTTGATTGATATTTAGCCAGTGCTCAGTGATGGCAATGACTTCTGGAAAATTTAGCTCTTCTAACAAAAGATATAATTCGTCTGTTTTATGTCTTAAGGACTGAATATTAAGAGAAAAAAGATTAAAATTGCTATTGGTCAATTTTTTAGAGGGTGCTAGATCCTCTTTTCGCGTCATATTGACTAAAAATTTTTACTTTTTGATGGTGAACCACTAGAATAATATTTACCAGTACCTTCACGAATTTTTTGGAGCCGTAAAATTTTTTCCGAGGAGTAGAAAGATCTATACGCTGCAAGGTCTGAGTCCACTTCAGATGAACCAATCCCATAGGCATCGTGGAAGCGATAATACAGCTTGCGCAGGGATTCCTTGTCACTGGGAAGGCCTTCTGAAGCTAGCAATAATTTAATGCTAGTACTTGTATGTCCCTCAAAACACACACTAGATGGCTGGTCGTGTAGATAAGCAAGAAATAGCCTTAAGGTCTTTAGTAAGGAAGGATCCCTTAATCTGGCTAATATATAGCGACCATTTGCTTTATCCGAATCTTGGGACAGCCGCACTCTTGGTGGAGTCATTGGATCAAACTGCAAAAAATCATCTTTCTTTGCAGTTTTCTCCATGCTTAATTTAGAGCCCTCCAGTGCCAATGACCTACAAGCTGCTATGGCCTCCCTGTCAGATCCAATTATGACTGACTTATCCTCTTCAGGCACAAATGTCACTGGTGATTCCAATAATTGAGGCTTTGGTGGAGACAGCCCCCGGCTCTTTGGGATATCTATATTGACATCTTGATGACTAGAAGATGAGACATTATGGGCTGTGGAAGTGGGCGGCGTTTAGATAAGGGTTGGTGAAACTGAATCATAGGAAGGATCAATTATAGTACCAGGTGGCCACAGACTAGCGTTCTTAAGCTGAATTAAGTGATCTTTATTTTGCACCCCAATTTTAAAATCGGAGTGCAAAGTGTCTGCATTCTTAAGCATAGGAAAACAACGCACAAAATTCGTGGTTCCTAATTTTTCTTTGATGTAGTGTACAAGCTGATTTGATTTATACGTGGACGGAATTATGGATACCACTACATAATGCCATTTCTCTATAATGGGTGTTTTGTTGGGCTGGAAGGAAACAGCTTTTTTTGGAGACTTATTGACAGGCATTTGGACATCTGTTGTATCGGTTTGGGTTGATATTGCGGTGGTGTATATCTTCTTTATTGATTGTTGTTTAGGCTTATCAGCAAGCTTCTCCAGGGTAAGTGCCATTTGTTTTACACTATGCCTCAGCTCAGCCATCTCTTTAGTCAACTGCTCCTTCGATGAATCATGCACCTGGACTTTGACAGATTCATTTTGAGTTTCCATTAAAATAGATGATAGATTGAAAGTATCCTGCCTAATTTCTTTAATGGATTTAAATAAGGATTTTTGTATACTGTCAGATATTCCAGAATGGAGGCTGTGAATATCCTCAATTTTTTCTAGCAGTATCTTCCATTTGGAGTCATGATTGAGTAAGATGTCGTAAATTTCGCCAATGATCGGAAGGATGTCGTTGTTTTTCTTTAAGCAGGAACCCAGGGCTTCGAGATATTCTGAAGAGATTTGAGTCTTTTGGAGATCTGATATTTTATCATGCAAATATTTCAGAGTTGGAGAGTCGCAAACAGTGCAAAAAAATCTTATGTTGTTGAATTTTTGTTTGTAGAGCACTTTTGTCGTGGATTTATCCAGTCCTGTACAGACCATACAAAAATTTCTTCGGCACTCCCCACTACAGCGAATTCTGTAACAGTCTTTTTCCGAAACGATTTTTTGGCAAGAATCGCACTTAAATTCAGCCATTTTATAAATAAATAAAAAATTAAAATTTTTAAAGGAACAAAAAAGTGAAAATTAAAAAAAAGATGTACTACTACCCAGGGCGCCATTTAACAACGGCTAGAGATAAAAATATGGAATTTGGTGTGTTGATAGGGTTGAATATTGTGAACATTTATAACATAAAAACAATTGAATATCGTTTCCCGGAAATGACCGTGACTTAGTTATTTTAAGTAGAACACCCTGTATATTTTAAGTTTTTTCAACTCTCTTAACAATTCTAAACAACTTTTGTATTACATAATCTAAGTTCAAAATGTATATTTTCCAAATAAAGCCACTTAAAAATGTTCCATAATTCCCACTTATTTCTATTTTATGGAAAAACGGAGTAGGCCAGGATAAAAAGAATCACGGTTATTTACTCTTTATTCAAGCCTTCATCCAACAAAATGTCAAAAAAGAAAATGTTCCGAGTTTTAAAGAAATGTGTCATCTAAAACGAAAATCAATATTCAAAAATCACTTATTTAATTATTCCACCGACAAAGTTGGCCATAGATTCAAAACAATCTACTGTTCCTTTTTTAATTCATTTAAATTTTCAAAAAGAAACGAATATGAAAAGGTGAAAACAAATGAACTTTATTATACCTAGAGATGATTAATATTAAGTAATAATAAAAGAAATAAAAAAAAGAACGTACTTAATCATAATTAAGATTTTCAAAAACACGCCCTTCTTGTTAATACAGGTCTCACATTTTTCAACAATTACAATACATTCTCTTTTTGAGTTATACTAAAATTATTAATAGCACTAATAATTCTATTTCTTAAAATGTCCAAATTTTCAAGTTGAGTTAAATAGACTTTTGCGTTGATATGATCCCCAGAAGAAAAAAACAAGAGGTGTCAAATCAGGCGAACGTGCTGGCCATCTTAGAGGTCGATTCGTTCCTATTCATTGGTCCCCAAACCTGTCATTTAAATAATTTACACAAATTCCAACATTATGGGCCGGTGCACCATCTTGTTGAAACTAGATGTTGGGAATTACTGCAAGAGGTAAATTATCCATAAAATATGTAACTGTTGTTTCTAGAAAGTTTAAATTAGTTTGTGCTGTAAGGGGCTCATTAAAAAATACTGGGCCCAAAATTCTCGTTCCTAAAACACCTAGCCACACGTTAACACTAAAGCGTTCTTGGAAAGATCCTTCTCAAAATAAATGTTGATTTTCATTTGGCCAATATCTTACGTTGTTCCTGTTGAAGATTCCTAGATTCGTGAAGCGAGACTCAACTCGCCGAGCAAAGTCATTAACACCCAAGTGTTGGTGGATTTGATATTTTTAGGGCTTGTACTTATGTTTCTTCAAAATGTTCCTTGCACTTTCTCTGTTAACTCCAGCTTCACTTTCAATTTGGCGAGTAGAAATACTTGGATCAGCATTCACACATGCCAAAACGTTTTCAGCAGGTTTCAGCTTCTTCACTAATAATGAACTTTCCTTCATTTTCATTTTGGGGAACTGTTTTCAAATGTTGTACTAGCCACGGAAAATAGCCATAGCAGGGTTGGTTTCTGTAGGGGTATCGCTCTGCGTAGAGTGTTTAAGCCTTTTATTTTGCAAAAACTCGCCATAAACGAGAAGCATATCTATTTGTTCCGCCCTTGTAAAACTTCCCATTTTAAAGAGATTACAAAGAACTTTTAGTCTACACCAATAGAGACACGAAATAAACCACGAGAATTTACAAAAGTTCAACAACCTGCCAAGCCCACAAGTGATTACATTGTTTTTAGAAACCATAGCAACCTCTGTCAAGCCTAATATGATTATTTCAATTTAAGCAAAACTTTGTTAATAGGTTGTTATCATTAACTTAACTTTCATAAACAAATGCAAAATTGAAAATTAGGTACTCTATTTTTATGATGTTAATATTTATCCAAAGCGAAAAACAGTCAGTTGACCTGTTATGGTACAAACATAAAATACAAAGAGTGTTCCATTTAAAATAACGAAGTCGCGGTCATTTCCGGGGAAACCGGAAACGATATTCAATTGTTTTTATGTTACAAATGTTTACAATATTCAACCTTATCAACACACCAAATTCCATATTTTTATCCTAGCCGTTTTCAAATGGCACCCTGGGTAGTAGTTTCATTGTCACCCGGTATTTTAGATTTTTCTACATTTTTTTGTTAAAAAATATTGTAAAATGTTATATTATGAAATACGAGGTCATTATGAAATAATTTTTCATCGAGATCTCACTTTGTACTTTCTCATGATTCTGTGAAATCAGAGGCTTTTAAAAACTTGCCTAATACGATATGGACAGAACAAGGCTAACGCTATTGTTTTGCCAAAAGCGTCAGATACCCTAGTTTCGGTACTGAGTCACTCATTCATTATTTAAACCATGATAACTGATAATATTCAGGAAAAATTGTTTCCAAAAACGAATACGTCACATATAAAAAAAATACTAGGATTTTCTTTATAAAGAACTAAACAGATTTAGATAACAGTTTGTACGATAACTCGATAGAAAGTAATATATCCTCTTAGTACTTACATTACATCATCTACCCAACTACCCCACTTAAATCATTTGTTTTTTTATACTCTACTAGCCATAAGTTAACCTATTTGTTTGAATTAAACCTGAAAGTAGGCAGTAAATTTCCTAAAATGACTACAATTTACATTAGTGCACCGAATGCATTATCTAATAAAGGAAATTTATATTCGTTTAATAAACACTTTGCGGTGAATATATAGACCCGCTAAATAGGGACGTAATAATAATGGTTTTTCATTTTATAGAGGCCACCGGTGTTTTGTGGTGACGATCGATAGGCGAAATTTGCTAATTTCGGCATATCTGGCACAACGTACGCCTGGCAGGTCCAACGAGTTTTCATAATATCGAAATTTACTAAATTATCAACTGAACTGATCAGTTTTATAACATTTTTCGCATAAATTTATTCCATATTTTAACACCGACTCGAGATAATTCTTAAAATAAGTTTCAAATAACTAGCAACAGTTAGGGCAACCATTATTATGTTAAAATTAAATTATTTTAAAAAATATCCATAAAAAGACAGGGAATTCGTAAAGATTTAAAATAGTTTCATTTTCGTATTGACAGTTACTAGACTACAACGCTGAATAATTTGTAGGTAAAAAATTATTACAAAATTAGCAAACGTTTTTAAACTCAATATTCGTGCAAAAAAAAATTAAAAAACCCTCTCTGCATTTTACCCTGCTGTACCACAGTGGTTTCCCGGAGACCATTTATGAGCAATAAGGGTTATATTAGCAATACCTTTAACCTAAGTAAATATAATATTAAAATATACTAGAAGGTCCAGTAGGCTTAGAAAATAAAAAAACTGAAACAAAAGAATACCTATAGCTATCAAAACCAAGCGTCTTTTCAATGTTTTACAAACAGGCTCTTAAAACACATTATTTTTCTATTATATTGTTTAAGTTATTGGCAATTATATAAGTTTATTTGGAAATATTTTAACAAAATTAGTTATGGAATCTGCAGAACAACGTAAGTAAAATTAAAACGTTAATTCAATGTTTGATTTTTATTTCATAGTAGCTGTTTTGAAGGGTTGTTTTATTCGTGGTTAAAAATGTCTGATATATTCAAAACGTTTTTCTTTGGTAGATAAAATTTATGTTTCCGTCATCAACCGTTTTTGCAACTTATGGTGTTTTTAGTAGAACATTATCTAAAGATATTTTTGAGAAATAAAATAGCTGCCGCTTTATGAGATATCAACACTTTTATGTTGGTATTCATCAGTAATAATTTTTGCTACAATAAGATACATCGTACAGTAAAAATAGAAAAAACATTATTATTCAAGATTTTTTTGCTTAAATAAATTAAAAACCTACAGTTAACATACTAAAAGTCTCCATTCCTTAGTCATCGATGTCTGTCATTTCTAACCTCCAAATGTCATCGGGAAAAGGTTTTTCTTGTCTTGGTTTTGTGCATCTCTGAATTTGGAGATTATTTTACCTCCAATGTCGTGGACAGGTAATTTACTGCACAAAATGGCATTAGCCCCGTGAAACGTGACGTGACCTGTCAACGACATTGGAATTACCATATCCTAAAAAAACAATTTTTTTACCGAATCCCAAAGAGTCACAACCATTCAGAGGTTAGAGATTTTTAATTTATGGTTTGAAAATTCAGGATATTCAATTGAAAGAAGATCCCACGTTTACAATGGAATTGCCAATTGAATAAATATTCGAGGCGAACTCTATCAACAATCTGCTAAAAAAAATAATTGAAGTTTGCGACCAATTAACAAAACGATGGAAAAAAGCTAATCGTTCCAAAAATATATTTATGAAATCGAATAATGCGTGGTTACTAAGAGAGGTAATTTTTTCTCCACAAATGAATATACTACAAACCCCGGGTATTTCTTTTGGAAGATCAGAAAAATCATTTACAGAAAGCAGTAATAGGTCAAAACGAAGAAAAATTCGAGAACTAGAAGATACATACGACAAAGATCAATTGAAAGGTGCGTCTTGAAACTACACCAACCCGATCAGCTAAAGTAATGAACACTTGGAATAATCATAACAAAAAACCTATCAAACCGTATATAAATGACGAAGCTCTTAGCCTGATAATCGATACTAGGATGTCCAAGCATGATTATGAAATAATTAGAAGAGACGCTAAGGAAACAAACTTCGGTGTTTATCCCTCTTATAAAAAAATTTAGGAAGCAAAGGTCATTATTATCCATCTTCTGAACATATACAGGTCACCGAATTGGATGCAAAGGTTCAACTACAGGCGCTTTTGGACCATACTGTTTCGCGAATTATTTTATCTCAAAAAGATGTATTTGAAAATGTCGATACCGGCCTTACAATGACTTTGATACACAAGTGGGGTTGCGACGGAAGTACCGGTCACAGCGAATATAAACAGACTATTACAGAAAATGCTTCAGACTGTGAAATATTTCTCACATCACTCGTACCCCTACAATTATTTTCAGTCAGTGAAGTTGATCCAAATATAAAAAAAATATTTTACCCTCGGCCGTCCTCCCCTAGATATTGTATGCCAATTCATATTTCTTTTAAAATAGAAACTGTAGCTTTGACTTTGCAAGAATCCAATTCAGTGAAGAAAGAAATTCAGGAATTAGATTTGACTGAATTTCGATGTGAGAATAAAACATTTTTAGTAAAATGATTTAGATGACAATGATAGATGGCAAAATTACTGGTGTTTTGACAGAAACGAGTTCAAATCAAGCATGTAATATTTGAGGAGCTACTCCGAAAATAATAAACGACATCGAAAAGGTTAAAAAGAGGCCAATAAAGGAATCATCTCTAGACTACGGTTTATCCACTCTTCACGCATGGATTAGATTTATAGAATATTGCATACACTTATCATACCGATTGGACTTCAAAAAATGGCAGGCTAGGTCAGAAGGGGAAAAGGCAAAGAAAGAAAGAAAGAAATTCAAATCCGCTTTAAAAGCGAAGTGGGATTGAATATAGATAAAGTAAAGCCACGGGGAGTGGAACTAGCAATGACGAATGAAGAATACGGCAAGAAGATTTTTTGCCGAACCATCAGTAACAGCTAACATCTTAAATATCGACGAAGAGTGTGTAAAGCGTTGTGCGTGCATTTTGCAAGCTATGTAATCGGCATTTCCAATTGATGAAACTAAATTTAAAGAATATGGTGAAAAGCGGTAATGTTGTAGCAGTATTCACAAGGTTTTGATTCATTTGATTCCATAATTTCTGCTACAGTCCTACCAATAGGCATGATGTCGGAAGAGGCACAAGACTCTCGCAACAAAGACCTAAAAAACTAGCGGGAACATTTTACTCGAAAAACATCAAGAACAGCCACAAACCAGGATCTTTTAAATGGATTTTTGGTATCTTCTGATCCACTCATCGCAGGTTTAAGGTAAATGCCGAAAAAAATAAACAAATGTTTTTACCCGAAACAATAAAATTATTTAAAGAACATTTACCATATATGGCTCCTAAATACATTGATTCCTTTGATTCTGAAGATGAAATCAATGTTTTATATTGATTTTTTGTTTGTTTTTTAATAATTACTTCATTTAATAATACAAATTCGTAATAGACTTTTAAATATTTTATATTTATATCTTTTTGTTGTTAATTTAAGACACAAATTTCATTAAATGTTATCACTGTATATAGTGACGTAAATGAAAAAACTTCAATGGTTTAAAAAAAACATGTTCTTTTAAAGAAAAACATACACATAAAATTTGATAGTTACATAATTTAACCTACAAGTTAATTACGACTCTTCGTTCGAATATCGGACGCCGACACGTATTGTTTCCTCCATTTGCACACAAACGCAGACAAAATATTATATCTTACATCCTAAAAATCAAAAGAGTCAATTTTTCTGGAAAGCATTCCAGGATTATAGAAAAATAAGAGTTTTTTTCCTATTTCATGTTACTATTCTCAATAGTTATAAAAGTTTATGTTTTCTTTCATGTTTTTACATTTAAAAAATCATGTTTTTTTTTAGCTTAGAAAGGTAGGTATCTAATGTTTACCATTTTACAAACAAGCGTCAAGAAATATGTGGACAAAAAACAATTCGTCAAATCCGAATTTATTCTCAGATATGAGGGGAAGCTAATGCTAAATATTGTAACTTTTAGATAAAAAAATATTTAGAAAAGTGTAAAAAATAGGTGATTACGTAAAGGAAATCTTACACATATGTAATGAGAAATTAATAAAAAGTAATTTAATGTTTGTTTAATTGGGAAATAGTAATATGAAGTAATAAAAAGTTCCAATTGCTCTAATTTCCCCTACTATGCGTCACTCGTGATTCAAAAATTCTAAAAAGGAAATAAAAGTTATAAAAGTTTAATTTGATATTTAAGTCAAATCTACGCTTAAGAACATAAAAATATAACTTGTGCTTTAAGTTATTTTTGCTGTTTATTTTTCCATTAAAAGTGACACCTGTCATGAGCTAATCAAATCCAGATGTGTATAGCTTATAATTTACTAACTAAAGTTTATTTTTAAGCGTAATTTACCTAATCTCTAACAATTAAACACAAAATATTTTTAATCCAATTTTAACCTACTTTTGGCCAAAAATGATCTCCGAGAAACCACTGTGCGTACTGGCGAATTGTTTTATAATACAAGATGGATCGCGTTCGTGTATACAATTTCTTTTTCGATGTAGAATTACATAAACCTTTGGAATTTAATTGTGATACATATTTTAATTTTAAACGAGCGAATTACCAATTCATAAATCAGGAGATCATGAATTTTGACTGGATCTTGGCTTTTAATAACAAATCTCTTAATGGTTGCTTGGATATTTTTTACAATAAAATGGAATCTCTTTTAAAAAAAAATTGTACCAACGTATTTAAAAAATAAATATTTTCCAATTTTGTATTTCCAACCTACAATAAGAGCTGTGAAGGAAAAAAATGAAATTTATAAAAAGTGGCGTAAATTCAAAAATGTTAACGATTATATTTTATTTGAAACGTTAAGGGCAAGGTGCAAAACCTTAATTAAAATAGATTTTAATAAATATACCAGGTCACTAGAAGATGATTTAATTAATAATCCAAAAAGATTTTGGAACTATGCTTCTTCTGAAAGAAAAGTTTGTTAGTAAGATACCCAGCGAGATGCATTGGGGTGACAAGTATGTTAGAGGTGGCTCCGATATAGCCAATTTATTCGGGACATACTTTGAGAGTGTTTTCGTGCCTGAGATGTATCAATTTAATCAAATCCCTAATAATTTAAATAATTTAAATTTCAAACTGTTGTCTTAACAGAAAATAAAGTTTTAGAGGCATTGCATGCACTTGACTCTAAAAAAGGCGCTGGTCCAGAGACATTGTCAGCAATTTTTATTAAAACATGTGCTATAATATATTTTTATCTTTGTAAAAAACGTGAAAATTTCGGAACAATATGGCTTTATTCGTGGTCGTTCCCTGGAGACAAACTTGTTTATATTTTGTGAATACTTACATAGTAACATGGACCAACGAATTCAGGTGGATGCCGTGTACACCAACTTTAGCAAGGCTTTTTACAAGATAAGTCACAATATTTTGTTGGGTTGTTTGGCTGATGTCGGTGTGGATGAAAGCCTCCTAAGATGGGTCCAATCGTATATAAAGAATCGAACGCAGTTTGTTTCTCTTCAGGGTTTTCTGTCACAACCATTTTTAGCCACATTCGGTGTTCCCCAAGGGTAACATTTAGGTCCTTTACTCTTTATTATTTATATAAACAAAATTAATTGCTGTTTCAAGTATTGCAATTTTCTCCTTTATGCAGACGACCATAAAGTTTACTTTCCTATTACCTGTCCTGAAGATTATGATAAGCTCCAGAGTAATCTGGATCGGTTAGGGAAATATTGCGATGATAATAGTCTTTTTCTGAACATAAAAAAATGTACAACAATTACGTTCTCACGAAATCTAAACCCAGCCCTACCATTTAAAAAATACCCTATTAAACAAAGTCAATACTACCAAAGATTTAGGTGTCATATTTGACTCTAAACTAGTTTTCGACTTGCATGTCGAATCGGTGGCTAAATCTGCTGCAAAATTTTAGGCTACGTCATACGAAAATGTAGACCCTTCAATAACGTTAAATCCATCATGTGTTTGTGTCCTTTGTGTTGAGCAAATTGTGCTTTACTAGCATTATTTGGAGTCCACAGCAAAATACCTTCAGTAACAGGTCGGAAAATATTTAAAATAGATTTATAAAATATTTGTCTTATAAACAAAAATTTGTTATACCCAATAACGATATTTCTCAGGCACGTAATCACTTTCACTTGATGTCACTAGAGAGTAGGCGGAAGAATTTTGATGTACTTTTTTATTAATTTTAAATTTAAACAATGTCCAAAATTCTGGAACAAATTAATATTAATGTCCCCCAAAGGTCTTTAAGGACGAGAGAACTCTTTCACTTGCTTTTTAGGCACACATAATCAGCTCAAAACTCGCCCCTCTGTCGAATAGTAAGACATAGACAATGTGCATTGTGTTAACAAGGACTTTTTCTTTATGACTCTTAGAAAGGTGAAAAATATTTAAAGACAATGTAGGATCGGCACATCTGACTTTTGTAATATTATGAGCGTAAAATAACTTTTGGTTTATTCATGTAAATTGTAGCTGGTGTATAATTCTTAACTTTCATGTTGTTTTCTAATTATAATTTTTTCATGGTAAATAGTTCATTACCTTATAGTTAGTATAAGAATTCTAAACTTTTAATGATATTTTTTTTATTGTAAGATACTTCAGTAGATACAGTATGTATCTGTTTGTGTCCCTTTTGACCACAAATAAATAAAATAAATAAACAATTAGTTCGACAGTTATGTTTCGCTTATGTAACTGACATTTTGTAATTGTGACATTTAGAAAAATTATCTGTTCATTGTTAAAAATGTTAAGTTAGACCTACAACCATCAAGTTACATCTGATCTAAATTCAAACCTCTTTAGTGAATACTGACAATATCTAAATAATTCTTAAATTGAAAACATTTACTGTACAGCATTTTTTCACAACCATTTTTAGAGATACACATGACTTATGTTAAGTACTGCAATACGATAACCGAATTTTTTTTTGCTCGCATTAAATTGGGACTACGCGATGTGGTCGCGAGGCAGTCGAATATTTTTTGTGTATTTTGGTGGTTCAAAACCATATTGTCAAGTTCAGTTTAGTCATCAAAAACCATTATCTAATATGATTTTATCTACTATCAATTTTAACCTCAATGTTATACAATTATCCCTGACTGCCTGTTTTATTTACTATCAATTTGGGTGCTTATTAAAGTTAAACAGTAAGTTTGGTTTGTTTTAGTCGAAATTCCGCCAAGTACTAAAAACAACTTACACACATTTTTGGGCAGACGTTTACGTTGTTGTTGTTGTTAGTTTGTTATATGGCTCTGCTGCAAGGCAATTCGCCAGATTGCTCTCCGCCCGGGGCTCAGAGTCGTTAAATCGGCGACCCTCGAAGTCGACCCTGCACCTTATTCCAGTTTGGAGACGTTATCGGTAGGATATCCGGATGGCGAGCTCTAAACTCCCGGATATCCTGAATCTTTCCAATACTTCTTGATTTTTCCTCTTTTAATTTTGAAATGCATCTTGACTTCCACTAGGTGAGAGTACTACTGATATCACGAGACGACCCTTTCTTTGAAGCTATCCCCTTACCCCTCCCACTCCCGCCACGTAGCGGCCGTTACGCTAATATTCTATGTAGAACTGCGGCAGACGAACGGGATAGAATGCAGGAACAACTAGGCCTCACACGTTCACAGCGTTTGCTCCCTTTCTAGCGGGGTCGTTAGTTTCCACACTGAGCGGTTGAGTCTCCCGTTTCCCCCGAAATAAAGCAGCAAAACCGAACACGTGGCACCACTTATGTTAACAACACAGAGGTCTGCATTCGACGAGACGAACCTGCAGACGTTTACGTTCTCAATTCCATTTTTCTGTCAGTCGGTCTGTCTGTGAGCGGCGTACCTAAAAACTACTTACCCGTTTGACTTCAAATTTCGATAAAAAATTAAGGGTTATGTGGGGACGACCTGGTATTATTTTGGTAAAAATCCAATATGACGGAACAAAATGGCAGCGTAGTGAACTGTTAAAAAAACTATTACTAAAAAACAAATTATCAAATTTATTTCAAATTTTGTACAAAAACCAAGGAATCAACCTGTAATATTTTAGTATGAATCCAAGACAAAATGGCGGCCTAATAAATTATTTACAAAAATCAGTCTATAAAAACTACTTTTTAGATAAAATTTTGGTCATCTATTAAGTGTGATATAGATATTCGCTGGTAAAATTGTGGTACGAATTCAAGATGGAGAAACAAAATAGCGGCCAAATAAAATGTCTAAAAAAATCAATGTAAAAAATATTCTTATTCAAATGACATATCTTGCCGCAAAATTGAATATGATACAGGGATTAACCGGTACAAAATGACGATACAAAATGCGGTCGTAAAAAATCAGTGTAAAAAATAAATTGAATTTAAACCATGCACAAAAAATAAGTGTGGCATAGGTAAAAACCAGTAGAATATTTTGTTCCACCATATTCCCATATGTTGGAACAAAATGGCGCACAACAAAAATGTTTGAAAAGACAGTATACTAAATGACAAAACTAAATTGGGTTACACTTTACTATTCCTAATGAAAGGAAAGATTCACAAAGAGGGAAGTTCCGGGTAAATTTTTAACTGTTTTATCTCATAGAGCACAGAAACATATAATAAATTAAAAAATACTTACTAATTATTCATTATGTTGTCTTCCAGACGTCCAAGTAGTAAGTAGAATTATAAATCAAGACAGACAATCCATGTGTACTTTTCAATCGTTACTGATCAGCGAAATACTCAACTGGAAACATTTTTGAAAGCAATCTCTTAATATCTGCAAAATACTTTTAAAAACTTTAAACAATGCAAGTAGAACAAATCAATTTATTAGTTCAACTGCGAAATATTCAGGATTTTGAAATAACCACTCCCCCTTTGGTTTTTTCAATCATTTTTTGCCATAGCTGTATAACTTCAAAATTCAAAAAATATGACTGCTTGGTAGATAGCTGAATGAAATTATATCAGATACATTGTGTTAAAATTTATTTAATGTCTTGTAAATCAATGATTACCCCTAAAATCAGAGAGATCATACTGGCACTTATTCTAATAAATAATGCATGAAAACATAACTTACCGCATTTGGGATGACTGTATCACTAACCTGCAAAAAAAAAAAGAATCATATAATACTAGGAACATAAGAAAATTAATTAAAATAAAACACGCAATATTATGTTTTATTTCACATTATACCAACGTCATGATAAGGACACTACGACCCTTGTCTGGAACATGCCCTAAAAGGCCGCAATAATCCATTTTAGTTAAAAGACGATCGCGATTTCGCTTTTTTTAAAGCTCATTAGGTTGCCATAAACTAACGAGCCCCGTGCAGGGCAAAGGCACAAAATAGAATTACAGAAACAACTATTTTGCTGGCTAATACTGCCGGAATTGGATAACACTGTTGACTTCCGATTTTCGTTGGGAGTAATGTCAGGACAAGAATCGTAGTGTCTCTAATATAACGTTGATATAACGTGAAATAAAACATTAACATTACTACTCCTAACGAAAGTCAGAAATCAACAGTACCGGTTCAACGTCGGTCGTCATATTAGCCAGCGGAGTAGTTCTTTCTGTAATTCAATTTTGTGGCTATGACCTACACAGGGCTCGCTAGCTTAATAATAATAATAATAATAATAGTAATAATAATAAACGTCTTTTATTTTGAATTTGACAATTCAAAAAATATATAAAAAATTTATTTATACTACCATCTAATGCGAAGTTTAGTTTAAAGCTACTCTCACACTTAACCTCAAATGTAGCACATACGAATAATACAGTAAATAACTTTAGGAACTGAGTAAATAAACCAATTAAAGAAAAAAAACTGAAAGCAACAAATTTAATACATTAAAAAAAACCAAAAATATAAAACTTTTAAGATATTTTACAGAAAAATGTAAACAAGAATATCACACAATTTAAAACAGTATTAAACAATTATTTACAAATATTATTAAACTAAAACATTTTTAAACTAAACACATACCGTTAAAATGTTGAAAATAGACAATTTCTAAAAAAAAAGCTGATATATAAAAATATATGATTTACCGTTAAAATGTTGAAAATAGACAATTTCCAAAAAAAGCTGATATATAAAAATATATGATTTACTGCCTTGTTGAGTTTTTATTCCAGATATATCAAATATAAATCTATGTGTTTATATTTTTTCCAATGATAAAATTGAGAAAAAACTAAAAATTCGTTAAAAAAAAACAATTTAAAGGACAATATAAAGTCCAATAATTTTTAATTTAGGAATAAAATACACAAAACACTTTAAATGTTATAATATTATTATATTATTTTGAAGTACAACTATTGCGGTTAATAATGAAAAATGACATCCAGCAAGTGACCCCCTGTACTTCTTTGGCATGCTAATATTCTTTTCTCAAAATTTTCGCAGACATTCTGTCCAATTTGTCCAATTGCTTGAGTAATGTTAACTTTAAGCTGTTCAGTTGTTGGAGGATTGTTAACGTAAACAAAAAGCCCCATAGCCGACGCGCGCGTCATGTGTCTCTGCCTTAAAACATTCAGTGTTTCATCTGCGGTATGGCAAGTCAGCAAACCATATGTGTGCAATGTCGTGTGTTACCATCATGAAAGTAGTCCAAAAACCACACCACACAGTTACTTTTTCTGGATGCAGTCGTTTCTCCAGTATTTCTCTTGGATTTTCGTCACCCCATATTCTGCAATTTTGCTTATTTACGTATCCGCCAATTTCGAAGTGAGCTTCGTCGCTAAAAATTACTTTGTGAAAGAAATCGTTCCGTTCTTGCTTTCTTTCTAAGGCCCAATTAGCAAACGTACGACGTGACACATGATCGTTTGGTTTTATTTCTTGAGTCAACTGTATTTTATATGCTTTCAAATGCAGATCTTTCTTTAAAATTTTATGCAGACTCGATTTTTTAATGTTGACTTGCTGTGACCGTTTACGAACTGACATTTTCGGGCTTTCATCAACACTAGCCCTCACCGCAGCAATTTTTACTTCTGATCGGACACCACGATTGTGAACATGTTGTCTATTAGCTGTTACGGACCCAGTCTGTTCAAATTTCTTCATAAAATTTTCAATTACCTTCACAGATGGTGCTGCATTTCTTCCGAAATGCGTACGGCATCTTCTTGCAGTTTCAGCAAAACATTCCCCATTTTGGTAATGACATTTCACAATAAATACTCGTTCTTCGATGGATAATCGCTCCATGTCGACCAAGACACAACTAATCGCAAAGTTTTCTCTTTACATCTGTCACTATAAGAAAACTGTCAACTAAGATTTTTAGAAATGGCGGCCAGTTTAAATCGGAATGTCAAAATTGGACACCCATTATCTTTATTTGCATATAGAAGTTTAAGATTCATGTATGAGTTTCTCCGCGTTTTATTGTTCTGCTCAACGAATTTAAGTTTATTATCTACTATTACTTCTAACAATTTGAAAGATTTTAAAAATGGTATTTTAATGTCATTGACAATATTCAAAACAAACATTTAACACAGTGGTAATGTGTAATTTTTCAAATACTTATATCTCTCATAGTCCGCTACAGATCGCGATGACCTGTACACTTAGATAGGTCTCCTTCATAACCCTTCTGATACCCTCCGTGAGCAGTGGGTGTGGAGGCCCGATGATCTATAAAAAGAGCGAAATCCCGATCGTCATTTAACTTAAATGGATCATTGCGCCTGCGGCATTGAAGGACATGTTCCAATCAAAGATTGTATTGTCCTTGTTATGACGTTGGTGTAACGTAAAATAAATTATAATTACAATCGGTTATCTTTTTACCTTATTCAGGCATAAGAATATACTATACTTATATTACATAGCAGCTGGTATGTCAAATTATTCGCCCTTTCCATTGCTTTCATTTTCTTTAGTACCCAAAAATAGTGAATACACTGCTGCTTACATTATGCAATAAAAGCAATGAATAAATTTTATTAAAAATTGTCTAAAAAGGTATATAGAACAATACCTAGCCTATTCAGACCTTTGTTGAACTTGTGTGAACTATATTCCAAACCAGTGGCGGCTGTTCCATAGGGTCATTTGTTCAATGACCCCCCAAAAATATTTCAGAAAATAAATTATTCGTTTGACCGTCCCTCCTAAGGTTGTCATAAAACGTGAACCTTGGGAAAAGTTAAATACGCTACACTATTGGCCGCGCGCGGCGGTTCGAATGGTCTCGTTGCGTTCCTTAGGCATAATAAAATACGCTATACTAAGCTAGGCTGGGCAGTCCGAATTGCCCTGATTACCTTGAAGCTTGACGAAACTACCCGAAGATTTCACAGCTACCGAGCGGCAGCCGAACGTGATAGCAAATGGTATATGAAATCGCGATTTGGATCATCAGCCGGTCTCCTCTCATAATTCGATCGATCGGTCGCGGCATCACGTCGGCATGCGGAAGTTCAATTGTTCAGAGGACGATAACTACGCTAACTCGATATTGTTTCGGACGTTTTTAATCGATGAAAATTAATTTATATACTGTTTTCGGTAATATATACTTTTTTATTTTTATGATCCATGTGTGAGTTGGAAATATACAGGAAATAAAATGTGGGTAGTGACTAGTGCAAAAAAATAAACAACTAAAAAGTGCTTACGATCTTAATATTACAAAAATAACCAATTTCAAGGTGGTTTATGTTTGAGTTGTAAATGTAGATGAAATAAAATGTCGCTAGTGCAAAAAATTAAACAACTAGAGTGATAACGAACTTAATTTTGAGAAAATAACCGAATTCAAGGTAAGTGGTCGCAATTTGCCAGAACTTAGTATACGACAAACTAGTAAAGACAAAAATAAAGAGGTTCATCGAAACATCGCAAAAGTATGTACGATTTAGCTAACTGGATATGTGGTTGTAAAGTCTCTAACTCATTTTACTGTTATGTTTGTTGTTTTCTAAGGACTCGTTGACTCATTATGGTGCAAAACCGGTGTTAAAGACTTAAAACACTTAAAAGAAAAAATCAAAAATCATGCGTTTTCTGCAGATCACATGAAATATTTGGTGAACTATGCTACGGTCAGCTAGACAGAGCTTATAGAAAATCCCTTAAAGATTTTAATGAAAATGTATCCAAAAATCGTTTATTTTAAACAAAATTATAGATTGTGTAAAATTTTGTGGGGCATTCGAGCTGGCACTACGTGGCCATGATGAAACGGCTTTGTCTAAAAATCCAGAGGTTTTTCGAGGGCTTATACATTTTGTTGAGGAGTTGGGCCAAGATAGACTATCAGCTTTAGCAATGTTAAGTAGACCTGAACTTCAAGAACATTTAAAGCTCAATTTAAAGATAAAATATTTATTTTTATTTTAAGTTTGCCTATTTTCAAATTTGTTATTGACCTTCCAATATAATTCAGCCGCCACTGTTCCAAACATGTTAATACTAAAGAAAAAACATTGAACGGCTTGGGTTTTTACTTTCCTCGGTAAACTATTGTAATCATGAAAAAATCACCCTCCGAGATTTTTTCACATCTTTACGTATCAGGGTCCCTAAATGGCGAAAAACATGTTTTCTCAATTCCGTCGGTCTGTCTGTTCGCCTCATAGCTAAAAAAATACTTACCCAATTGACTTCAAATTTTGGTCAAAAATTAAGGGTCATATGGGGATGACCTGGTAACATTTTGATAAAAATCAAATACGGCAAAACAAAATGGCGGCCTAATGAAATATTTAAAAAATATTGCTAAGAACTACGTATCTAATTTCCTTTAAATTTTGCACAAAAATCAAGTGTATGAATTAACTGGCAAAATTTTGATACGAATCCAATATGGCGCAATAAGATATCAGCCTAGTGAAATGTTAAAACATTATTACTGAAAAACTAATTAACCAATTTACCTCAAATTTTGCACAAAAAACGAATGTTATATATGAATACGCTGGTAACCTTTTGCTATGAATCCAGGTTAGCCAAACAAAATGGCGACCTAACAAAATATATAAAAAATCAAACCGAAAAAACTACTTTCTAGATTAATTCCAAATGGTGTGCAAGCATTCAGTGTGGTATAGAGATATACTAGTAAATTTATGGCTTGAATTCAAGATGACAAAAAAAATCGCGACCAAATAAAATGTTTAAAATATCAACGTAAAAAAATGTTGTTATTCGATCAACTATAAGTTTTGCACAAAAATTAAATGTGATACAGAGATAAACTAGTAGGAATTCAAAGTAGCGGAACAAAATGGCGATGTGTCACCGTAAAAATTACTTGTTGAATTTTCTTTAAATTAAGCCCAAAAATTAGGTGTGGCATAGGTACTTGTCAAATTTTGGTGCGAATCCAAAATGGTGGAACAAAATGGCGCCCAATAAAAAATATGTATTACTAAATGACTATTTAACAAACTAAATTGGGTCACACCGATTTTTTTATATATAATTATATTATTTCTATATGGCCTAAGATTGGAATTGGAGGGGGCGAGGTAATTACCCACCTTATTTCTGCTTGTATCTGGAGCAAGTTTAGTTCTCGAATGATCTAAAAAAGGAATTTGGCCTGTTTAGTTATTATTACTAAATTTTTTTTTCTTTTATTTTCTATCCTGAAATGACCGGAAGAAGTAAAGCTTTTATTGGTGGATTTTTAAAACCCTTTTGTGCTGAGGGTTTGCCCGACGAACGGATATTTATTTAGGTTACACAAAGAGCCCTTTGTTTCGAAATTTTACTGTCTTTTATCACACAGGCACTGTACATTTTTGCATAGAACTACAGGAAAATTGTTATTTTAACCTTTTTCTGTTCATTATTTATAACCAGAGGATGTAGCATTAAGGTTTTATATCTTTTTTTTATACCTCTAAATAAAAATACTCTTATCCATTTAATATTTATGATAACGCTATTAGGTATGTTTGATTACAACTTAAATCTTAAAACTTTTTTTCAAATACATTTAAAAAAACACCTAGCAGATAAAGTTCTATAAAGCACTCCTTTTATACCTTTTTTTAGAGGACTTGTTTCTTTAAAACTTTAAAATTTTGTGGAGGTTTTTAAATTTATATTCCTACAGTTTTAAATATAGGAGATAGGAAACACTGGTTAATTTTTGGTATTTTTTTTGCATTTAAAGACATGCATTCTAACATAGTCTACAATTTCGACACTTTTTGACAAAGAGAATCCTTTATGACTTTTATCATAAATACATCGTATTTGTTGACAAAGCTTGATGATTGTAAGGGTTCAATAGTATATAAATAGCCTAAGCTTATCTATAAAAAATCAGACACTTTTATAAAAGTTTCAAAGTATCCTTAAACAAATTTTAATAGAGTCTCAAATTGATGATGTGACGTGGTCAAACATCTTAATGATCCAATATATTGAAGAGTTCTTGGTGAGATTTGGCAATGGTAGCTGATTAACTTGCCGTGTGTTATATGGTCCTCTCGAGGTAGATATTGCACCAAAGTTTCCGAGTAAGAGGTTATTATAGACAAAACATACTGTTTCCAATATAAACAAGTATGGTAATGTAAGTATCCCCTGTTGTATATATCGATTTGGCCACCATTTTTCCCAACTCACAACAGGCAATCCTACCTACGTAACGCCCCTTGTCAACTTTACATTCAACGCTTTTATATGATCTTAAAATTTAAGGTTTTAGTCAAGTAACAAAACCAGAAACTCATTATATTGCTTACTTTGAATATCACACTAAACTTACACTATCACACTAAATAGAGCAAAATTGGTATTAATGTAAATTAGATCACGTACAAAGTTGTCCAACGAAAGGTAACCACCCCTATAACTTCTTTATTTTAAATTTATATTATTGAAAAATGGTAAAAACAAAAGTTGTAGTAATTTTAGAAAGAAAATTAAAGGTGAGGTCCGTTTTGAGAAAAACTATGAATTTGGGAATAACGAAGTGGTACCACATCTGTAATAACTAATCGAAGAAGTATTGAATAACAGAAAAAAATCAATCCTTCGGCTTCCCTATTTGCGTACCATGGATTCCCTCTATTCTCTATTACCTCTCCATTTTGATCCATGCGGCGGGATCCCGTCATGTTGAAACCACATATTGTTTCTAACTGGAATGTTTACATTTTCTAGTAATATTTGCAGTGACTCTCTTAAAAAGTTTAAATACATGTTACCAGTTACCCTAAAAAAATATGGTCCAATAACATAATCATTTAAAATGCCACCTCATATGTTCACGGACCATCTTCCTTGATTCATAATTTATCCTCTTCAATAACGATTTTGTTAACTGTATTACCTTATATTATGTCGGTTCAAAATACGGTCACTCCTAAACGTAGACACATTTCTAAAAAAGTCAGGGTTTTGGTAAGTTTTCTCTACAGCCTAAGAACGAAAATTTACCATTTTTCTTTATCACCGTGTAGTAACCTTTGGTGATATGAAATACGATAAAGATGCACTTTGTGATTTTGTAAGATTGTCTTTACAGATGTGTAAGACGTACAGGGTTATTTTTTATAATTTGCCACTCCCTGAGAGGGTTATGTTTTCAAGATACAAAGAAATCGTTCCTACGAAAGTTATAAGGAATTTTCTAATGGTGGCAATTTTAAAAACAAAAGACGATCGGAAAACCACTAAATCACCATCAACTTTGTTACTTTAAATGGGACGCCCTGTATTTTTTGGGCATTTTTGGATTCTCCTCATTCTCCCCTTTCCAAAAATATATAATTAAGAAGAAAAACTAAAAATTCCTCAACTTTATTTCGCAAATGCTAATAATGCGCCATTCTGGTGCAAGAGTTCCCTCAATAAAAATTGTTGCATATATAGCAAAAAACCATGCACAAAAAAGATCCTTGCAGAGGCAAAGAATTTTGACTTGGACGAGGAATTATCCATATATTTTGAAGGTAAAAAATTCTTTGTTTAGGTACCTAGTCTAAAAGTTAAATTAAAACCAATTTTTAGAAAATCCAAGCAGATCGATTTCGGACGTCTCTCGGATAACCGGAAAATCGAAGTTCTACATCCTTTCAGTACTAAAAAAAATCCATACCGCCCGTATATAGGATTTTGTGGTCTGATAAGACTTGTTTTACCACAGTCGGAATGTTTAATAGAAAAAACAAGCATCATTGGGCAACAAGAAATCCACATATAATTGAAGAGCGAAAGAGACAAAGGCATCAATCAATAAATGTGTGGTCCGGCATCATCAGAAACCAAATTATTGGTCCAATATTTATTGAGAGTATATTAACGGGGGAACGATATTTAAATCTATTAAATAACGAAATTAAGCATTTTTTGGTGGGGCTTCATTTAAACACTTATAACCAAATAATTTGGCACTAAGATGGCACCACCACACAACATTCGAGAGGTCACAGATTTTTTAAATTCTCGATATAACTTCCGAACAGTCCCGACCTTACACCTTTGGACAATTTTTTGAGGGGGCATCTAAAGGATAAAGTGTATCATAATAGAACGGACAGTGTTGACGAGTTGCGACAAAAAATAGTGTATGAAATTAGGGTTTTAAATACAGAATGTCCCACCCAAGCAATTAGGAAACTGGAAAGTGTTTTAAAATTGCTTGGATAATGGAGGGAGTCACGTAAATAGGCTGTAAAAATATTAATTCCTAGTTTTTGTTTTGTTTTTGTGTGTTCGTTTGTTTGTTATCGTTGTATTAGTATTAAATATATTTTTTTTTTACAAATTACTGTTTTGTTTTGTTGGTGACATTCCATGGGTAAAGCGATTTAAGTATCTGTGGATTGCGTTCACGTCCAACAGGGCTCCTTTGTTTTTAGTTGACATTTCATCATTTCATGGGTACCGTGATTTAAGTATGGCTGCATATCTGTGAAATTGTCATATGTGGTAACTTTAAAGTGGAATAAGTCAAAAACTACCATTCCGAATATAGACAAATTATACATTTTTGGAAAGGGGAAAATGAGAAGAATCCAAAAATGTCAAAAAATACAGAGTATCCCCTTTAAAATAACAAAGTTGATGGTGATTTAGTGATTTTTCGATCGTATTTTGTTTCTTAAATTGCCGCCATGTAAATCTTTAGGCAATTCCTTTCGTAGGAACCATTTCTTTGTATCCTGAAAGAAATAAGCCTCTCAGGGGATGTCAAATTATAAAAAATAACCTCGTACCAAGGGTTTCGCTCTCAGAATTGGTACTTTGAATTGGATTTTGATAAACGGAAAGCAAAACTCGTAACGCATTTTTCTCATTGAGAAGAGGCTTGTTAACACCGACTCTCTTCTTATAATCTACATTCCTGGTCTCGCTGAATCTACCTCCTAACTTTTTAATGTTCTTAAACTTGGTTGTCGTCTATCGGGATACCTGTCCAGATACTGTCGTTTGGACGGTTTTAACTAACAACCATTCCTCGCCAGCGAATTTAACATATCTATCATTTCGGCTTTTGAATAACGTGTCACGTTTCTGTTCATCTTTAACAACTAATTATAAAATAATATTCCTTAAAATCTTCCGTAAATTTGACAAGTCTTTGATTAACTTGTTGCTCGGCAACCGAACGATAGTATTTGGATAGGTATCCCGTTATTAACAAGCCTGTTCTCAATCAGGAAAATCAGCTACGAGTTTTGCTTTTCGTTTATAAAAATCCAATTTAAAGTACCAGTTGTCGCAGCGAATCCCTTGGTATGTCTTACACATCTGTGAACAAAATCTTACAAAATAACAAAGTGCATCCCTATCGTATTTCATATCTCCAAAAGTTCTTACCTGATGATAGAGAAACAAGACTATGTTGTAGATTTTTGTTATTGGGCTATAGAGGAAACTTTTCAAAACTTTATAGAACGCGTGCATGGTCGCTGAAAGAAGCATTTTTTAAACCTAGATTTTGCAATAATAAATTTTATTCCCTAGTTATTTAATACATATTCGTTTAATTATTACAGATATGTTACCACTTCGTTATTCCTAAATTCATATGTTTTTAAGCAATTCAGAATCGGCTTCTTAGCCACTTTAATTAATGGTGGTGCTTACTATGGTACCAGGTAAAGTAACAACTTTACTGTTTATAGCTCCTACTATTAATATGCTATTAAATTTAAAGATGTAACATTTTATATCAAAAGTGTTTAGAATTTTCAGGAGAATCCCAAAATGAAATAATATATAGGGTGTTCGATTTAAAATAAGCAAAATAACCATAATTTTTTCGCGTAGTTTTTATATTTGATGTTCAACTGTTAACTGGAAATCCCTACAACTCTCGATTTTACCATTTTCCAATATTTTTTGAAATAAAGAAATTATAAGGGTTTTAGGTTTTTTTTTGAACAACCCTGTACACCTTTTTTGCAAAAAATGGTCTTGTATGCAGTGCGCATCTTCGGATAAAGCGCTCGGACTTGTTTAGCAACATGATGAAGTCCATGAGCAAGACAAGTAACACGCATCATTTTATTCACTTTTGAATACAAAATTTGGAGAACACCCATTTCATTACACATATATGAAGCAGCATTTATAAATGCCCATCACACTTTTTCATACATAGTGCTACCAGGCCACAAAAAATTAAGGGAGTCATTGAAAAATGCATCAATAAATGAATGGATCACTTTTTTTAATACTAATATATCAAAAACAAAATTAGCGACACATCTTTGTTCTACATCAGTTGTTGTATATACTTTGTCTGCCCCTTTCTCTCGCACTGCATTGGTTGGTATACAAATTGGGCACATTTCTTAAAGTGGATTCATGTGGAATTGACGTCTTGGTATCCTTATAAAAAACTCTTTATCTTTATGATAGTTGCTTAGTTGGTTCAATGGAATATCTGCACTGATAAGGGCCTTGCATAAATTTTCATTGCACTTCGAACATTTGGGCCCACGAGAAAAGTCTGCCTTGATCGAAATTTGCTATTTATGAACAGACTTTTTATTTTTTTCGCCAGTCGGTTTATAAGAATCAACCTTTTTAGCCGAAATAGCCCATTTAAAATTCATTTTTATTGGTTTGAAATGGTTAATTTAGGAATAAAATGCTGCCTAAAGTCTAGATTTTAGATTATGTTATTAAATTAATTTTATTTTGGATAACACTAATATATTTGCACAAAAATGAAGATTCTTACCTTAATTATTGCCGAATATGCATTTATCTACGAAAATCACTAATATATGCTCTTGCATATGGCACCATGTAAATGCATAATTATCCTAAGCCTATTTGTGATTTTACTCGACTCTATCAATCCGACCTCATAGTTTGTTGCAGAAGGCTAGAGATTTAAGCAAAGAGCTCGTAATGTACGTTTACTAATCCTACAGCAGCGGTTGAGGGCACAGGAGGTTCACTCTTCGGATTACGTAAACGAAATTCCCGTCTCTCCAGCTGCTCCAGAAAACCTAACTAGTCCAAAGGTCAAAGGCATTTTTGTGTTTTAAATCAAACAGAGAATACGCTCGAAGGATTCCCAGTCTCGTGGGGAATTTACGCGTTTAGGGTTACAGGTAAGAGTTTATCTAATAAAGCAACAGCTGTTTTCTTGCGACGCTAATATCTCAAAACTTTTCCAAACCTGGTTTTAAACAAGTTTAAAGTGATGTCATTATTTAAAATCGCAAGAAAATGTCATATTTCAGGCGTCATTCAGAAAAGCTAACCTAACTTATAGAACACTATAATGAAGAACGTTTTCCGTCTCTCTCTAACATATTGGCTCTTATATCAGATTATATTATATTGATGAATAGATCATATACAGAGTGTTATATTTAAAAAACCAAAGTTGATGTTTATCTCAGTTGTACCGTTTTGAAATTGTTTCAACCAGGTTCAGCAATTTCAACGCTAGAAAAAAGCTTTAAAACAGAGAAGAAAAATATGACAAATTCTGACTTTCCGATATTCTTAACCAAAAAACAACATACTTTTACTTCCCTTGCAAGAGGAAAATATTGTAATAGTAAAAAAAATCTCCGAGATTTTTTCAGATCCTCACGTTTCAAGGTCACTAGATCCCTAAACACAGTCTATCGGTCTGTCTGTTTGCAGTACAGCTAAAAAACTACTTTCTCGATTGACGAAATTTTGGTGAAAAATTAAAAGGTCATATGGGGATGATTATAATATTTTGATAAAGAACCGGATGGCGGAACAAAATGGTGGCTTAGAGGAATGTTTAAAAAAATTTAACAAAAAACTACTTATAATATTTGTATCAAATTTTTAAAAAAATCAAATGTAACACAACAATGAATTGGTAAAATTTTGGTACAAATCCAAGATGGCGAAACAAAATGGCGGCTTAATATAATATTTACAAAAAGGTTTGAGAATAAAATTATTCTATTAATTTTAAATTTCGCCCAAGAGTTAAGTGTGATATAGAGATGAACTGGTAAAAGTCTGATACAAATTCAAGCGGGCGGAACAAAATGGCGGCCTATTAAATGTTTAAAAACAATATACAAAAATTCGTCTTTAACAAAAAACTTTCCCTGATCCATATTTGGTAATACCTTTTAAAAAAATTAAGTACATTAAAGTTTATAGGATTTGTATAAGGCTATTACTAATATGCAAATATAAACTGTGTTATCTGTACCGGGTGGTCGAAATTGGTCTGTTTTAACAGAGAAAACCTATTTCCTGACTAGATAGAGCAAAACTGACTTAGGTGTCATGGGCTCGATTTCTGAGAAATGTTTAATGGCAAAAACCGCCTGCCGATATTTTCACTGACAAAATCTCAATCTTCTAGCGGCGTCCCCTTCACGGAGTTGATGAACTCTTCTCGTTCTGTACGGTTTGAATTTATGTTTTTTGAGTATTTTTAAAACGGTGGTCTTTGGAACATTCGTTATATTAGCCAATGTTCGAGAGGAGGTGCCAGGATGATCTAATACCTCACCAATTATATTTAGCTGCTGGATTTCCTTTTCTTCCTTTAGTTCATAATGTCTTGTTCTTAACTTTTTAAAACTTCCGTAATTTACTAAATTACTTTTTAATGTTTGATAAATTCGGTTATCCGGTTGACGTCGCTCGGGAAATGTATTAAAATATAATTCACTAGCTGCTTCAGGAACTTCGTTAGATAATATGTAACATTTTAACATATCATACTTTTCATAATTCTCAAACATATTTTGTCAGCAACTTAACACAACTTTATAAAGATAACACCAAAACGCAATAATTACACCAGACTACAGTAATCTGACAGCAATATATTCAAAATATTGAACGCGCGTCATTATTCCAAGGCCTACTTCGATGTAAACCAAAAACACCTAATATTTTCGTTATTTTTGAAAATAAGTACCTACAACTTTATATCACTGAAAAGGGCTAAACGCGAGCATTTTTTATAATTTATAGCCAACTATGATTTCCATTTGAAAAAAAAAAAGTTTTGCCTATTTATGATAAAACGGACAACTATAGAAAAAATCTGAGTATGCCACTGGATTGCACATAAAAAAGTGCCTTTAGAATGTCTTTGCAGAATGTTAATATTCCGCAAAATAAAAAAGTTATGGACAATTTTCAAAATGGCCGAAAATTGAAAAACGCCCTATATCTCAGTTGGCAGTGAAAATATCGGCAGGCGGTTTTTGCCATTAAACATTTCTCAGAAATCGAGCCCATGACACCTAAGTCAGTTTTGCTCTATCTAGTCAGGAAATAGGTTTTCTCTGTTAAAACAGACCAATTTCGACCACCCGTACAATGAAGAATTACTGGAATTCTGTACAAAGAAATTTCTGGGTAAAGGCGAAATTGGCAAATTCGACAATTTTTTCTTTATCGTTTAACAATACGTCGAAAAGTCGACGCGTTTTAGAGTTATTTCAGTATAATCTTAAGTTAAAAAATAATAAAAAAAATTAATTAAATACAAAATTTCGTTAACTTAGAAAAATTGAATTCTAAAATACTCGTTTCGTTTGAAATGAAATTAAAAAAAAGACCATATTTTGATTTTCAGTGTGTTATACTATTATAGTCAAAAGCAGTGTTATAGTGCGGGTCATACGATTTATCAACGACAAACTTTTTAAGTTTGTTTTTCTTTTATTACGTGTAATCATATCCTCCACGTAAAATCCGGAAGATGAATTAGATAGACCTATGATATTTTCATATGAAAAACGAGGATAAACATATAAATACCAGCAGTTGTAAAAATCTTTGAGCGATGTCACTTCAAAGTCAGATTGACAAGTCAGTGACAAAATGAGTAATAGAAAACAATTTTCGGGTTTTTTTGCATCCACAAGCGAAAAAAATGGTATTAAATCTAATAAAATATTACGAAAATGAAAATTCGCCGGCCAATATCCAGGAGAGAGTAGCAAAAGCTCTGGGAATCGGTATAAGGACTGAACAGAAAATTGTACATGAAAAAAAGCATAATTTACTACCGAAGAAGATTAAGAAATGTACACGAAAAAAGCCAAAGACAGAAGACCTAAGTGACAATATAATAATGGATGTTCGTAATGCAATTTACGATTTATACACATCAAAAATTAATATACCCCTTCAAATTTTAAAAGAAGCTTTAATAAATCGAGGTATATTGGAAATTGGATTAAAATCGTTGTCAAAATTAATATAAATGTTGGGTTTTCGATATAAAAAGGACTGTAATCGAAGATTTGTATGCGAGTTGCCACATATAGCAAGTCAGCGTATCCAGTTTTTAAAGAAATACACGGAAAATGTTAATTAAAAATTTAGAAAAGTGGTATTTTTAGACGAGACTTGAACAATATATGGCGTAGATGAAATATTACGGGAAAATGGACATGAGGTTTTACGACTGCCGCCATATCATTGCCAGTTTAACGCAATAGAATTAATATGGGCTGGGGCAAAATCATATTACGAAAAACACGTGAACAATGGTCTTACATCAGATGAAGTGCAAATTGTTTGGCAAGGTTCATTAAATTATATTACGCCGGAGTACTGGAAGAAATCTGTGGAACATACGGAGAAATTAATATGATATTGGTGGAATCGAGAACGAGTTCTAGATGTCGAAATAGCACCAATGATCATTGCGCCATTTGAGGACGACTCAGAAGATGAGGACTTTTTAAGTAATGATGATATTTTTTAGTCTATATTATTAAAAATTTTCTGAAGGATTATGTTAGTCTTTGATGTGTATACATCATAAATTGCATTATGAATATCCATTTTTGCATTGTAACTTAAGTCTTTTGCCTTTGGATTTTTTCGTGTACATTTCTTAATCTTCTTTGAAAGTAAATTATGTTTATTTCATGCACAAGTTTCTGTACATTCCTTATACCGATTCTCAGAGCTTTTGCCACTGGCTCCTGGATATTAGCCAGTGAATTTTAATTTAAAAATTTTTTTATTAGATTTGACACCATTTTTTTGCTTACTTTGTAGGCAATAAATAAATAATTATAGAATACTTGTCCCAGTTTTAAAGCGGGTTTAAAATAAGTAATTTTTTTTATTAATTATAAGACAAAATTTGATATATAAAAATCGTTAAAATCGCTTTACCAGAAACTCAGGGCTAACAAAAAATATAGGCTATATATATACGTATATATATATATATATATATATATATATATATATATATATATATATACGTATATATATATATATATATATATATATATATATATATATATATATATATATATATATATATATATATATATATATATATATATATATATATATATATATATATATATATATATATATATATATATATATATATACCAGTTTTTCTAAGCTTTCATCCTCCGAAATTCACATACCGAATATGAACCTTTTGCAGAACGAGTAGGTCCACCCGCCATTTTCTTGATCACGAATTTATACAAGACGAGGCAATGTAGCACCATGAAACTTTTACTACATACGCAAAACGATCTGCTTATAGACAAAAAAACAGCAATTACCGAAAACTTTATACCATACTTTTTATTGCTTTATTTATAGGGAGCAACGAACCACGAGTCTACCTTTGCAACATATTGCGTCCGTACTTCGTATATCAATTTCCAAATCGTTATGGCCAACGGAAGTAATTGAAAAATCCGACTGCAAATCTAGGAATATTAAATAATGAAAACATACTCAATTTGATACTTCAATTTTTTTAAATTGTAGAGGTATATTCTAAATTAAAATATGCAGCAATCTGTAAAAGCCATTGCAATTCTCATAATTAAAGGTATAAGGAATTAAGCATAAAATCACCAGTCATATTTTCGAACAGCTTAATTGCTAAGCCCTTTAATTGCCTTTTCTCATTATTGAAATTTGATATTTTCCTGAATTTCGTTTACCTAGTATTACCGCTCATGGCTCGAATTAAGCTGGATTTTTTAGAAAAAATAAATTTCGTTTCATATTTTGTAGTAGCATAAGTATTTTAAAAATTAAGCTTTAAGGAAGTAAATGTAAATGTAAATGTAAAAATAATCTTTACATTTAATCACAAGATTAGAGCTAATTAAAATTTTAAGTGTTTGTTTAAAAACCAATACACGGTGTTTTATAGCACACTTGGAATAAGTGTTTAACCTTTAAACTCTTCGTGATCATCACGAGGAGTTTTTTCTGTTCCCCAACTCTTGGAGTTAGGGAACATGGCATCTTTTCCAGTGCTCCATTAACAGATTCTCAAGTTGATACAAGGTCTGTGTCGGAGACACATCCTATTCATATTCTATGAGATTTCATTTCATTTTTCATACACGTGTGCGTTCCAAGGTACAAAGATATACTTATCACTAACAGAAGGTGCAACAAAAGTGACAACATGGTCTATTGGGTCTACGTAACCAAATTCAAAGCTCTACCTCAAATTAGAAAAAGATCTGTGCAGTACTTCTCAGTAATACTAAGTAATAAATAAAACAATACAAAAAATAGTGTTGAAAGGTCTAGGTAACCAGACGATCATTTCAAAAAAAATCATGTAAATTGTTACAGTACAACTCTCTCATGAGTTTACTGAAAAATCTAGCTTAGTGTTTTAAATATTATATAGATTGGTATGTAGATGGTACTTTTAATTTAGTTCAAGATATATTTGCCAGCTATATACTGTGCATGGAAAAATAGTAAACACTGTTGTACCTTTAATTTATAGATTGTTTTCAAATAGAAGCAAAGAAACATACTTTATTCTATTTAATAAAATATAATAATTAATCCCTAATATAAATATGAAATAATCATGTTAGATTTTGATATTGCAGTTTTTAAGGCAACAAAAATAATTGTTCAAGTAGAAAACGCAGATTGTTTCTTTTATTTTAAAAATTGTTTCGATTTGTAACAAATGTGCATAAAAAGTAAATATGATAAAAAGTATTATTTTCATACAGCGTAAAATTCTTAGTGGCACTTGCTTTTGCATCGACTGACTATATAGTTTTTATCCTTATATGTGATAGGAAATTGTTGGCAGAACAAGGCAGTTGTTTTATTTTTATGATTATTTTGAAGATAGCTGGGTCGGGAAAATGGAGAGACATAGAAGAAATGATCCGGTCTGTGCCCACAAAGTTTGGAATTCTTATAACTCTATAAGAAAAGAAAATACAATAACCAATAATTATTGTGAAGGCATAATGAGTCACAATTTACTTGTCAAAAATCATCTACATGGAATATTCTAAAAGGTAAAAAAAGAAAACAGGCCATGACATAACTAAAAATAACAATATTATAAAATCGGTAAATCTCCTTTACCCGGAAGGTCCCTCGTGATTTTTTTCCATTTGTTAAGAATAGTGAAGCGTGACCCAATTTAATTCAGTACATAGTCACAGTATACATGTACTACATATACCAAAATTTACTGAATATTCAATAGACTTTGCATGTACTGTCTTTTCAAGCATTTTTATTGGGCACCATTTTGTTCCATCATATTGGATTCCTACCAATATTTTACCAGTTTCTTTCTATCTAGGCCACACCTGACCTTTAGGCATAATTTAAAACAAATTCATTAAGTTGTTTTTACATTGACACATACCGTCATTTTGTTACGTCATGTTGAATTTGTACCAGTTTATCCCATTTTCACATATAATTTTTCAGCAAAATTTAGAGTCAATTAACCAAGACTTCTTTACGTTGATTTTAAAAAAATTATTTTTAAAAAATTGTGCAAAATTTGAGATAAATTGGACAAGTAGTTTTTTAATAATATTTTTTTTAACATTTCACTAGGCCTCCATTTTGTTACACCACATTGGATTTTTACCAAAATATTACTAGATCATCCCCATATGACCATTCATTTTTTATCAAAATTTGAAGTTAATGGAGTAAGTAGGTTTTAGGCTATGTTGCGAACTGACAGACAGACAGACAGACAGACAGACAAACAGACAGACCGACAGACAGACAGAATTGATAAAACATATTTTTTGGCATCTAGGTGTTAAAATTTGAAATATATAAAACCTGAAATGGTGATTCTTTTCACGATTACAAACATTTCATATGATCATTTTGTTCGTCTACAATTCTACTAGTTGACCCCTATTTTACTAGGCTGCCATTTTGTATCGCCATATTGGATTTTTACCAAAATATTACCAGGTCATCTCCATATGACCTTTAATTTTTGAACAAAATTTGAAGTCAATCGGGTAAGTAGTCTTTTTATACCGCGACAGGACGCTAAAAGTAAAGATATGTAAAACCTAAAAGGGATGATTTTTTCACGATTACAAACATTTTATTTGGCCGCCATTTTTGTTGTTTCCCTTTTACGAGGGAAGTAAAAATATAAAAATATTCAAGAAAAAGTTAAGATAATAGTAGTAGATTTATTTCGATAATTCATTAAGTGACGATAGTTTAGGATTGTATTTGAGAAATATTGCTTCTATAATTTAAAAGTTGATAATTTGACAATTTTAGAAAATAAAAATTTTAAATTATTTATGTTTATATATATTTATATTATATAGACCGTATATAAAATAATTTTATTTTTAGGTGAGTTGGTACTGGTTAGTTCAAGTTGGTCAATGTAAGTACATAAATATTTTTTTAGAAAAAGTTTATGTATGTACTTACATTAACTAACTTGAACTAATCTGTTACCGATTCCCCTAAAAATAAAATTATTTTATACACGGACATACGGACTAGTCATTTTCTATAAGGCCTGCTTTGCTCATACGGCCTGCAACATATATACTATAAACTATCAAAAAATATAACTAACTATAGTTAGTTCAGGTTGTTCTAAATTAACTACTACAAATGTATTTCGACAGGATATCTCTCGAAATAATGTAATTTCAAAAGAATGTCTTTAAAAAAATTGTTTTCCGAAAATTTTCCAGTGAACCTTTATATGTGGTCCATCATCTTGCGGTATAATTCACTGTGCACTTTTCTTTGATACCCCAACACACTTATGTATTTATAACCGACTTCAAAATTGACAGAAACAAACCATTCTGTCAATTTTTAACTGTTTACGCGACTCGACATTGAACAATATATGCGTACACCATTCTATCAGGAAAAAGTATATATGTTATATAATTAAGACATCTAAGTATACAATAGTGTTATTAGCAGTGGACCCAGTGGCTATTTGTTAATCCTGATTTTTACAATAAAACCAGTAAATTAGGATGAAATAAACATAAAAAAAAAAATAAAACCGATTTCAAAAAACTGCACTAAAAAGTGAAAAGTCTATTCCACATTGAAAATTTTACTGTGTGAAGTCGGCGGCAAACTAATAAAGATAGTAAGACTCGTGGTATTACAGATAAAAACACTCAATACATAAATATATTTTGGTGATTAAGTAATTAAGAATAAATTTGACGCCCACTTTATAGAGAAAAATTTTCAAGATGCAATAAAATATTATTTTTCACTTTTTAGTGCTTTTTTTTGAACTATTGCTTACTTAGCAGATAACATTTCGTTTCCATCTAAGGACATTTACCAAATATCATTCCAGTCACGCCGAAGTTATTATTCTTTCCTTTGACCTCCACGTTATTAAATTCCAGCAATTCGTTTAAACACGCTTGTCAAGAGAAATTATATCACAAGTATTAATGATCCTTGAAATGAAATGGAATGCATTTATTAATTCCGTGATCAAAAATAGATTATTTAACAAAGTAAGCGTAAAAGCCACCATGATTTGACCAGTCAATAATGGTACTAATAATGTTTGCTCTCTCCATAGCTACTTCTAACCGCGACTGCGATTCTTTTGCAAATATATTTTTCACAATTGCTTTGGTTTTGGTTCGAGCAGAATTAATCTTATTTTAAATAAAATGGAGATTACCTTAGATGATTGACATACAGATTAACAATCTAAAATGATGTATGTTTAATATTGTGTTACGAAAATGTTCCCTCTTTGGTAGCAACTATTAAATTTTCAGAGCTTCCTTAAGAGGACTTAAAAAAAATCTGCAACTTGTTATTTATTACCGATACGTTTGCTACTAGCGTATTTACTATTTCTATGCGCTTGATTTGAGTTTGATAAATTGATAGAAATACAACAGCTGCAGACATAGACATAGATGGGGAGCCCGACAAGGGCAACACTTAGGCTCACTGGGGCCCATTGTGCCCCCCAAGTAGGCGTGTCAGGCCAAGAGCACACTCCTTTTTAGAAAGGAAAGGACCCTTTCAGGTCGCGCACGTCCCACAAGCTCGGGTTCCACATAGGTGTCACCCAAGCAAAGCAGTCTGGCGTTGACTAAAGCGTCACATCGACAGACTAGATGGTCGGTAGTTTCATCTACCTCAGCACAAAACCTGCAGTATGGATCGTTGTCGAGTCCAATCTTATGCAGGTAATATTTCACTGGCCAGTGTCCAGTTAGGACCCCGGTAATAGTTCTAAGTTGACTTCTGTTTAGATTTAGAAGTCTATTAGACTCAGAACGGCTATGAGGGCCTGATATGAAGACCTTAGACTGTCTGAGTCCTGCTAGCACGTGCCATTCAGCACGGAATTCCTCGACAGTGCGATTCTTAATCCTAGCCTTGACAGCTGAAGGAGCAATTCCAAGAGCAGGTTCCGGCCCAGTGAAAGCAGTGTTGCTACCTTCCCGAGCCAGCTGATCCGCCCCTCTAGGACTCTCCTGCATTCAAGTGTTAGCAGCGAATTGACCCTGTTCGAGAACAGAACTTTAATCGCGGCTTGACTATCACAGCATATATAGATATGCTTGTCGTGGTATCATCTGGAAAGGTTTTCCTGTACGCAGTCCAAGATTGCTGTAATCTCAGCCTGATATACAGTCGCATACCGTCCAAGAGCAAGCTTGCCCTGGGACTCTCCCCATAAATTCCCGCCCCAGATCCCTCCTTCATTAGAGAGCCATCTGTAAACTAGACAAGGCCCTCCGGTTTGAGGAAAGATGGGGAGGAATCCCTCCATTGTTCTCTCTCAGGAACAATTACAGAAAACCTTTTAGAGGCAATTGAGACCAGAATAATGGCATCTCTCCTTGCTAGGAGAGGGTCTGATCTGATAAGTTCAGTCCAAACTCGCGTATGCCCAAAATTCCAGTCTCTGTGTATCCAACAACCCCAGTCGTTTAAACGAACAGAAGCTTTCCGAGCTTCTTCCTCTACAAGCAAGTGCAGAGGACTTAGTCCCAGAATAGCCTCCATAGATCGGGTCGGTGTGGTTCTTATGGCTCCAGTTATGCCCAGACACGCCATTCTCTGGAGCTTGTCACGCATCCTTCTGTATGTGGTCTTGCGAGTGGCGGGCCGCCACACAAGAGCGCCATAAGTGATCATTGGCCTTATCACTGACGTGTAAAGCCAATGCACATTACGAGGTTTTAAACCCCAAGTTGATCCGAAGGACCGTCTGCAGGCCCATAGACACGCTGTGGTCCTTTTTGTGATCCTTTCAATATGATCCCTCCACGTTAGTCGGGAGTCTATTAAGACACCCAGATATTTTACCGACCCGGAAGGTCTCAACTCTTTCCCAAAGAGGGTGAGTCTTTCAAGGTCCACTTTTCTCTTATGGGTAAATGGTACCATTTCAGTCTTATCCGGATTAACAGACAGACCGTGTTTTTGGCACCACTTTTCCACCATGGCAAAAGCCCTCTGCATGAGCCTTATAATAATATTTGGGAACTTGCGTATTACTATAATGGCAAGATCATCAGCGTAGCTTTGAGCATAAACTCCGATCTCGTTGAGAGTATGAAGCCGCCCATCCACAACCAGACCCCACAAGAGCTGAGAAAGAACTCCGCCCTGCGGACATCCTTTGACCACGGACGAGCATACTGTCACGCTCCCAAGAGAAGATGTTATGATTCTGCTTTCAAGCATGACGCGAACCCACCTAATTACAGCCCTATCCACGCCAAAACTCTCAGTAGCCCCACTAATGGAGTCAAAGGTGGTGTTGTTAAACGCCCCCTCGATATCCAAGAACACACCCACAGCCATCTCCTTGGAGTAGAACTCCACCTCCAGTCTACTGACTAGACTATGAAGCGCCGTCTCCGTCGACATGGCCGTCCTGTAAGCGTGCTGGAATGGGTGCATAGGATTTCTACCCAGTGCGCCGTTTCTTATATAAGCATCCACGATCTCCTCCATGGTTTTCAAAAGAAAAGAGGATAGACTGATGGGCCTAAAGTCCTTAGCAATTACGACCCGGTTTAGGAATAAACGCTACCCGAACCCTGCGCCAGCGTTCGGGAATATATCCCAAAGATTTGGGATCAGTATTTTCCGGAATCTACTCATCTCTTTTCTTACCGAGTCTACCCAGGCTGTATTCCGTTTAAAAACCTTGTTAACCGGTCCAGTTGACAGAAGTCTGAAAGCGGTTTCTGAAAAACCTTTTAAAAATGGAACACCCGTCAAATAATTGACAGTTCAAATATTGGTTACCCGACAACCAACAAAATTCATCGGTCGTTCTGGTGACACTATTGACAGTTATTTTCAGGAAGCCAAACCAAGATTGGAAACGGAATACGGCCCCAGTCATATCTATCTTCGAGAAACGTATCGAACAGGGAGTGCGCGGTGTAAACAATGGACTGAAGTTTCGAGAAAATCTTCAAAATATGTCAAAACTTATATGATGATATGAACAAAGAGAGGACATGGTTAATAGTGTTCACACAATCTTCATTGTTTACACCAGTCAATACTTAAATAGTAACAACAATAATAATAATAGATTGTGTCAATACATGTATCACATAATTAGTTTTGTTAAGTTAGTTAAAAGTTGAAAATAATACAATAAACAGATGATGAAACAAACAAGACATTTTAAAAAAATAATAAAATACCGTATCAAATATCTTCTATTTCTCTCATTACTGCCTCCAGTGAATAGAAAGCCCTTTGTAGAAGAAACCTCTTAATAGCATTTTTGACTTGTTTTTCTGGTAGAGATTTTATTCTCTCTGGTAATTTATTAAAAAGTTTTATTCCATAATATGCTCCTGTTTTTCCTCTTAGTCTTGCAAATTGTGTAATTATATTTTCACGGTTTCTAGTATTGTAAGTGTGGCTGTCAGCATTAATACTGTATTCAAGAGAATGTTGGTTTACATAAATTATGCATTGCATTGCATACAAGCATTGCAATGTTAGAATGTTCATTGTCACAAAGCTATGTCTTATTTATATGGAGTAGGCTTTGGAAACAATTGTTTGACGCCCATCTTTTCTAATATTTTGACAGTTAAAAGTTACACATATTCCGATAAAATCCGCGAAGATGACATACGACAATATGCAAAAATGATAATTCATATCAGATATTCCAATTTGCTTGAAACGAAGAGTCTTTGGCCAATGTGTATTATCCGTTCTCATATACGGGGGTGAGACGCTTACAATGACCACAAAAAAACATACACGCAAGATCCAGGTTACGCAACGAAAAATGGAAGGATCGATGCTGGGAATTACCCTTACAGACAAAATCCCCAATGAAACCATAAGAAATCAAACGAGGCTAAGAGACGCTGCCAAAGTCATGCTACATCTCAAATGGAACCTAGCGGAACATGTCGCCAGAATGACAGACGGGCGGTGGAGTAGAAAACTTGTGGAATGGAGACCAAGAGACGAGGCATATCGAAGCAGAAGAAGACGCCCTAGTCGGTGGCCGAATGACATAAGAAAAGTGACAGGAAACTGGATTCAGGTGACACAGGATAAAAAGAGGTGGAAAGAAATAAAGGAGTATGACATAAAAGTTTGTATGTACCGCTGGTATTGGTAGATGTGTATGCCTTTGGGCGACCGTCGCCCTCAGGGCATAATACTTTTGGTACATATATAATTATTTTATAGACTATATAAATAAAATTATGAAAAATAAATAGTAATAATAATAATAATAATTATAACAATAATAAATACATGAGAAATTAAAAAATAAATAATTTTATAGAATTTGTATAGTTATTACTAAATAATTATATGTATACACAGACTGTTATATGTTTGTAGTTGAACTTATGTACGAAAGAAGTTGTGGGTAAAGGCGAATTTACCAATTTTTTACTATATTTTTTACAGCGTTTTAAAGAAAATTTTGTTTAGAATAAGACCTACATTGGTCGATTGAATATTCTAACATTCATATAAACATATAAACAAAAGGAACTGAACATTATTCGTCTTATACCGAATTCGATATAATAATGGAATCACCTAAATATTTATATCATCTACAGTTCTTCCCAAAAATAATTATTTCTTCCGCGCACATAAGGACACCCTTTACTTCTGAGTTTACCTAACAACCGTGAAATGTAAAAATGCGGGATGAGACCGAAAACGTTCCACGGCGTATAATTTAATTCGCATTCCTTTTGAATTGCAAAACGTCTTTCACTAAACGGAAACGGCAAAACGGAAGCCTTTTCAGTTCCGCAGAAAATGTCTCGTTAAATGAGGACGAAATTTCTTAAACGCAGAAACGCTGTGAAAGTGTGTACGTTAATCAAGATACCAAATATACAAGGTTGTCCCCGTATAACTCGGTTAATCCTATATTTTTACAGTCTGGCTTTCAAAAATAATTATATCTCCTCGGAATATTAGCTAGCGTTTTTAATAATAGTTATAGAGGAACTGAGAAGTAACTCTTACATATGTGTCCTACTTTCATTTTCGAATCTTTAGCAGCACCGATCTATTTAATATTATTAAAAAATAATCTTTTTTAATATTAAAATAGAACGAACTTGCCACTTTTCTTTTTCCTCGCAAAATATATTTTTGAATTAATTGCCTATTTTTTACCCGATCTCGATTTCTGGGCCTCTACCCTCATCAGGCAGACTTGTAACCAGGTAGATCTGACCTCGGAATATTAGGTAGCGTTTTTAATAATAGTTATAGAGGAACTGGGAAGTAACTTTTACATATGTGTCCTACTTTCATTTTCGCATCTTTAGCAGCACCGATCTATTTAATATTATTAAAAAATAATCTTTTTTAATATTAAAATAGAACGAACTTGCCACTTTTCTTTTTCCTCGCAAAATATATTTTTGAATTAATTGCCTATTTTTTACCCTCCTGGGATCACGATTTCTGGGCCTCTACCCTTATCAGGCAGACTTGTACCCAGGTAGATCTGAAATAACAAATTGCTCGATATGACAAAATCGAAAACGAAACGTCTATCATAATGGAACAGTACTACATGCTAAGTGTAACACTTAGGAATTTGGCAAAGTATGCACTAGCACTATCATGCGGAGAGTAGATACTAAAATCAATAAAAATGCGCTTTCACACACCTTTATCAAAAGTTCTTGGCCGAAAAAGATATATGTAAATAGCGAAAAAATATAATTTCTGCAGGTGCAAAACGGCCTACAAGAAGAATTGCTTTCGATTATAAATTGGTGCTATATATATATATATATATATATATATATATATATATATATATATATATATATATATATATAAACTTTTGCCGCTTCTATTGTAAACCCTTGGCAATATCGCTATTTTAAATGGAACACGCTAAATATTTTTCAATTTTTGAATTTCGCATATAATTCTGAGAAACTTTCCTTAATATTTCTCTATACCTCTCTGTAGCCCTTTTTTGGGAATTAATTAATATTTTTATCTCCCTCTTATTAAATAACTTTGAGCTAAAATTTGGGTCATGCTTGTGAAATGTCTCTAGAAATTTGATCCTTCTTAGTTGAAGTATACAGGGTTGTCCAGAAATAAAGTTTTGTTGGGAACTTACAGAAATGCCAAAAAAAATATTAATTTAAATGGAACACCCTGTACAACAATACGGATTTGAAAAGCTGATAAAATTTGAGTTCAATATATACTTTGCATATACCTATAACCTATAACCAGATGTCATTGTTGTTGTTGCGCTAATTGCGCTTGATTATTGTGGTTTTAGATTTGTCGATTATTGTCTTCCAAACTGTTGGTCGTTTTAAAGATTCGTCTCTTTTATTTAAATCTATGGCTATAGCTTATCGGATTATTCTGGTCTTATAGTGCTCTATATTGGCAATCTCCCTACACCCATCGAAATGTATTTTGTGGTCGGTTCTTCAGTGTTTACAGTCCTGGCAAGGAATGCTGTATACTCCGTTTTCCAATTTGATTTTGTCTTTTGGGTTTCCAAGTAGTTTACCTATAGTTGTTTGCGGCTTGTATATTATTTATATGTTGTGTTTTCTAAGAATTCTTCCGATTCTGTACGTAGTGCCTTTTACATGGTAAGACCACTTGTTGCCTTCCCGGTTCATAATTTTTGTTGTTCGTCGTTCGGGAAACCCTGTGCATTAATAGCTTTCACTATGGTGCGATTTGTGTAGTCATTTTTTTTATCATTGGATAATATATCAAATTCGTTTTGTCTCGTCTGTGTTTCAGTTAATCGCACGTATCTTGATAGGGTATTGGCCACAGCCTGAATTGGTGCTGGGTGATGATGTGATCTTGTATTTAAATATCTGTCGGTATGTGTTGGTTTTCTATAGACGTTGTATTTGAAATGTCCGGTATGCAATTTTGTGACCAGAACATCTAAAAATGGAACTTTGTTGTTTTCCTCTAACTTTAAAGTAAATGCTATTCTGGGATGCACTGAATTTACGTGAGTTTCTGTTTATACATTTGCTCCTTAAATGAAAATAAGTATTTTTAAGGCAATGATCCTAGAGATGCCTAGAAATCCTCGTTCATAGCAATCCTGCCCAATGCTGCGTCGATAGGAATACTGGGATACAACGACTTGACATCTAGGCTTACTATGATATCGTCTTTTTCAAGAACGATGTCTCGTTTAATTCGAGTGAAATGCTCCAAGTTTTTTTACAAATGAATCAACTTTTTCAACAGCTGGTTGCATAATTACTGTCGAGTTACACCTAGCGCCACCTATTTGGAGCTCGAGGGGGTTCCGGTTACAAACCTATAGGAAAATTGGGAATACACAAATTAAGCTAGTTGAAGCGTCACTTTCCATTGTATGATTTGTGCCATATCGATGATCTGTGACTGCCTTATGAGGGTATAGACCCAGAAATCATATTCGCAGGAGGGTTCCCTGTGACTTAATCGGAATTCGGAAATAATTATTCTTATAGGCAGTTGTGCGGTTGCAATATTGTCAAATTTTAACAAAACAAACAACGTCTTTATAGCGCGATTGAAAAATAAAATCTAGTTTAAAAAAACACTTCACGTATTCAGACCTCCTTTGCCCTCTTCGTTACATATCATCACGTTAGGCAATGGCCCCTCCTTCCCCTTTTTGGGTACGTATTTCAAGAAGAGCCTGAGTTTCCCTCTGTTTTTCCCTTCTTTTCTATATCTGGGTAAATTTATTCAAAAAACACAATCAAAATTTACTTCGTTAGATTACCAAATCAATGTAGTATTTGACATCTAGGGACCCTAAAAACGCGAAGACCTATAAAAACCTGAGAAAGTGATTTTTGCAGGATTTTGGCCCCCATTTGTTCCGCTACTTTGAATTCTACCAGTTCATCTCTATATCACATTTATTTCATGCAAAATATTTAAAATCAAATAAGTAGTTTCTCTCGCCATCTTCGATTCATATCAAAATTTTACCAGTTCATTTTTAAGTAATACTTGATTTTGTGCAAAATTTGAGGTAAATCGGATAAGTAATTTTTAAGTAATAATTTTTTTAACATTTCCCTAGGCCGCCATATTGGATTTTACCAAAATATTACCAGTCACCCCTATATGACTCATAATTTTTGACCAAAATTTGAAGTCAATCGGATAAGATACACAGACAGGCAGCTTTTACTAGGGAAGTAAAAAGGGTATTTTTTATTAATTCATATTCTTGGCTTGCGATGAATTTTGAAATTAAGCTGGTTGATCTAATTTAAATAACTAAAGTACCAATATTCTTTTCAAGATCCGCTTAAGAGGTATCGATCTGCACCATATTGTAAAACTTTAAAGTAGAGAGAATAATTTTAAATATAATTTCGGCTGCAAACTCAAATCAACGAAATGTATTGAGTAAACGATAAGATATAAATTAGTTTTCGAGTTCAGTTGGAAACTCACAAACTTACTCCCACCGTCACTTGTCGCTAATTTCATTAAATATCGTAAAGTTTCAGCTCGCTTAACTTGTTTCTGTCTAATTTTGATATAAACTTGACATTACATCGCCATTTTAAGTAGCGCAGCCTTATATTTCGATAAAATATAATTCAAGTAGGTTTAACCAGTGGCGGAAGTACAAATTCTGTCCCCACCTACAGGTTTCGACAAGAGGCCCCCATTATGCACGTATAAAATATAATTGATAACAAAAAAAAAGCCATTCATAGTTTTACATTATCCGTTTATACCCCAAAAACAAAGCCGTAAAATAACTGATGACTAAAAAAAATCGACAGTATAGTAGTTCTGCCAGTGTGTTTAACACAATTTGGCATCTAGTTCAGTCTAGATGCCGAAGAACATGTTCTCTCGATTCCATCGGTCTGTCCGTCTGTTTGCGGCATATCTAAAAAATTACTTGCCCGACAGACTTTAAATTTTGATCAAAAATTAAGGGTCATATGGGGATGACCAGGTAACATTTTGGTAAACATTCAATGTGGTAAAACAAAAAAGCCGGCCCAGTGAAATGTTAAAAAATTATACTTTAAGTACTTGTGTAGGAATCAACTGGTAAAATTTTAGTATGAATTCCCTTAAAAAACTACTTCAATATGTGCCGTAACTAATTGTCGTATAGGTATCAACTAGTAAAACTGTGTTACTAATTCAAGATGGCGGAACAAAATGGAGGCCAAATAAAATGTTTTTAAGCGTGAAAAAAGTCACCCTCTCACTTTTACACATCTTTACGTTTTAACGTCGTTAAATGCAAAAAAAATTGTTTTATTAACTGCGTCGGTCCGTCATCACCAATCTCACCTTCTCAGGCTTTTCATATATTCATGTTTTAGTGTCCCCAGATGCCAAAAAATACGTTTTTTATCAATTCCGTCGTTCCGTTTGTCGGTTTGTCTGTCTATGTATCAGTTCGCGGCATAGCTCCACTTCAAATTTTAGTCCAAAATTAAAGGTCATATGGGAATGACCTGGTAATATTTTGGTAAAAATCTGATATGCCAGAAGAAGATGGCGATCTAGTCACACCTTAACCTAATACAGATGTGGAAGCAAGCGAGTGTGTCGGGAATCGATCATCAATATCGACACGCCTAATGAGTGGTGTAAATATACCCGATATTTAGTACGTGCTCAAACTCGTTCTGTAATCTGTAGGTTGAACTTTTCAATTTCTTTTGCATGACTGTTATTATGGTATTTTTTAAGAGTTGTTATTGCGTTTTGCCTGCGTACAGGAAAACCTTTCCAGAGGATATCACGACAAGCATATTGCTGTGATAGTTAAGCCGCGATTAAGGCTCTGTCCTTGAACAGGGTCAATTCGCTGCTAACACTTGAATGCAGGAGAGCGCCAGAGAGGCTATGTGAATCAAATAGGGTTAGCCTCATTTGGGTGCATGGCCATCAGAGCATTGGTGATAATGAGGGGGCGGATCAGCTGGCTCGGGAAGGTAGCAGGAAGGTGCTTTCACTTGGCCGGAACCCGCTCTTGGAATTGCTCCTGCAGCTGTCAAGGCTAGGATTAATAATCGCACTGTCGAGGAATTCTGTGCTGAATGGCACGAGCTTGCAGGACTCAGACAGTCTAAGGTCCTCATATCAGGCCCTTATAGCCATTCTGAGTCTAATAGATTTCTAAATCTAAACAGAGGCCAACTTAGAACCATTACCGGGGTCCTAAGTGGACACTGGGTAGTGAGTACCTGCATAAGATTGGACTCGAACGATCCGTACCGCAGGTTTTGTGCTGAGGTAGATGAAACTACCCAGCATCTAGTCTGTTGATGCGACTCTTTAGTCAACCCCAGACTGCTTTGCTTGGGTGACATCTATGTGGAACCCGAGCTTGTGGGACGTGCACGACCTAAAAGCGTCCTATCTATTAATCCTTTCTAAAAAGCAGTGGGCTTTTGGCCTGACACGCCTACTTGGGGGGATAGCACAATGCGCTCCATTGAGCCTAAGTAATGCCCTTGTCGGGCTCCCCATCTATGTCTAATGTCTTTTGTTAATTTTTTTTATTTAAAATGGGATACAAAATCTGTTTATTTTCTTTCTTCAGAAACCGAAGAAAGAAAATAACTTATTAGGTTCCCAGAAGATCACTTAAGGTAAAAAAAAATTATTGGCAAGTATTAGCTATATTATATTTGCCATATGTATATAGGTTATTTTAAATAAAAATGAATTGTTTTACTCTAGTACTTCTACATCTATAAGAGATGGGGAAGTATAGTATCGGCAAAAAAAATTTCAATTTTTTTTTTTGCTAAATTGTCTAAAAATGACTCAAAACGTGTTGAAATTTGGTACACATGGAGTGGTCCATAAGAGAACGGTGCGTATTGTTTTTTTGGTAAAATCGGCCGACAGGAAGAGGTTGAACCGGTGGGTTAATTGATAAAAAATAGTGATTTTTTTGTAAATAATCATTTAATATGGTCTTTTGTGGGTCTTTGGGTATATAGATTTTAATAATAAGCCATCTTTGAAACTTCTCTCCAAAGTAAGGAGTTAGGGTGAAAAGAAAACATTAAGATCGAGTAATATGTCGTTTATGGGTTTCCGAAGATTTATATAGTCTAAGAAAATCTGACAGAACCAATAGAAAATTAAACATTCTGTCATCTTTAGTTAAGTTTTGTTAAATAAATGAATTTCTAATATTTCGAATGTTTTATTTTTTCTCTAATTTCCTAGCTATTGATATGCGAGCAATATATTAATTTACTGTGCCTTGATAACGTATTGGTGCATATTATTTTTACCTAAACAAATAATCATTCGATACATGCATTGATGCAGATTGTCTTTGAACTCTTTTTCAAGGCTACAGCAAACAACACACGTATTTCGGTATTGTTTCGCATCTGTATTGAGTTAATTTGTGACCTAGTGAAACGTTAAAAAATTATTACCAAAAAAACTAATCCAATTTACCTCAAATTTTACACAAAAATTAAGTGATACATAAGAATGAACTGATAACAAAAAGGCGGCATAATAAAATATTTAAAAAATCAGCTTGAAAACACTACCTATTAGATTAATTTTATGCAAGCATTAAGTGTGGTATAGAGATTATCTGGTAAAGTTGGGTTACGAATTCAGAATCAATGTAAAAAAAATCTTATTCAATTGACTCTAAATTTTGCAGACAAATTACATGTGATATAGGAATAAACTGGTACGAATTCAACATGATGTAACAAAATCGCGGTGTGTGTCAATGTAAAAACTACTTATTGAATGTATTTTAAATTAGGACCAAAAATGAAGCGTGGGATAGGTAGAAAGTGTTAAAATATTGATAGTAACTTTAAACTATAACACGTTTAATATAAGCAACTATCAGTCGTATTTCGTAATATTGGTGTTTGTCAAGAAAGTGAAAATTTACACCATAATCCTTCGGGTGCTTATCAATATGGCTTCAATTGTTTGTGTGCGTTAGTTATAGTTTATTTTTTCTCTTACCTATTTAGTGTAACACAAAAAACAATCATTACGATAATTCCGCATTTCAGTTAATTAAAAATTTATAATGTAGTATATTGCGTTTAGTTTTCATTTTGCTTGATTATTTTTATATAACTTTTCTTTATACATTTAAGAGGGCCGTATTCGGAAAATTCTAATTTTGGAGAAGGACGACAAATTTTTAGTCTCGAAACTTTGGAATTGTAATTCAAGTGTATGGCCTGATGATATTATTAGACGAGGCCATTTGAGAACAAGTTGATCAAGAAGGCTCGTAAACCAAACGTCGTATATAAAAAGTAATATTTCCATATGATAAAAAATAAAGATAGAAAGATTTAAAAACATTTTTTCAAAAATTTTAGGAAGGAAAAAGATTTCAGATTTGTTTTAAAGCCATATTAATTGGCCCCCAATTGTGCACCTTTGCCCTAATTTAACCGACTCTGTATTTCTTATGGCTTACGAGATCCCAATGGTGAGGCTCAAATTTGGGACAACCTGTACAGTGTAAAGTAGTTCTGTAATCTAATTGCCACGACTCTATTAGTACAGGAATTGTAATTCCCGGGAAAAACTTTTCTTTCAAATTCTGTTTTAATATAGTCAGTTTTTGAACCATAACAGAGAAGAATATATAACTAATTTGCAGTATACAAAATCTCCTCGAGTTCCCTTTGCTCCCATTACTCCATTGGTATAGGAATTGGAAATTCGCAACCTGCCATATACGGGTACCACATTTTAGGTTTCTGACGCCTTACACATCCGGCCTCCTCATCCGAGAGGTAATTTTCATATTTTGGATATCTTTTGTAAAATAATCAAATAACAGCTAAATTACTCAGTTATAAAATAGATATTTACGATACAAGTGAGTTAACAGCATTATTAAGGTACGCGTAGCACGAGTTTTGTAACTACACAAGTACCGTAATGAGGTTAACTCACATGTATTGTACAACATTAATTTTATCTACGTCTGACGCACGACTGTTAAAATACACACATATTTTTATTAAACAAATTTTTCAAAAAGTTTAAAGCAAGCATAAAACACCTTTCTATTAGCTGTTACCTGTTTGCACTTTAATCCTGTCACTCTGCGTTACCCCGGGCAGTGTCAATTTAAGTAACATCTTATTGACAGTTTTAATTTCTTAAAAAAATGGTGCAGAGAGAAGAATGTGCAGAACTATGGGAATGAAAAGGTACTTATTGTATACTTCGGGGAGTTATACTAATTATAGGCCTTCATCTCTCTGGGCGTTTTATCCTATGATAAGAACAATGATATCTATTAAACTCAATATTGATAACAGCAAATTTAGAAATTTAGTCGCCCTCAAAAAAATCAATTAAAAAAGTCAAGGATATTAAGTAAAACCAATATTACAACGTTCCTTCTAGAAGCGGATGACAAAAAATACTTACTTATGAAAGTAGCATTGATTACTGAGCTTGCAGCGAGAGGATTAAACAAATTTGTTGGAAAATGTCAAAGATGAAGGGCGATGTTTTCATTTTTTTTTACCGACAACGAAAACGAAAATAGCCAGGGAATTCTATGTAACTTCTGGAAATATTCAAGAGATAGACATGGTTCAACTAGTTCGAAAATACATTAATCTTCGCCCATGTAACATCGAGCATGGTAGGTTTTTCATCCAATTTCGAAATGGTGTGTGTATGAAGTAACCGGTTGGCGGGTCTTGTAAACAATTAAACCCACGGAATTTGATAATTTTTGAATATAAAATAGAAAGTTTACCTTCATTTAATTGTTTTAAGAAAATAAAAGGAATAGATGAACCACTTTTTCTATTAAAAAAATCAAAAAGAAATTCGATATTTTCACTGCATTCCAATGCTCCATATTCCTTAATAGGACAATTTAAAGAAACTCTATCTTGCATTATTGCCAAACTTACATTAATGTATAGAGCTAAAAAATTTGTTAAATGTTTGTCTCCCGACATTAACGCATTTGGCCCCCTGTGCCGATCCCAAATGTTAGACTTCCGCCAGTGACGCACTTCGCTGTCGTTCGCCTTTTATATTAGAGCTTTAATGACGATGCCTACGGCGCCTAACCTGGTGCTAACCCGGTACCAATCCACCTAGAACCTCCGCGCTCCTACTGGTACCGATCCACAACCCACAAATGCATTTTGTTTTTCTTATATAATTTATATAGGTCATATATAAAATAAACTTGGCAACGTAGCATCAAAAGCACACTGGATTTCCGTTCAACGGACAACACTCCCGCTCTCTCTTTATTTAGCAGTTGTAATTATGTTTAAAAACGTTTAATAATGTCTAATATAACAATTACTTCTAACTTTTAGTTAGAAATAATAATTTTTCTGTTATAGGGCATTATAATATAATCAATCTTTTACGTAGTTCATAAATTAAATTTGTGAAAAATGTGTTTGTTTTTAGCTATACGCCAAAAACAAGTTCAGTGCAATCTTTCGAAACCTTAGTTTTTTTGGATATAATTTAAAAAAGTGGTTCATGCATAAATTTTTGTGTATAGGAATTATTAAAAAAAGGTAATATTTCAAATGTATATTTTAAATTTGTTAAATTCCATGGGTAAAATTCTTTACAAGAGTCCCGGTTGACATTAATTCTTTTGGATCCTTGCCAAAACAAATAGCTTTGTATCAACCTTGAACATCCGGAATATACGGAGTATTGCTTCAGCATTCTAACAGTAAAGCGTCATGGTGGCTAGCGATCCAATACGGTTGCGGAAAGCTGCATTGAAAATTATGCAGAAATTAAAAGAAAAATAGCATCCAAAATTCTGGGTGAAACGAGAGAAGAAACTTTGGACGAGACCCGAAAAAAAATGAAACAAAGCCATCAGACGACCAGTTTAAATAATGAAAACAATGTATTGACTACAAATTTAGCAAACGTGGCTGCTTCGTTAGGAATTTATTTGAAAGATTGCAAAGATTATACTATTAATATTTATAATAAATAATTTTTCATTTTTTATGTATTTTAATAAAATGATTTATAAAAATCTTCTTCGCTTTTTCTATACTAAAAATTTGAAATTAAAAAAGAATGAATGAGTGAAAATACGTACGGTAATAAAAAGGAGTGAGGTAATGAAGCTCACGCAAATGTTGGAATCTTGATCTTATATTCAACCATAATTATTTACACGTAAAAGTAACAGTCTTTATTCGGTGCGGACACATAATCCTTTATCTGTTATTGATTCGGGGAATAAAATGAGTGCCTAGCACGTAACAGTTGGGATATCGTTTTCCTTCTTACTTAAGCATATTGTTATTTAGTCTGGAATTTTATAACGTTGAGAGAACACACAATATTAATTTCTTTTCTAAAACTTGTTAAATACGTGTTCCAAATATAATCATATTTAGTTAAATTGTATCTTTTATTATCTCCTAACTCCAACAGGTTATGGGCCCAGGTACGTCGCGTTAGCTCACCTGTAGGAGATAATTCGCAAATAAAAAACGATACAATCGCGGAGAGTGCTAAATATAATGTCGAAAAGTTAAACGGGCAAAACTATCAGTCATGGAACTATTTAATTAAAATGTTGTTAATAAACGCGGATTTATGGGACATAGTTTCGACTGAATTATCGGTACAGGCAGAACGAGAGACGAATGGAAAAAGAAAAATGACAAGGCCTTATCGACCATAGCTCTACTTGTCGACGTTAGTCAGTTAGTGCATATCAGGAATAAAGAATACGCACTTGATGCGAGGGAAGCACTAAAGAAGTATCACCAAAAGTCAAGTTTATCTAGCATGGTGTTTTTGTTAAAGCGGATATGCAAGCTGTCGCTAGAGGAGAATGGTGATATGAAAGCACATATAAGATTATTCTTGGAATCATTGAATAAATTGGCCGCTTTGGGGAAAGAAATTAAGGATAGGTTTGCAGCCGGTATTTTGCTGGGAAGTCTTCCAGACTCATACTGTTTTTTAATCACAGCGCTGGAAAGTAAGTCATCCAATGAGTTTACGCTTGAGTTCGTAAAAAGCAAGCTCATCGATGAGCATAGAAGACGTCAGGGAGCCTTGAAAAGTCAAGAAGAGTCAGCATTAAAGTCAGTTTACAAGGGCGACAAAAATAATCGTACCGATGGAAAAGAATGTTATTTTTGCAACAAAAAAGGCCATTTGAAACGAGATTGCTTCAAGTATAAAGCTTTCAAAAAGGAAAAGGCCAATAAGGTTACTGAGGGTAATACTTCAGTTCAAGTGACGTCGGACGGAATTTTGCTTCGTGGTATGTGGATTCAGGAGTTTCGAGCCACATGGTAAACTACAAGGAGTTTTACACTCAATTTGACGGTAGCAGAAAAGGCGTCGTAAGTTTAGCGGAAAAAGGACAGCATTCCGAGGTTAAGGGTATAGGAACAGGATTTATCAAGTGCGCTAATAGTTCGGGAGTAAGCGAGCTTAAAATTAACGATGCGTTGTATGTGCCAAAATTAGATAGAAATCTAATTTCTGTGAAGAAGCTTACAAGTGCTGGATATAAAGTGGAATTCGACAATAATAAGTGCAACATCATCGCGAACGGAAAAATTATCGCGAGTACGAGGCCAACGCCCGATTTGTACAAAATTAAAAACTGGAAGCTGTCAAAGACTTGATGGAAAGAAGAACGGCAACCGGGATTAATATTAAGGATTGTAGGATTAGGGAAACTTGCAGCTGCTGCGTAAAGGTAAAAGTATTCGTAAGAGTTTTCCCAAATCTTCTCAAAGCAATACATTTAATATACTTGACTTAATACATACTGTTGTTTGCGGTCCCATGATGACTGTTACTCCAGGGGGTAAACGTTATATTCTTACTTTAATTGATGATTTTTCAAAATATTCAACCACTTATCTAATAAATCATAAGAATGAATCTGTAAAATATATACAGTTTATCGAGTTAATGAGTAATCAGTTAGGCAGGGTACCAAAAGCTATAGGATCAGATAGGGGTGGGGAGTACGTAAACAATACTTTAAGGGAATTTTTAAGCAGTAAGGGTATAAAAATACAGTATACAGCGGGGTACTCACCAGAGCAAAATGGGGTTGCCGAGAGAAAAAATAGGTCGTTAGTCGAGATGGCTAGATGTATGTTAATTGATGCGGATTTATCAAAGAAATTTTGGGGTGAAGCAATAGTTACAAATTATCTGCAAAATCGACTACCTACCAAATTTTTGAGCTATGGCACAAAGTTAAACCTGACGTGTCGACTTTGCAAATATTTGGATCAAAAGTTTTTAGTCACATCCCAAAAGAACAAATTAAAAATAAATTTGATGAAAAAGTGGAACCACTAGTGTTTGTGGGGTATTCTACTGAATCTAAAGCATATAGGTTGTTAGATATAGATACAGGGCATTTAAAAATTAGTCGCAGTGTAGTGTGTCCTGAAAGAAATATATGTATGTATAAGTTTAAAATTGAAAAAGTATCTATTGAGTTGGAAAAAGAACAAGACAATGTAGAGACAAACGATACCTACGCTGGCGATGCACAGGAAGATGCATTTACAGATCTTAAAAATAATAATGAGGAAACAGAAAGTGCTTCGGAGAAATCTAGCACACATGACAGTTTGAGTACACAACAATCTTATGACAGTGATGGCAGCTATCAACCAAGCAAATGCGAGCTTGAGACAGAGGACGGAGACGGTCGAGGTAAATCAAGTAGGATAAATAAAGGTGTTCCACCTGAGTGCTATACAGCAAAACTTGTTGAACTAGGGAAAATAGAGCCGAAACATGTTCAGGAAGCTCTTAAGGGAAACAATAGCGAAAAATGGAAAAAAGCCATGGAAGAGGAAATCAAATCACTACAAGATAACAAAACATGGGATTTAGTACATCGACCAGAAGGAAAGAACATAGTGTCATGTAAATTGGTATTTAAACTAAAGACAAGTGAAGATAAGATATCAAACAAGTACAAGGCACGATTGATTGCAAGAGGCTTCAGCCAGAAATTTGGAGTGGATTACGATCAAGTGTTTGCACCTGTAGTTCGGCAAGCAACTTTTAGAATACTGTTAACAGAGGCGTGGAATCAAAAACTCATGATAAAACATTTAGACGCTAAGACAGCGTTTTTAAATGGGGAACTAACAGAAGAAATCTACATGGAACAACCTGAAGGATTTGAAGAAAGAAACAAAAATTTTGTTTGTAAATTGAACAAGAGTCTCTATGGGTTAAAACAGTCTGCTAGAACTTGGAACCAGAAACTCGATGAAGTTTTGACAAAAGATGAATTTCGTAAGAGTAATGTTGATTCATGTTTGTATATAAAGACTATAGAAAATCAGGGGGGTTTACGTAATAATATATGTAGACGATATATTGATTGCAGCAAAAGATATAAGAGTTATTGACTTGTTTGAAGAAAAACTTAAAGATCATTTTGCGATAACAAGTTTGGGGCTACTGAAAAATTATTTGGGCATAAAGATTGCAAGGAACGATCAACGTCTACATCAAGCAGAGTATATAGATAAGCTGTTAAGCAAATTCGGAATGAAAGACTCAAAAGAATCAAATATTCCATTGGATATTGGATATTATAAGCTTGATCGACAAAAACCTATGAAAAATAGTGAAATGTACCAACAATTGATCGGCGGATTATTATATGTTGCAATAAATACAAGACCAGATATATCAGCTAGTGTGTATATTAAGTCAACACAATAAAGATCCAAGAGAAGTTGACCGGAATGAAGCAAAAAGAGTGTTAAGATATTTAAAGAAAACTAGATATAAAAAGTTAATATTAGGAGAAGAATGTGGTGAAACAGTGTATTATATGGGTATGCAGGCGCTGATTGGGCGGAAAATAAAGAAGATAGAAATCTAATAGTGGATACATATTCATATTTAGGGATGCATTAATTGGGGTTGTAGAAAGCAGAGCTGCGTATCATTATCATCTACAGAAACCGAGTACATAGCAGCTGAAGGATGTCAAGAAGCAATTTGGTTAAAACAAGCAATAAAAGAGTTTTCAGATTTGGAACCGAAGGTAGTTATGTAATTCAGCCATCGGACAAAGCATGTTGATACAAAGTACCACTTTGTTAAGGAATTGCATCAAAACAAAACTATTGACTTTGAGTATTGTCCGACGGAAAACATGATAGCTGACATATTGACCAAGCCACTAGGTAAAATTAAGTTAGAATATTTAATCCCTAAGGGTGGTCTGTTTAACTAACAAATAATTATAAATTGTTGCGGGAGGGTATTGGAATCTTAATCTTATATTCAACCAGAATTATTAACACATAAAAGTAACAGTCTTTATGCGGTGCGGAAACATAGTCCTTTATCTGTTATTGATTCGGGGAATAAAATGAGTGCCTAGCACGTAGCAGTTGGGATATTGTTTTCATTCTTACTTAAGCATATTGTTATTTAGTCTGGAATTTTATAACGTTGAGAAAACACACAATATTAATTTCTTTTCTAAAACTTGTTAAATACGTGTTCCAAATATAATCATATTTAGTTAAATTGTATCTTTTATTATATCCTAACTACAACAGCAAAATGCGTGGGTTAAGAGCCTCTTAACTCACGGACGTAGATAAAATAACTTTACAACATTACATTTTATAAGAATAAAATACGGGCAATTACATGTCATTTTGAACCAACAAAAATATCACCGACTTCAAGTGACAATATATCCGGCCACTGCTATTGTCCGTATATTTCAAGATTCAATTTTTTGTTTGGTTAATAGTATTAAATTGGCTTTGTCCACATATCGTCTTATTTTGGCACCCACTATAAAAAGAGTTCATATAAATAGCAGTAATAATATCATTTTAGTTTGGATTATATTGTTGAAGACTGAATTCAGAAAGAGTATCAGTATTCAAAAATTAATAGTTTCTATAATCTTGCAACTTAGCTACATTTTATAGGACAAAAAATAGTAAAATTAAAAAATGCTGACAAGACTTTAAATTCACACCCTCAATCATTAACAGACTTACAAAAAAGACAAATTCGCATTAGTATACTTAAGAGCCAAAAACTCAATTTAATGCAAATTTTGCAAATTCCACTCCACTCCACGCACGTACCCTATTGTTTTCCAAGATATTCGGCAACCCATCATCCTGTAATTTCTTTTCCACTGCTAAATTCCTTGACAACGGTTTGGGAGGCCGGCCAAGAACGGGCGACTCAGCCATATTTGCAAAATTCGTTGACCCTCCAGAAATCCTGTCAAAATTTTCCAGACTACAAGGAATAGAAGGAGTTGAACCATACCTCGATTGGCCATGGAATAATCCTGTAGCAGAGAGAGGTCTAGCTATGCTGTAAGTCGGTTCCGATTGAGCTGGGACAACTGCTGTTCCAAATATGCAATAACTATTTTGCTCGAGACTTGAATGCATGGTCGGAACAATATATACATTTTGAGCTAAAAAAATTACGCCAATATATCGTCAAAAATATGAGTGGAAATTAAACAATTATTAGTGGTTGTTACAAATAGTTTAGTGTTGCAAATTGTTTTTTAAATCATGACAAGTAAAACATAACACTATAAGTTTCATTAGTTAATACTTCGCCACAAATGTCATCCTCCAATTTTTATTTAAAAAAAAAAACACTCACCTTATATACAACAAAATGGAATCACGGAAACAACTATTCCTCTGGCTAATACCACGACGGGCATTAGTGCCTTGGGTGTTCACATATCTGGTTGTTTTTAGGATTATTGTGAAACGAAAATGGTATTGTTAGAGAGACAGCTTATTGAAGTTTTGATATAAGAAGCCAAAGCGAACTTTGTGCATTATTTAATTCAAAATATCCTCAAAACCGAATTTCACAATGAACAATTAGTAGGATCAAAATACAAGAGTTCTAACCACACTACACCATAGCTTGTTACGTTCGGGACGCGCGTTTCGCTAACCAAGTTAGCATCATCAACAGATGATATAAAATAAAGTAACTTATCCTAACCGAGACTATTTATAGATAAATGTGGTCACACATGGTTGCGCCCGACTGCACCTCTGTCTTTATTTAGTGCTTTCTTACCACATTTAACTATTTCTATATTCTCAAATGCATCCAATAATCTATTATTAGATACATTTTTAATCAACTTAAGATTATTTATTCCTATTTGGTGATTGTTTTCCAAAGCATGTTGGGCAACGCTTGAATTTTCTGTTCTTCCGTATCTTAAATGTGCCATGTGTTCTTTAAAACGAATGTTTATGGAGCGTTTAGTTTGCCTAACATATTTTAGATCCCAGTCAATACGGCTAATTTCATAGATGCCACTCCTCTTCTTCTAGTCGACTTTGTTTTTAAGGTTTCCATGGAAATTTTTCAAACTGTTCTCCGTTTTGTAGGCTACTCTAAAATCTACGTTTTTAAATACTTTTTCTTGACCTTTCCTATATATGGGATCATATGGGATTACTATGAACTTATTGGGAGCCTCAGGTGCTTGAAGAGTAGTGGCATCAGTTACATTTTCTTATGCTTATGTCTATTTACTAATTTATGAACAAAATTATTATATATATATATACATATATATATATATATATATATATATCCATTATTTTTAGCTATATATTATTCGTTTCATTTCATTGTTAAAACGTTCTTTACTTAATGGAAAATTGGCTGACCTGTGAGTTAAGAAATGAAATGCTGTTATTTTGTGTTGACGGCAATGAAATGAGTCGGATGTTATATACCTATCAGTATTAGTAAATTTCCTATAAATATCAAATTCTAATTTATCGTTATTTCTAATGACTAACGTGTCGAGAAAAAGTAATTGCCCATTGTTCTCCTTTTCGTACGTAAAATTAATGGAAGGATATTTATTGTTTAATGTTTCTAAGGATGTGTCCAAATTTTCTGTTTTAGTATCAAAAATAGCAAATATATCGTCTACGTATCTATACCACACTCTTCGGAAATACTTGAGTTCTTTTTTGAATTGGGTTTCTAATCTACCCATAAACAAATTTGCAAGGAACGGAGATAAGCAATTGCATATCGCTGTTCCCTCAAGTTATTTATAATATTTATTGTTGAACTGAAAAAAAATTTGATTCATATATAATTTTGTGAGAAGTAAATATTCATCAATAATTTCTTTCTTTAAATTATTGATTTCAAGTATTTCCTTAAGGTAATCTAAAGCTAAACGTATGGGTACAATAGGATACAATGAACTTACATCAAAAGATATTAAAATTTCACCTTCTTTTAAGTGAACATTCTTAATTTTATCTAAGAATTCTAACGAGTTAGTAACCTCAAAGTTATCGTACGAGATATTTAATTTGCTGAATTCTTCTACTAACCATTTTGAAATATTGTACGTTGGTGACCCAACAGCTGAAACAATAGGTCTCATTAACTTCCCAGATTTATGGATTTTGGGAAGGCAATACAGTTTAGATAACTGTGGGTTACTATGTGTTAGTTTAAATTTTAGTTTATCGGACACAAGGTTTTTACACTGTTTAAAGGTATTTTTTACTTCTGTTATCATTTTTGATAACGCAATTAAATCGTAGGGACCAGTTTGAATCAAATTGTCTCCTCTGACAAGATAATCCGTTTTGTCTAGTATAACAACCTTATTTCCTTTGTCAGCTTTTAAATAAAAACATTCTTTTTTCTTCAGTGCCTGGATAACTTTAGTATTTTTACGAGAAACATATTTTCACTTGTTGTTAACTATGTTTTTTGAGATTTGATTTCTGCAAGCCTCTCTAATGAATCCCTTAGTTGACTCTGACACATACTGAATAGAACTTTCGATATTCGCTATAATAGTTGGTAAACTATTTTTACTGCAGGCTCTGCAAATTTTAAACCTTTATTCAAAAGGGCGATTTCTCTATTATCAAAGGACTGAGAAGAAAGGTTTTCTACAATGTTCTCGACTTCCGAAGAAATTTGTTTTTGTGGTTTCAACTTTCACAGTTTGTTTTTCAATGAACATATTTTCTTTAAATATTTGGCATCGATAACTACGAACATTTTTCTTTGGAAATCTAACCATTGTTCAAATTCTAAATTACTAAGTTTATAAGTGAGTTTTTTTAAATAATCCGTATTATCCAATTTCAAGCATACTTCGTTTGCTATACAGATTTTTAATTTCTAAATCTAGCCACTTTTATTTGGCAAAAGATTCAACCTTACCAGTAACGGGTGATTGTTTAGGGATCTTGACTGAAATGAATTTAGGGAAAACTGAAAAACACTTGCATGATTTTAGCAACCAGAAGGTGAAATTTTAATATCTTTTGATGTAAGTTCATTGTTTCCTAGTGTACCCATACGTTTAGGATTAGAATACCTAAAGGAAATACTTGAAGTCAATAATCTGAAGAAAGAAATTACTGATGAATATTTAGTTCTCACAAAATTATGTATGAATCAACATTTTTTTCAGTTCAACAATAAATATTATAAATAACTTGAGGGAACAGCGACGGGCAATTGCTTATCTCCGTTCCTAGGAAATTTGTTTATGGGTAGATTAGAAACCCAATTCAAAAAAGAACTCAAGTATTTCCCAAGGGTGTGGTATAGATACGTAGACGATATATTTGCTATTTTTGATACTAAAACAGAAAATTTGGACACATCCTTAGAAACATTAAACAATAAATATCCTTCCATTAATTTTACGTACGAAAAGGAGAACAATGCGATCTAAAATATGTTGGGCAAACTAAACACTCCATAAACATTCGTTTTAAAAAACACATGGCAGATTTAAGATACGGAAGAACAGAGAAGTCAAGCGTTGCCCAACATGCTTTGGAAAACAATCATCAAATAGGAATAAAAAATCTTAGGTTGATTAAAAATTTATCTAATAATAGATTATTGGATGTATTTGAGAGTAAAGAAATAGTTAAATGTGGTAAGAAAGCACTAAATAAAGACAGAGGGCTTATTCCCTATAGTCCCCTCTATTGTTTACTTGACAACGGTGCAACCAAGCGTGACCACATTTACCTATAAATAGTCTGGGTTAGGATAAGTTACTTTAGTAGAGGTTCTAGTGTTAGGACTGTTAGTAGGATAGTACATAAATTTGACGAACAAGGCGCAGCAAGGGATTTGCCTAAAAGTGATCGATCATCTATCTTAAGTGAAGATCAACAACTCGTATTTGAATGAAATTTTTCCAAATCGATAAATGGGTCTACGGGGATCAATTAAATGGCCACCAAAATCCCCGGATTTACCGCCTCTGGATTATTTTTTCTCGGGATACCTGTAAAAAAGAGTTTATACCAGAATAAACCGGTTAACATTGACAATCAAAAAGACCTAATTAGAACAGAGGTAAATAACCTAACAGCGCAAACTATGGAATTCTGTCCACGCTTTGTACCATCGCCACGAGCATGTCAAGGAGAGGGTGGAGGTAACTTCCAGCATTAATCAGGTAATTAGTAACATCTGGACAGTACTCATAAATTGATAGTGATATGATTTCCTTAAAAAATAATGCTATAATGTTCGTTAAAATAAAAAACTGACATTTATCCATTAAAAACCTTATCCAAAACTTATTAATGTTTTAATGGTATTAGATGATTTCAGCTTGTTAAGAGCTTTTCAATGAGCCTACAAGACATAGGTTGTTATTTAAAAACAAAAAGTGGGGGTGGCTGGGGGTTAGGGTGTTAAGACGAATGCCTCAATTTATCCTAAAAAGTTTAAACCTAAATCAATATACCTGACTTGTGGGTAACTTTGCATAAAGGATAATAAACTTCACAACAATCACTTTACTGTTTGCTTTAGTTTTTCTTCACCATTTAGAGATTTCTCCGTATTGAATATTGACGAAATAAATAAGTAAATATTTTCAACACCACAGAATCATTAAGAAAAGCAATAATTCTCCAAAGAATAGCATTCGAGATATCTAGAACTCTTTCTCACTTAATTTATTTTAAGAGTGATTAACTAGGAAAATTGGTTTCAGAGTATTTCTTTAAAAGAAAATAAATCGGTGGTGTAGAAATTAGAAATAAAACAACTCGATCTTTTCTCGAATGGGGCAACTCGTTAGCACTATTTGTACTTCGGCTTTTCAATTTTATGTTTTCTTAGATAGCTACTCTAGTTTCAATTTAATTAGGAGTTAGGAGCACGATTTTTTAGCTGCAAAAAAGTAAGAGAAAATTATCTCTAAGGAATTAAGGGAATCTACAGAAAATGTAAGTTAATTTTGGATTTGACTATATGCTGCGGAAAACTACACAATTCAAACGAAACGTCACCCTATAACAAGTAGAATTATTCATTAAGTAGATACAGTAAAAGAAAATGTTACTTAGCCATATTAAAAACAACGGCTTTATCGTAAGTAAAAAAACATCGGAAGTTGGTAATAAATAAAATGCGATTGCACTGTTACCCCATAAACTCTAATCCGAAAAAATCGATGTTTTTGTCACGTCGATATCTTGCACCCATCCCTACGTTAATCATACTCGTTTAGAGATTTGCGCGCATTACACCAGTCCGCCTCACGTATCTCATAACATTTAATTAGCTTCTGCTCAGTAATCAGTGATGGGAAATCCGGATCTTTTTAAAGATCTGGGTCAGTGGATCTGGGTCAGTTTAAAGACCCGGATCAGTGATCCGGGTCTCGGATCTCTTTAAATTCATTGAAATAGGCGGGCCATATTCGTCATATTGGGCATTGGATATGTATGCGTAGCTCCATCCATCTGAAAACTTCGTAAGCATGCAACATCGGTTTTATAGACAGCATTGTCCGAACATTTTTTTAGTTTTTCGCGGGGAGTAAGATGAGTTGCGCCCTCTCCAGTCTATAGTTTTTGGTTCAGAAACTTGTATGTGATTTACAGGGAAACGTTTTAAGTGAAATAGTGTATTAATATTTTTTCAAGATTTTTTAACCAAATTTGTCCTATACACCCTGGAAGATTAAATGTTTTCCCGTTAGGATTAATGTGCTTATGCCTTGATTTTATTCTTCAATTCCCTTTTCATACTCATTTTAGAAATAAAAGTGCTGATGGTCGGCCCGAACGGCACATTATGCTGTTCCTTTGTGTTTGGTTGCCTATCCAAAGTAATAAGTACATATTTTTAAAGATATTATACTTTAACTTACAAGTCTTAGTGTATGTAGTTATTTTGAAGTTGAAGTTTTTTATGTTTCCTTTTGTATTTATTTATTTATTTATTTACTAATTTAATAATTTATTTCTCAGAAAATCAATTTTACAAACATGAACTATGGTTTGACTTGTTAAATTTAGATTTTTAATATTATTTATAATGCTTTTTATTAACTATCATCCTATTATCACTAATTATAAGGCCATCTGAACTTCAATATACACACGCACTAAAAAAGTAGAGATTTAAATATATTATCTAATCCACGCAACATAAATATAGGTTTTAAAGAACTGGTGTAATATGATGCTTTTACAATGATTTACGAAGTCAACAAGCCAATCAACCCCAAATTAAATTTTCACATGAGATTCGGGCTATACAGAAATTCATATTTCATATTCATTTCATTCATATTCAGCATTCAACATGCTAATGACCCACCGACCCATCCACCTCCATCCCGTTCTTCTTTTCAATCAGACCGGTTTGAAAAACGCGCTATATCGGTCGTCGGTTCCTCGGTTCAGTTTTCGACCCGAGACCCACAAACGATGATGATGCATTGAATGAACCGAAGAACTAACTGAACCATTGACAAACACAACTGAACGCTTCATTTTGCTTTGTTCAAAGATCCGTGATCCGGTTCGCAATATTTTCAAGACACGGCTCCCGTGGATCAGTATAAAGATCCGGATCTCAGATCCGGATCAGTCGTGAGCGACACATCTGTATCAGTAATGCTCAGCTGTTTATTTAGTGTACTTTACAGTGGATGCCGCCGCTTCGTGCCATGATCAGTGTTGTGTTGATTTTTTAAGAAGTTCTAGTTCACATATGTATGTATATTTTATTTGTTTGTTTAGATAACTTTTTGCATTTTTACTTCCCTCGTAAAAGGGTGGTATTGTAATCGTGAAAAAATCACCCTCCGAGATTTTCCAGATCTTCACGTTTCAGGGTCCCTAGATGTCGAAAAACATGTTTTCTGAATTCCGTCGGACTGTCTGTCTGTTTTTTCGCGGCATAGCTAAAAACTACTTACCCGATTGACCTGGTAAGATTTTGGTAAAAATCCAATATAGCAAAACAAAATAGCGGCCTAGTGAAATGTTAAAAAAATTATTATTAAAAAACTACTTATTCACTTATCTCAAATTTTGCGTTAAGTAAGATGACGGAACAAAATGGCGACTTGATAAAATATTTAAAAATTCAGCCTGAACAAACTACTTAACGGATGTATTCCAAATTGTGGTACTAATTCAAGATGGCCGAACAAAATGGAGGTCAAATAAAATGTTTGGAATCGTGAAAAAATCACCCTCCCAGGTTTTACATATCTTTACGTTTTAGCGTCCTTAGATGCCGAAAAACGTGTTTTATCAATTCTATCGGTCCGTCTGTCGGTCTGTCTGTTAGTTCGCGGCATAGCTTAAAGACTACTTATCCGATTGTCTTCAAATTTTGATCAAATTAAAGAGTCATATGGTGATGACATGGTAATATTGTGGTAAAAATTCAATATGAAACGATAAAAAAATAATTATTAAAAAACTACTTATCCAATTTATCTCAAATTTCGCACAAACATCAAAGTATTATTCTGGAATCAACTGGTAAAATGCTGGTACGACTCCAAGACGGTGGAAGAAAATGGCGTGTTAATAAAATATTTAAACATTCTGCCTGAAAAAACTTCTTAATCGGTTGATTTCAAGCTGTGTGGCATAGGGTTCAACTAGTAAAATTGTGGTACTAATTCAAGATGGCCGAACAAAATGTTTGTAATCGTGAAAAAAAACATTCTCGCATGTTTTACATATCTTCACGTTTTAGCGTCCCCCCTTTATCAATTCCGTCGTCGGTCCGTCTGTCTGTCAGTTCGTGGCATAGCTTAAAAACTACTTTAATTTTAGTCGAAAATTAAGGGTCATATGGGGATGAGCTGGTAATCTTTTGGTAAAAATCCAATATAGCAAAACAAAAGGGCGACATAGTAAAATTAAAAAAAAAATTATTATTAAAAAACTACTCATCCAATGTATCTCAAATTTTGTACAAACATCAAAGTATTATGTTGGAATCAACTGGTAAAATTTTGGTACGATTCTAATATGGCGGAACAAAATGGCGGCTTAAAATAAGTGCGGGAAAAAGGCAGTCAGTCGCAAGTGAGGATAATCTTTAATGTGTGCACCGATTTATCGCTCTAGTAGAAATATAATTTTACCTAGTTTACCTCCTTAATATACACGCACTTCAAGCAATTTTTTTTTTCTTTTTTTTTTTACCGTATCGGAATCGAAACTCGGTTTACATTCCATCTCCACAAAAACAATTTATCATGTATCTATGGAACATTTTATTAGGTTGTTTTTTGCTATTGGGAATATGATAAATAATTCAAGAACATTTTATATTTTATTATTAGTATTATTGGTACTTTAGATATAGGAGATTTTTCAGATCTACTTTAGTTTTTTTTTCCTTTCATTTGTCTAACTCGACAAAATATGAGCGTACTTAATTCAGATATATTCTTACTTGGCATTTTTTAATTTATTTGAAAGAGAATGAAATGAGTATAAATTCGTTATTAGGTTGCGAATAATATTCTATTAAAATGTGAGATTTTTAATTATTACCTTCCTTCGTTATGTCTATTTCACTTTCCCTAGAACCCATCTTAATTAATTTGAATAATAATAAGTGCCATTCCTGCAACAAAAGCATAATAATTGTAAAACAAACATGTTCAAAGCCTGCTTAGAGCCGAATGACTATGGAGCTCACGTAGGGACATTTAAACTTATTTATTATTTACCAGGTTATGGAAATTATTGTTTGACGCCATCTTTTCCAATAATTTGACACTTAAAAGTTTGAGTTACACATATTCCGATAAAATCTGGGGACATGACTTACAACAATATACAAAAATTTAGTATTGCTGCGTCGGAACTATATTTTAGAAAGTGCCCTATTTAAGTGGAGTAGGTTGTGTTTTGATTGATTGTATATAGAGTAATATAGTTATGGATTGTAGTAGTAAACTCAGTTTTTCTCATTTTAATGTGCGCTCTTTGTTGTCAAAATTTGATAAATTTTCGGACGAGCAATATGATGTAGTGGGTCTGTCGGAAACCTGGTTACGTTCCTATTTTCCTGATGATTTTATTTCTATTCCTGATTATCATTTATTTAGACATGACCGCGACACACGTGGAGGAGCTATTTATGCAAAAAAATTTCTAAAACCTAAACTTGTAAGTTTAACAAATCTGGTTAAGCCTGAAAATAGGCGCAAAAAAATTGTGCCTTGAATTATATAGACCGACCGCGCTAAATTTGAATAATTACATGGATGACCTGGAAAACATATTGGTTGAGTTGTTGCCTCAGTTTGATTTTTTGGTCTTTCGTGGGGATTTCAATTTTGATTTCGTTGACCAAACCGGCAACGGCTACAAACTTTTCTAGCCCTTGATCTAAAGAGTATAACATGGGATTTGATTTATCACTATAGTGACGTTGGTGATATGGTTAGTTTTTTAAATGCCAAAAATTAATACATTATGTGATACACATATTCCCCTTAAGACATCCAGGTTTACTAAAGCACCTGCCCCTTGGTTGACAACCAATCTGAAATTGCTTATTAAACTGAGAAGAAAGGCTCTTACTAAATAGAAAAGAACCAAAACGGAGGCTGCAAAAGATTACTACAAAACACTTAGAAATTACGTCACCACTGGAGTGCGACATGAAAAGAGCGCCTTTTTAAACCATACAAACTGAGCTACTCAGCTCATAATATAAGAAATGCTGAGGTCTTCAATAATTTCTTTATAGATAGTGTCCCAGATACCACGGTTGCTGACGGAAATGTCTTATTGCAGTCATTTCAAGAAGGGTTATGTGTAGGCGTGCTTGGTAGATTTTCTTTCAGCGAAGTAACTGAACGACAAGTTGAGCAGATTATTTCACGGATGCATGTCAAGGGGGTGGATGGCTTTGACATAAAGATGCTGAGTCTTTTTATTTCTTGCCTTATACCTCACAGTACTTCCACAATTAATCAATGTATTTTGACAAAAAAGTTTCTAACTATCGGGAAGCATGCCAGTGTAATACCTGTTCAAAAAATCAGCAAACCGGATTCTACTTCTGATTTCCGACCAATAAGTATACTTTGTTGTTTGTCAAAAGTTCTGGAAAAGATTATTAACAATCAACTAAAAATACATTTATTCAGCTTTTAGTTTAACTCTCTTGGATAAGCCTCCATGGCTTATTACTAAAGAAAGTGCGATATTTCGGCTTGGGTCCCGAGGCAATTCAATGTATGAATAGTTATTTAAATGGAAGAAGTCAGAGGGTGGTTTTGGGTGCTGAAGTCTCTAACTTTCGGGCAGTCACTAGGGGTGTACCGCAAGGGAGCGTTCTGGGTCCCTTGTTGTTTTCTGTGTACACTGCTGACTTTTCATCTTATCTGAATTATTGTCTCTCTCATCAATATGCCGACGACGTGCAACTTTATTGCTCATTTGCAAAGATCTGCACACAGTATTCGGTCACATAAATAATGACTTGGAAATCATTTCTGAAGTTTCTTTCGCACATGGTCCACTTCTAAACAATAATAAAACCAAGCTTCTAATATTTGGTCGTGATAAAGAATGTATTGAGAATAATATTAATTTCTGTCTCTACCTGAATAATGTTAAACTAACTGCTACCAATGTTTGCAAGAACCTTGGGCTTTTAGTGGATACTAGTCCGCGATTTGATGACCACGTCGCCTCTTTGATTCAAAAATCAATTGCTAAGTTGAAACTTCTTTATATTTACAGGGATATTCTTTCGACCAATGTAAGATTAAGAGTGTGTGACAGCCTTATTCTGTCACATTTGGGTTATACCGATATAGTCTATTGGTCTTTTCTTACGCAAAGAAATAAAACCATCCTTCAAAGAATTCAAAACTCCTGCATTAGATTTTCATACCGACTTCGTAAGTTTGACCACATATCAGATCATTTTGGGAGATCCAAATGGCTAAATCTTTCCGAAAGGTATGAACTACGTCTCGCATGTTTAGTGTTTAAAATTTAGTTATCCAAAGAACCCACGTATCTTCTTAATAGGTTGTCAAAGGGTCAATGTCCATGTCAATGTCCATCATATCATTACACGCCATCGTGGTCTGTATCAGATTCCCAGGCACAGCACCGCTGCTTTTCAGCGTTCATTCACGTATAATGCGACCAAGGTATATAACGCGATACCCCATAGCATCAAGGCAAGTCCGTCCGTAGATTCGTTTAAGTCAAAACTTAAATTAATTTCTCAAAGATAACATAGAGTTCTCAGTTGCTATATATTCTTAGGCGTGTCAAGCTACATTATAGTATATCACTATAGTTTTTTATTTTTATTATTACTAGTACGTTAGCATATAAATTACAAGGTTTTCATTTAAGTCTATTTCCAATTCCACTATTTCAATTGTTAATTGTATCTTATTTCTTGTAACCAATAAAAAGACATTTTGAATTTGAATTTGAACAAAATATTTAAAAATTTAGCCTGAAAAAACTACTTAATGGATTGATTTAAAATGGTGTGCCTTAACTGTGGTATAGGGGTCAAATAGTAAAATTGTGGCACTAATTCAAGATGACTGAACAAAATGGAGGCCAAATAAAATATTTGTAATTGTAAAAGAAATCTCCCTCACAGTGTTTACACATTTTCACGTTTTAGCGTCCCTAGATGCCAGAAAATACTGTTTTATCAATTCCGTCGGTCCGCCTGTTAGTTTGCGGCATAGCTTAAAAACTACTTACCAGATTGACCAATTTTAGTTAAAAATGAAGGGTCAAAAATCTAATATGGCGGAACAATGTTAAAAAACGTATAACTAAACGACTAAGTATCCAATTTACCTCAAATTTTGCACAAAAATCTATACTGAACTGAACTGTTAACATTTTGAAATGAATCCAAGATAGCAAAACAAATAGCGGCCTAATAAAATATTGCAAACATAAGCCTGAAAATACTACTTAATAAATTAATTTTAATTTTTGTGCAAGAATTAAGTGTGACATAGGGATAAACTGGTAAAGTTGTGAAATAAATAGGCGCCCAAATAACATTTTAAAAAATCAACGTAAAAACATCTTGTTTAATTGATAGATTCTGTCTGCGCCACTGATCGGGACTTATCCACAGCATATTATTAAACTTCTAGAGATGCATCCAAGCATAATCCTTATGTAAGAACACACCAGTGTAAAGCATCTAATTTGAATCATGATTAAAACAAAATTAGTATTCCCTATTTTAGATTAGAATCGTTTTCGGTTTTGTTTAAACTAAAACAAAATCCGTATTTATATGACACGGTACAGAATAATTGAAAATAAAGCTTCACAAAATTCTGACAAAATTAATTAAACTTGCGAACTATAGCATGTAGCCTAACTTGACATTAAAATCAACAGACCAGCTCTCTATTAAACAGAATTCAAAGGAAAATTTTAATCTGATTGAATCATAATTTAATACACAAACAAAGGGTATGTTTTGAAAATATTGTAATGCTAGTTAAAGGTTTATTGTAAAGTAACATGTTGATGAAAAAACTATTATGAAACCATTATGAATAATTTGTTGTTACAATAAATTGTTTAATTTTCACTTCCCTGTATAACATAATCGCAAAACTGTTCGAAAAATATAAGTTTGATTTCTAACGTTTTTAGAGTCACTAAAAAAAATTTTTTATTTGAAAATTCAGCCTGAAAAACTACTTAATGGATTGATTTCAAGTGTAATGCAATAATTAATTTTAGTATAAAGATGAACTAGTAAAATTGTGGTACGGTCAACCGGAACAAAATGGTGGCCAAATAAAATGTTATTAATCATGAAAAAATCACCAGATGTTTACATATCTTCATGTCTTAGCGTTCCCAGATACCAAAAAAATACATCTTTTATCCGTCGGTCTGTCAGGTATGACGTGCCAAAATGAAAATAATTCTATCCAAACTCCAGAACAACTATGACTTGCTTATAACATACGAAAAATAAGACGAATAACAAGAAAATTTTAGTCAGGAAACAATTTAAAGAGCTTATTGAATAAATCCCCGGTAGTACGGAAGTCCCCTTACGGTTTGTCCCCTCCCCCTCCTTCAGCATTTATTTTATTTATGTTTTAAGCAAATGGCGCGATTGAGGCGAATCTGGTCAGAAAACCTTTCATTACTAAATAAGAAGGCCTTGGATAACAAATATTTCATGTCGTTGACAGTGATCTACGTGCCGTCAACATGAACAAAGTTTTAGAAAATCTATCCAGTTGTGAAATACGGTCGGTAATTAAGTATTTAAATGTAAAAAATGTTCGACCAGAGGAGATTTTTCGGCAAATTTGTGATATTTATGGCGAAAATGTAAGTGAAGGTATGGTAAGGACCATAAAAAATAAGCGACCAAATCTTCTTAGTTCCGGAATTGTTTTGTTGCATAAGAACGCACTCACACAGCCGGTTCCACACAACAACTTTTGAAGACATTTAAATAGGAAATTTTTGATCATCCACTCTACATCCCCGACCCTGCGCCTAGAGATTTTATACAGCAAAATTATACAAAAGCTGGTGACACACTACGATAAATATCTGAATCTAAATAGCGAATATGTTGAGAAGTAGTTTCTCTGACCAATCTGAACTTAGATTCGCTTTTTTAATAATGACAGCTAATCATTTACTTGTATTCACACCAGTTTTATGGTAAGATTTTTTTCTTCGATGTGAAATATTGAAAGAATGGTTAGAGAAAATAAATTACATGTAGGAATGTATAATGTTGAAATCCGGAGATTATGAGGATCCAATGAAAACATTATAAATGCGGTGTTCCAATTAAAAAAACAAATGTTGAAATTTGTTTACAGATTTGCGATGTCTATGTATTTATTTTGATATCCTGGCTGTTCAGGAAAAACCCAAGCACTTATAAATTTATAAAGTTTTTATCTATCTTTATCCCTAAAAAAGCTGTAAGGGGCGCAAAATATAAGAGAACACCCTGTATATTGACCAAATTAAAAGACTTCTGAAAAAAGTGGAATTAACCGAGTATATCGATACTAGGGTAGCAACCCTAGTATCAATATATTCGTATTTCGTATGAATATTTCACGTTTCATGTTCAAATTTGCAAATCCGACAAATAAATTTTACTCTTATTATATCCTATATATAAAAAAACTTTTACTTTTATTTTGATTTATTTAACTGAATTATTAAGTAGACAAAGAGTAAAGTTTCAGAACGAGATTACTTTTATAGTTAGATTAAAGCTTTTAATTATATTTCTCTTTTAGTAATATAGTTTAAAAGCATATTCGCTGAGTTAAATCTAGTTTTATAACTTTTAACTCATAGAGTTTCAAAACCTGAGGGACTGAGAAATAAAAATAAATCTATCGAAAGACTAAAGAGAACCCAAATAACAATTTTTCAGAAAATTGAGTTCATCTAACCGGTTCTTTTTTTAAGTCATAGAATACATTCGAAATTCAATTTACCTCTTCGGAAATATATGTCTTTTTCTTTTTTAATAAAACAGAAATTAATGTTTAGCTCCTGGTTTGAGCAGAACACATACACACACCCCCACAAAACACCATTTAAATAAGTATCAGTGGTCAAATACCATTAGAATGTCCATGAAATGTTTTAAAAAACTAATTATCCAATTTAATTCAAATTTTGCACAAAATTAAGTGTTAGATAGAACTGGTAATATTTTGATACGAATCCAAGATGGCAAGGCAAAATTGGGGCCTAATAAAATATTTAAAAAATCAACCCGAAAAAAATACTTATTAGATTGATTTCGAGCATTAAGTGTTATATAGAGGTACAGTGGTAAAATTGTGGTACGAATTTAAGATGACGGGACAAAACGGCGGACTTTAAAAAAAATCAGTGTATAAACAATTTATTTTAAATTATGTCTAAAAATCAAGTGTGGCACTAATCCAATATGGTGGTACAAAATGGCGCCCAATAAAATTGTGCGGATCTAAATTGGGTTCCCCATCACTATTCCTCTCTATTCTGGTCCTAATAAAAGGAAATATATATAACGAGCCAAATTCTGGGTAAACAAATTTACCCATTTTTTAAAATTCCGAACTAATATAAAAAATCGGCAAATTTCTTTTAACAGGAACTTCACTTGTTATGAATTTTTACTTTTATTAGGAATAGTGAAGTATGAACCAATTTAGTTCAGTGCAGGGTGTCCCGTTTTCGTTTTTTTTTTAATTTTATTGTTTTATACTATTTTACAAAAAATGTTCAAATTTTAGCAATTTAATAACTCAATAATTATAATGTAAAATGTAAGTAGATTTGTAATAACTATCATAGCATTATTTATCTTACATTGTTATAATTTTAGCCTGTTGCCTTGAACAAGATTCAAAATCGGACCGAAAACTCGGTTTTATAATAAAAAGAATTATTAACCTGTTTTTCGCTGCTAACCCCGTGAATCCATCAATCTTGAAAAGTATTATTAATTGAATAAAATGAACATGTTAATATACTAAGTTACATAGAAAATAGAACACCCTCTTAAAGATATTTAATTTTGTTTATTTATTGTACAGGGTGATCAGTTAAGGGTAGCGAGCGGCCATATCTCATAAGATATTGGTCGTATAGATTTGAGAAAAAAAATCGTAATAAAAGTCGCCAAGAGAAATTGCTGAAAATTATTTTCGGGTTTGTCAAACGTCCGCTAGAGGGCGTAACAACCAACACCAAGTAGAAAAATGGGGTTTTTATAAAATTTTGCCTAATGAAAATATATCGATGATATCATTTTCATATTTAGTGACCATTTCCCTACACTTTTTGTCTAAAATGTTTTGTTCTATATATCAAAATAAAGCGGTGGGGGAAGTTTAATTGTTTTTTCAAACAAACCAAGATGTCCCCCGTTTCTTTTGACCGATTTTAGCAAACTTAGGCTCATATGAAAGAGCATAATTTTGCTGGCGTCGCTAGATGGCGTTAACTGAATTAGTAGCATATTTTTTAGTTTTTTTCAAAAAAAACAAATGTAATGGCATATTCATTTTTACGTATTTTAAAAGGGGATAAATTTCTCTATAATTTAATGAAAATAATTTATCATCTACCTTTTTTTGAATCGTTCATATTGACCAAAATATTATTTTATTTTGTTAAAAAATGGCACGCTACTGCTTTTTGTCAAAATAAAAATCATTTTCGTAATCACTTATTAGTTGCTAACGAAAAGAACCTCTTGACTTTTTTTCGTTAGACGAACGGTTTTGGATTGAAAAAATAAGATGTTGTTGGACAGTTTTATTAAGATTTTTCATTGTTAAACATCTTATTTTTTCAATCCAAAACCGTTCGTCTAACGAAAAAAAGTCAAGAGGTTCTTTTTGTTAGCAACTAATAAGTCAACTACTCATTGTGGGGGATGATATGATTAGGGGTTGTGGGCAACAGCTTAGGCAATTCTCAGAGAATTGATTAGACATTAATGTACAATATAGAACAAGAGCATCCATCGAGGACATCACCACAATTTGTAATGATTATAAAACTAAATTAACACACAACGACTTTTTGTTAGTGTTCATCGGCCCCGAAAATTGCATACAGGGAAAATCTTTCACCGTCAGCACAATCAATGATCTACTCATTATTGCCAAAAGTACAAATATGGTACTTGTTACTTCGTCATATACTGACCCAAGACGAAAGATATTGAATTCCTTTATAGCAGAACAGAACCAGAGACTAATAAGAATGATCCAGAAGCAGGAGCAAAACAGAATTAAATTGGTGAACGCAAATCATTTTCACATTAAGTATGGCAAGATGCATAGATTCACAAACTATGTCAGTAAAAGAAAACTTATGAAACACATATACATCGATCAAATGTTACCTATCATGGAGGATCAAGAAAGTTCTTTTGAGCATCGAGTTTTTCTTGAAAGACTTAACACATTAACAGAGACCAATAATAATAACATGACCCCAGACAGCATCGAGGAGGAAGGTGAAGACAGATCGCCACAGTCAGAAACTTGTGGAGTGATGGAAATACCTGATAGTAGTTTGTTTATTCGTGGAAGATCCTATACAACAGCCGACTAACAGGGCAATAAAAAGTGGTGGTTACAGTATCGAACACTCTAATATTAAGAAATCAAGAACTATTAAAAAAGATAACATTCTTGTTATGCATCTAAACGTCCAGGGTCTGTGCAAGAAGACTGACGCACTGAGTATCTTGCTGGAAGAAGGAAAAATAGACATTTTTTGTGTGTGCGAACATTGGCTAAACATCAAACAAGTCAAACTAACAAATATCGAGAATTATCGATTAGTGTCATATTTCTGTAGGCGGGAATATTCCCGCGGGGGCGTTTGTATTTACTATAGGGATGATATTACCGCACGCCAAGTTAACTATATAAAATCTGTAGAAAAAGTCTTTGAAATCTGTATATCAGAGCTTTGTATGAACATTAAAAGAACACGATCCAAACTGTTTATTGTTACTATATATCGTAGCCCAAGCGGAGACTTTGAGAGATTCATCAGCAGCCTTGACCTTTTCTTGCATGACTTCTTTGAAAAGGAAAATTATTATATAATAACTGGGGATTTCAATATTGACTTTCTCACGGATAATAAAAACAGGAAAATCTTGATTGATCTATTCACCGAGTTTAATATTAAACATTTCATAGAAAAAGCAACTAGAATCACAAGCCACAGTCAAACATGCATTGATAATGTCTTCTCAAACCTAAATATAGAAGTAACTGAAATAGGGGAATCTTTTCTATCAGACCATACTTATCAAATATTCAAAATTAATATGTGTCATGATCAAAACCACCAAATAAGTTCATATAAAAGAAAATTTAATGATTACAATGTTGCAGCTTTCAAGAGGGGCCTCGAGCGAGAGAACTGGTCTGAATTCTTTAAAACAGACGAGATCAACATATGTTTTGAGCTATTCTATGCAACTTTTAAATTTCACTACGACTCAGCCATCCCACTTATAAAAACCAAGGCCAAATCAACAAAGTGGTATACCCCGCAAATAAAGGAAATGCACAGTTTTTTATGTGAAATGGAAAGACTCAAGAAAGTATTGAATGATCCAGAATATGCAAAATGTTACACAACTTTTAAAAAACTTTACAAAGACACCATAAAGAATCATAAAAAAGACATGAATAACAAAAGAATCCTTAATGCCACCAATAAATGCAAAGAAACTTGGAAAATTATAAATAAAAACAGAAAAGACAAACCAATAAAACTTAATATAAAAAACCAACAGGGCGAGAAAATAACAAACTTAAACAATCTAGCCAATTACATCAATGAATACTTTATAAATCTATTGAACACCTCGCAAAAAGCCAAATTTCAACAATATAAATATACAAAACCTCCCAAAAACAATATTTCTACGTCCCACAACCCCACACGAAATCATAGATATAATTAACAAAACCAGCTCCAAACCTTCCCCAGGGACTGATGACATAGTGGGCACCATCCTAAGAGAGGCAAGGGAAATTATCGCTGCTCCCCTATCATTTTTAATAAATCTCTCGTTTTCAACAGGTACTTACCCAAACTCCCTAAAAGAATCCAGATGTATACCGATTTTTAAAAATAAAGGTTCCAGAGATAATATAGAAAACTACCGCCCCATATGCATGCAAAATCAGTTTTCTAAAATTTTTGAAGCTGCTTTTAATAACAGACTTGTAGATTTTCTTGAACAACAAAACATATTAAGTAATGTCCAAAATGGGTTCACAAAAAAGAAATCTACCTGTACTGCAATTCTAGAATGTGTTGAATTTATCTATCAATCCTTAAATGAAAGACAATATTCCCTTGGTCTTTTTTACGATCTAAGCCGAGCGTTTGACTCAATTGACCACAACCTTCTTCTAGAAAAACTGTATGGCATAGGTATAAGAGGAAATGCTTATGACTGGGTTTCATCATATCTCTCTGCCCGCACCCAGACTGTCATCATAGAAGGTATAAAATCGAAAACACTTGCATCAAAGCTTGGTGTTCCCCAGGGATCCGTTCTCTCTCCAACGCTCTTCATTGTTTTCATGAACAATCTAACCGATATATGCAAAACTCCTGACAGGACCATTCTATACGCAGATGACACAAACTTTCTTCTAAGGTCAACATCATTAGAGGATCTAACTGAAAAAAGCAATAATGCCTCAGAGGAACTCAACACATGGTGCGGGGACAACGGCTTGATCCTTAATACAGCCAAAACTTATTATATGCGATTTCTCACAAAAAATCAAATAACTCAAGTTTGTCCACTTATAAAAGTGGGAAAAAAGTCAATTGAATCTATTGACAAGATTAACTTCCTAGGCATTACTCTAGATCACAAACTTACATGGGAAGCACATATAGACTTGGTCTGCTCAAAACTCAGCAGCATGTGCTATCTTATAAGATTTATAAGAGATACTGTCACGCCAGGTGTTCTGAGAATGCTTTACTTTGGATAGGTGGAGTCTGTTCTTAGGTATGGTCTGATATTCTGGGGCTCATCGACTTACTTCAATAAAGCTTTTACTATGCAGAAAAAAGTTGTCAGATGCATAAATAATTCCCACCCACATCAAAGTTGCCGACATATATTCAAGAGAGACAGTATCCTCACCCTACCATGTCTCTACATTTTTAATCTGGTCTGTTATATTAAGGAAAATGAGAATACATTCCTAAAAAACTCAGATGTTCATACTTACTCAGTCCGTGAACGACAAAATATTTATCAGCCATTCTCCAGGTTAAAACTGGGACAAAACTCTCCATCTTATATGGGAATAAAATGTTTCAACAAGCTTAAAAGAACCCATAGCAATACAAAAAATTTTACTAAAGCTGTAAAAAACTATCTGCTGGAAAATGCTTTTTACTCTGTGAGTTTCTTAATTCTCCGCAATGAGCACTGAACTTTGGGTCGTTTAGCGAAAATAAATCAAATTTATTATTGTATTATTTATGTTATGGTTGTATTTTGTTCTCAAAAGTCAAAGTCAAAATAAGCTGGATTGAAATGATTTGATAGAGTTTGCGATTGTCCGAGCTAAACTGTGTTAGTATCTCCTCGTGATCTTGTAATGTATTATACCGTATTTTATTTTATTACAATTATGTTAGTGCAGTTGTCAATTCTACTTAGTATGTAAGCTTTACTTTATGACTAGTGGGATAAATTAATGTATACTATGTATGTATTAGTTTTGTGCACGAATAATGAAATAAAAAATAAAAATATCAACGGTTCAAAAAAAGGTAGATGATAAATTATTTTCATTAAATTATAGAGAAATTTATCCCCTTTTAAAATATGTAAAAATGAATATACCATTACATTTTTTTTTTGAAAAAACTAAAAAATATGCTACTAATTCAGTTAACGCCATCTAGCGACGCCAGCAAAAATGCAAAACCAAATAAGCGTTTTGTAGTGCAAATTATGCTCTTTCATATGAACCTAAGTTTGCTAAAATCGGTCAAAAGAAACGGAAGACATCTTGGTTTGTTTGAAAAAACAATTGAACTTCCCCCACCGCTTTATTTTGATATATAGAACAAAACATTTTAGACAAAAAGTGTAGGGAAATGGTCACTAAATATGAAAATGATATCATCGATATATTTTCATTAGGCAAAATTCTATAAAAACCCCATTTTTCTACTTGGTGTTGGTTGTTACGCCCTCTAGCGGACGTTTGACAAACTCGAAAATAATTTTCAGCAATTGGTCTTGGCGACTTTTATTATGATTTTATTTTTCTCAAATCTATACGACCAATATCTTATGAGATATGGCCGCTCGCTACCCTTAACTGATCACCCTGTACACAAATGTAGGTTACAAAAAGACGTTAGTGATGATGATGAAATTTTAGATGAAACTATTAGCTGGTTTTCTAGTATTTTTTAATAATTTGTTGGAACACTTCGATGTTGTATTTCATTCGTTAAGTCGTCTTGGCATCGACCAGATGAGATGCAGTATTTCATCCCATGCTAACTGAACCTGATGTCGAATTGGGAGTTGTTGAAGTAGTCCAAAGTTAACCGAACAACATGCGGACAGGCATTGTCTGCCTCCACAATTTCTTCAATATAGCATTGTGCTGTCATATTACCTCTAACAGATACTAGAGGTGACCTGCTACCATATGCGATTGTGCCTACAACCGGATGTAAATGCCGTGCCTCTCGATAAAAAACTGTGGATTCCGCCTTTCTTCACGGAGCCTTCTCACTCGGGCTCGACCATCGTGCATTCCTAAACAGAAGCGTGACTCACCACTCAAAACTATGGCATTCTATTTTCAGCCCCATCCCTGTCGGGCTTTGCACCACTCTAGACGTCGTCGGTATTCAGGAGTCAAACGTAACACCCAATGGGGTCGAAAAGAAAAATGTCAGAAGGACCGTATTAGCCGGTAAACAGTTGGGATGGAGATGAGCCTTCCGTGTTCTGCAAACCATTGGTTGGCAATTGCACGCGAAGTGGCGAAACGGTCGGGTAGAGCTAATGGCCTTAAACGGCGATCTTCACGTTCTGTTGTTAATCTTTGACGTCCTGTACCTCTGGCACAATGCTCGCGATATTCTTGAAGGTAGGCTCGATGACAATTTGCAATATTACAAACACTTGCATGGAGTCTATCAGCAATCTCTTGAAATGACAATCCTGCCTCTCACAAACCTATAATCCGACCCCTATCAAACTCACAAAATTGTCTAATATTTGTCCGTCTACGTATCCTAGGCATTATAAGAAATTCGCATGAACACCACAAACTACTCTATAGCAATATAATTATGAAACTGTGTCATTTTCGGGTACATATCGCACTGATCGGTATTCCAACAAAAACATGCAGGGCACAAAAAATAATGTGTTGACGGCATTCAGATTTTATTCATTTCTTATTCATACAATAATAAATATACATACAAACAATTAATAAAAATAAATAATTTTTCGCGGGTGTTCCATTTTCTATGTCACTTACTATAATTGTACCTCTAATACCTCTAAACAACAACAACAACAACAAAAACTAATCCTACCACTAAAGATCACTAAAATAAACAAAAAACTAAATCTATACCCTAAAGATATTGTTCGATATGATGTCCATTTACGCCTTACACAAAGCCTACATAATTTCCGTATTCTTCTTAAGGCATTGAAAATACTAACCGGTCGTTGTTGCATTTCATTGAATGCCCTTCTTGTGGCGTTTATTAAATCGGCTAAGGTGTCATGTCTTGTCCTATATATTTTGTTTTCTAAAGTACCCCACAAGAAGTTATCCAAAACCGAGAGATCTGGCAATCTCGCCGGCCATCTTACAGGACCATTGGTCCCTATCCATTTTCCAAGAAAATTATTTTTATAGTTTTATTCTACGGGAATTATGAGCAGGTCCTGCTGAAAATATATGTCGCGTAAATAGGTCAAAGGCAGATCATCGAATAATTCCGGTAGAATAAGTTCCAGTATTTGGAAATACCGATCTGTATCTAAGCTGCCCTGGTATATGCGATACATTATTTTTGGACCCAATATGAAACAAGAAATATTAAACCCAAACTGACCCCGTAGCACTGTGGATTCTCGCATCATAATTTTGGTCATAACTGATTTAAAATAAACTATTTATAATATCCTTCCAGTAAGCATTTTTCTAAACCAAACAATCTAGTAGGCCTAGAAAAATAAATGCATAAACAAAAGTTGCACTGTATGCTGTCAGTCAGAAGTTTGATGTCAAGGTGTTTGAAACTTGAATAAAATGTATTTTTAAAAGATTTTTTTATCTGATTTTGAATTGTTTTGTAGAAAGTAGTTACAGTGCCTACAGTTTGTTAACTATACGGATTAATTAGAGAAAGGTAAGTAAAATTTAAAAACGTTTTTTTTGTTAAAATTTAATTTGGTACGTGGCCGCAGAGCTTATTTACTGCTTACATGCGCAAGATGTATTATTATTTTTTTAAAAACACTTTCTTACATTGAAATATTGCTTTCTGTCATTCTCCGTTTTTCCAGTTTATTCGGTTTTAGATACAGTAGAGTCTGTAGAAAAAAAATATTTTAAAAACTTTTGCCCCAATTCGCCTCCAGGCAAAATTTTTAATTTTTTGATGTATGTTGTATTTAAAAAAAAATAATAAAAATAACATTATGGATTTTTTACTTATACCTATACTAGAAACGAAAGTTTCTTGTTTTATTGAGAAGGTACGATGCAAACCAAAGTCTATTAGGTGAAGTTTTCCTAGGGTTAAGCATTTTTAGATATACAGGATGTTTGCAAATTAAAGAGAGATGTTTTGAAAACTGCAAAACTCTTGTTTGAATAAAATCTGGATTAAAACTGTTCATGAGACTAGAAATAGATACCTTAATGAGAAAAATAAATAAAAAAAAATCTTACATTTTTCATTTGCTAACTGAATTCTTCTATTACAGAGTAATCCAGAGCAAGTGAAAACATGAATCTTAAAAGAATAGATGTGTTTAATTTCTGGATTGATAAAAACGGTAATCGTAAAGATAAAAATCTGCAAGTATGCCGCGAGATCTTAAATATAATGAATATCAAAAGCCCCAAGTTTGAAGAGTCTACAAAAAGAAAAATTAATGAAATTTGCGACCAGCTATCCAAAAGGTGGAAAAAAAGTAATCGTACGAAGAGTAGGTTTTTAAAACAAAACGCTAAATGGATAAATAGTACTGTTCTTCTATTCCCGCAAATGGATAACATGCAAACGCCAACAAACTTGCTGGGAAGACCCGAAAAGTCATTTTCCTCGAGTAGTGAAAGAACTAGAAGAAGAAAAATTAAGGAATTAGCAACAAGTTGCGAGCAAAATCAGTTAATTGGGGCAACAAAGCTAAGTTTAAAAAAAGACGGAAAAAGAGATGAAGTCAAACTGCTTAAAGAGAGTCTCGAAACCTCTCCTACTAGAGCCTCAAAAATAATAAGCAATTGGAATATACAGAAATCAAAGCCAATTATACCATACACAAGTGAAGAAGCACTTAGCTTGATTATTGAGACTAAGTTATCAAAAAGTGACTATTTAACCATCAGAAGAGAAGGAAAAGAAAGAAACTTTGATGTTTATCCTTCATACAAAAAAATTTTGCAGGCAAAATTATGCTGTTATCCATCTCCTGATAACATTTTGGTAACAGAGTTATCTGCAAAAATTAAGTTACAAGGGCTTTTGGACCATACTGTTTCCCGAATTATTTTATCTCAATCAGAAGTTTTCGAAAATACATCTGGACCTCTTGACTTAATTTTAATCACAAAATGGGGGTGTGACGGTAGCACAGGTCACAGTGAATACAAGCAGTTTATTGAAACTAAAAATGCTTCAGATTCAAATATTTTTTTAACTTCACTTGTACCTTTGCAATTATTTTCTTACTCAAAAATCGATTAGACTCAAAAAATAATTTATTGGCAGAACAGACCATCGTCAACGAGGTATTGTAGGCCACTTCACTTTTATTTTCAGAAAGAAACTACTGCTTTCACATTACAAGAGCAGCCTCTGTAAAAAAAGAAATTGATGAACTAAAACCTATAGAGATGAATCATAACGGTCAATTTTTATCGATCAAACACCAAATGAAAATGACGATGATTGACGGGAAGATCTGTAGTGTTATGACAGAGACATCTTCAAGCCAAGCCTGTAACATCTGTGAAGCAACACCTAAAATAATGAACAATATACAAAATGTAAAAACTAGACCAATTAACAACGAGGCCCTTGATTATGGATTATCGACTCTCCATGCGTGGATACGCTTCATGGAATATTTTTTACATCTGGCTTACAGACTAGATATCAAAAAATGGCAGGCTAGATCGCAAGAGGAAAAGAACAGTGTAAAAGAAAGAAAGAAAAATATTCAGCTTAAATTTAGAACCGAAATGGGTTTGATTATCGATAAAGTAAAAGCAGGTGGAAGTGGAACAAGTAATGATGGCAATACCAGTAGAAGATTTTTTGCTGATCCATTAGTTACCTCCAAGATATTAGAACTAGACGAAGAATGCATCAGACGTTGCTCTTGTATATTACAAGTCATGTCATCAGGTTTTGCGATAAACGAAAGTAAATTTCAGGAATATGCGGAAGAAACTGCTAATTTGCTGGTAAATAAATATCCATTTTACTATATGCCGAGCAGCGTGCATAAAGGCTTAATTCATGGTGCATCAATAATTTCGGCGGCAATACTTCCTATAGGGATCTTATCAGAAGAAGCGCAGGAATCACGTAACAAAGATCTTAAGCACTACAGAGAGCATTTTTCCAGAAAAACGTCCAGAATTGATACCAACCAAGATCTCTTAAACAGATTCCTAATCTCTTCTGATCCATTTATATCTGGATTAAGAAGTTTACCCAAGAAAAATAAACATATTTTTTTTTCTGAAGCTTTGCATCTGCTTAAGGACGATAGTTCATCACTGGCACAAAGTGAATCATCCGATTCCGAAGAGGAATAGTATTGTTAATAATTATCTTACTTACTTAATAAGTTCAACAAAATTTTTTTTGTTAATCATTATTTTACTTGCTTAATAGAGTTTAACTAATTTTTGTGGCCTATTTTTTACTGTAAAAAATTTAAATCAAACAAAAGAATATTTTGGCGTTACAATCGGGGGGAGGGGGGTGTCATTTAGTTAATTTTCTATGGTCCTACCCTTTTTTGCAAATTCTTAGGCCATACACATGTTTTAACGCTCATTCCTAAAATACTCATACATGCAAATTAGAAATAAGCCTTCCAGTCTTTTCCTCCACCCTGTATAATTTTTTGATGGTGTTTCTTTTCACACCAAATAGCGTTTGTGTCTTATACTAGTGCATTTTATCACATTCTAAAGTTTATTTTGAACAAACAATATTTTTTATCTTTTTGACCAAAATTGTTATTTCGGAGCCCACTGTGCGTAGTTCGCGAGAAAATATTCGATGCTAGTTTTCTTGGGACTAGTATCTAGAATTATGCCTATTTAATACTCCGGCGCTACTTATATATTCCTCTTCGGACCATTGTAATGGAAATTGGGTTATTCAAACAGTCGTCGAAGAAGAATCACTGGCTGTCCCTCACGATATTCGCATAGTTTTTTACTGCCTCGCATTGGGAGTATGGATCCTAGTAGTGATGAAGATTAAAAAAGCATACAGAAGAGGTATTAAAAATAATTTGTCAAGGAGTATAGTTTTGCGCCCGACTGAGGAGACCGCCGTATAAGTTTAAATAGAATAAGTACGCTAACGTTAGAAATAGGGAAATTAAAAGCACAATGTTTAATTAAAAAAAGAGGTCCAGCTGGAAGCTGTAGTTGACCCAGTAGCGAAAAAAGCACTCCTAGAGTACAGTAACGCTACCAGTGCATATTTAGTAAAATCTAGAGCACTTTTAGATGAAAGATTGCAAACCCTTGCCCCGGAAGAAAATTTAGCAAACTCAGTTTTTGCAACAGCTAATATGTCTCAAAATTTCGATTTAAAAACTGCAGCGTCCTTGTTGCCCTCTATGGATGGCACCGAGGAGGTTACAAAGCAGTTGATAGATGCTATTGAGTTGTACAGTGACTTTATTAGCAATGACGGGAAGTCGCTATTAATTAAGTATGTCTTGAAAGCTAAGTTAACGCAAAATGCGAAATTAAGATTAAAAAACTCGTATGATAATATAGAGTCGTTACTAGTAGATATGAAAAAATATTTATTAAGTAAAAAATCTGTAGCAGTCCTTTCGGCTCAAATGCATTGTGTAAAACAAGAATCCAAGACCATTGATGATTATGCTAGAGTTATTGAAACACTTTTACTGGATTTAACAATTGCCCAAGCTGACGGCGATGATGCTGTGTTACCACTTTTTCGCAATACAAACGAAAAAATCGCTATAAGTGCATTTTCGAACGGCTTAAGAAGTAGTGAGTTACGAACGCTTGTGAAAGCGCGAAATTATCAAAGTCTAAAGGACGCAGTGGTAGGCAGTTTTCTATAAAAGTCAGGGTCATTTCGCATTTTTCTAGATACTAGTTACCTGTATGTAAGTGTTGCACCAATCTGAATTTAAATGGTTTATAACCTTGTTTCCTTAAAATTTTTTGTACCCGGCTTTTTGGAACCCCAACATTCTGATGGATTCTTCTGCAAGAACTTGAAGGATCTATATCAATGGACGCCAGAACATTAACTACGCCTTCCTCGTTATAGGTTTTGCTCCGCGGCTTATTGAAGGATCCGAAATCAACTAGATTTCTTTTCATTCTGAGAAATGTAATATCACAGGGCTGTCTTCGCTCTGGATACCTACGTTTAAAACGCCAACAGCTTCATAAAAATGTATTTATTATAGTTCCGAAGCCTCGTTAACATCTTCGTTAGAATGTGTAAAGCAGAGCAACATGTCGTATTTTTCTTCATTAGAAAACGTTTGGTTTCTAGCCATCTTTTATTATAAAATTTAAAATAATTGTTACGGTTATCTAATCTAGCTTCAAAACGAACCAGAGGTTTTTGACAAGTAATTTATTTAACATGACAACAATTTTCTTTCGTTTTGTTTAAGCAATCCCAGCCCAGTGATTCGAATAGAAAAGTATATACTATTATATATTTTCGAACTGAATAATATAAAATAAAACTATACTGGGTGTCCCATTTGAAAAATTATACGTTTGTGTTATATCTCAAAAACGACAGCTCACATAAAAATCTGATCACGCCACTGGATTCTACGTGAAAAACTGTATCAGAGCTAGTTTTTACCTTTTCGATAAGTTAAACAACAACCGAAATACAAGGGGGGTCGAAAAATGCAAAATTTCCAATTTCACACTATATCTTAAAAGCGAAGGAGGCTATGAAAATTTTGTTTGAGTCATCTTTCGTTTCACCAAAACGTAGCACCATATCGCGAAAACCGGGACCCTCTATCTTCACTAATAAGAGAGAGATACCCCATAAAAGCAACGAAAACGGGATACCCTATAAATAGTCATTTAGTAACATATACTGTCTTTTCAAACATTTTATTGGGCCCCATTTTGGATTTATACCAATATTTTACCTATGCCACACTGGGTATTTAGGCATAATATAAAATAAATTGTATAAGTAGTTTTTACACTGATTTTTAAAAAATATTATTAGACCGCCACTTTGTTTTGTCATGTTGAATACCAAAATTTTACCAGTCTATTCCTATATTAGATCGAATTTTTGTAGAAAATTTAAAATCAATTGAATAAAAAAAATACGTTGATTTTTTTAAATAATATATCTGGCCGCCATTTTGTTTAGCGATCTTGAATTCATACCAGAATTTTGCCAGCTTATCTCTACATCACACTTAATTCTTTCACAAAATTTAAAATCAATCTAACAAGTAGTATTTTCAGACTGACTTTTAAAATATATTATTAGATCGCCTTTGTTTTGATATCTTAAAATGTTCAAACCCGTTTGATACGCTCTATTGGATTTTTGCCAAAATGTTTCCAAGTCATCCCTTAACGGTTGATCATAAATGTTTTTAGCGATGCCGCGAAATGACAGACAGACCGAAGGAATTAAGAAAATATGTTTTTTGACATCTAGGGAAACGAGAAGTTCTATAAAAACCTGGTAGGGTGATTTTTTTACCAATACAAACATTGTATTTAAGCGCCATTTTGGGCCACCACCTTGAATTCGTACTACAATTCTACCAGTTCATCTCTATATCACACTTAATCGTTGCGCAAAATTAGAAATCAGTCTAATAAGTACTTTTTGAGGCTGATTTTCTAATACTTTTATTAAGCCGCCATTTGGTTTCACCATCTTGGATTCGTACCAAAATTTCACCAATTCATTCCTACGTAATACTTAAATTTAAATGCCAATTGTTTCTTTTTATCTCCAGTTTGCGCATTTGAAGTAATGGCTTTAATAAAAAGACTAAAACACTCAAACTCTTGTCGCTCTGATGGTGTATCAAATAACTTACTTAAGAATTGTCATGAATATGTCTGTGATGTTTTGGCATTTCTGATCAGTTTGTCTTACGAAGAGGGGGTGTTTCCTACTAAACTAAAGTTGGCGTTAGTGATTCCAACTTTTAAAAAGAGTGACTCGAATGATTATAGTAATTATCGACCAATAAGCTTATTGTCGGCTAATATTGTGCAGGCACTTGAGTGCAAGCTATGTGTAATGAGCCTGTTTATTGATTTCTCACGCGCATTCGATATGGTAGATCAATCCTCGGGCCATTGCTTTATTTGGTTTATACTAACGACCTCATACTATATCTAGAAAAAGTGTCACTTGAGTCCTTTCCATTGTTACGCCGATCATCAAAAACCATGGCTGAAAAGGTGTATAAAGGGGTAATTCTTTGGTCAGAAAAAAATAAATTGGTTTTAAACAAAAACAAAACAAATTGTATGCAATAAGAATGGTGAGTGGCCTCTCTTACAGAGATTCATGTAAACCCGTTTTTAAATCTTTACAAATTTTAGCATTATTTGATTTGTACATACTTGAAATTTGTCTATATGCTATAAATCTTTTCTGCAGTCTACTAGAGCACCTCATCATCATGACACTCGTAGGAGACATCTTCTCTTGCCAAGTATTCATAGAACTAGTTCTTATCAGAAAAGCATATTGTTTAATGCATGTAAATTTTGTCAATATATTTAAATATATTTAAAAACAAATTAAAGAAATTACTATTGGAAAAGAACCGCTACAGTTTTTACAACTTTTTTACTACATAGGCACCTAAAGTATCAAAAAATTGGTTAGTGCGCCCATATAGTTTTGTGTGTCAAAGGAGCAACTCGACTTTGACATGCTTCGACTTGTGCATGACTGTATGTTTTGACCTTTTCTTTAGTTATTGTGATGTATTATATTTAGATTACTTTTTAACTGAAGAAATAAAAATATTATTATTATTATTATTACTTTATTTTTGTGCAAAACTTGAGGTAGATTAGTTTCAACATTTCACTGAGCCGCCATTTTCTTTTCGCGATATTAGATTTTTACCAAACGTCCATGTCGTTACCATGTCGTCCCCATACGATCCTTCATTTTTAAACAAAATTTGAAGTCAATCTGAAAAGTAGTTTTTTTAGTATTTATTTTGATCTGTAAACACCTGGGAGGGTGATTTTTCACGATTACAATAGCTTTCTTTTACAAAGGAGTAAAACAAAGCCAGACTAACATGTAAAATGTACAATTTTTCCCGATTACATTTTATTTTTTTAAAAACAAGTGTAGTATTATAATATTATTAAAACAAAAATTATTGAAAAAATATAAATGTAATTTATATATATTTTTTGATATAAGACAGTGGCGGCTCGTGAGTAAAAAAAAGGGGAAGCGTTATTTAGAGAAAAGTAGGACAGGCAAGGTCTAAAATGGGCAACGCATGCAAAACATTTTTTGCAAATATTCACTGCTACACAGCCACTTAAATTCAGAAAATCAAGAATTTTTTTCCAAAGGGAAAATGGAGTTTCTAACAAACTACAAACAATGTCACTATCGGGCCCAAACGAATTCATTTTCAACCACACACACGCGCCACTCCTCCAAAGAATAAAATAAAAGACCGCCGATAAAATACCGAATAAAGTGCGATCGCCGCGATCTACTTTACCTACAATACTAACGGAAGCGTTAAACTGCGGCTCTTCCCTAAAGGCACGGTCTTCGTACATGCGATACTCTCGTTACCATCTCGAGCTCGTACATGGCTCTTCCGTTGGTGGATCGACACAAACAAGTCTGCTGCCGGTGCGGTGGGCTCACATACGGGTTTGCTTAATACGCGCAAGTATATCATTTCGTTTTGTGTTTGCCTCTAGGTTTCTGACGCGGCCAGCGGCAATACTACGAATGCATTAAATTTAACATTGCAATTATTGATATTTTTAATAAAATGAATTGGATTGATTTTTGATATATTGATTTTCCAAGTATGTTAAAAAATAATTTGCCAGGTTCTTTTTGGGAAGAGGTACTTCCTCTACTTCCTCCGAAAGAAATAAAAATACTCTTTCTCAAACCCAATGGGTTTATGGGGCAATGTTTCCAAGAGTTTTTCCCTATTATATTTGAAATTAGGAAAGAAACCTGATCTAAAAGTAAAACTTACAGGATGATTCATTTCAAGAAGTGCAAATTATATTATTTATATCTTTTCAAACTAAAAATGACAACTGAAGACGGTGCCTGGTCCCCAAAATAAGGTAAATTTTGATATAGGTTAAATTTCAAATATACAACCCTCTCACCCCACCCCCAAAAGGAAAGCAAAAAACTTAAACACGCAAAGGATTAGGTAAGTATGCAACTGCGAAATTTTACACGTTTTAGCTTTGCCAGTACTCGAGATATTAACCTATACTATGACTTTTCCGACATCTGTTGGGTTTATTAATAAGAAAAAAAAAGAATAATTTAAATTATATCTTCAAATAATAATCACGAAATCGATACCGAAATCGCGAAATCGCAACCCAAATCGGGAAATCACTCCACAAATCCCCGAAATCCTGCGATTTCTTGTAAATTTTTTTTAGCAAGTGAGCTTGCAATAAAGACAGTTAGTATTAAATGTTGTGGTTGCTATAAAAACAATCCTTTATTTTCCATGGAAACCGTTCAAACGGTTAAAACCAATATAAATAAAGAAAACATCAGCGGAACAAAACGCTGAAAGCATCAAAAGAACCTCTGCAACATTATGAGCAAATGGTTTGAGTAATCATAATTTAAACCTTGAAAATAATGTTTGAAATCCTTGTCGATCGTACTGGGAAGCTGATTCACACGTCTATAAAATAGAAACTTAAAGAAACATTTTACACGGAATCTTTGACTCAAAGTTTCTATTAGTAGTGCATTATTTAAAATTTAGTTGCCACCGAAATGCTAAAAAGTTGTAGTTTTTTAGCAGAAGACTTTCAAAAGACTGCTTAGTCACAACCGTCAATAAATTCCCCAGATCTGGAAAATCACTAATTATATTTATCTGCTCTTCTATCATGACCTAACAGCAACAAAAACATAATTATCGACATTCCATCATTAAAGAGAATCCCAATATTATTAATTTTCCAGAAAATGAAGTTCACCTGGATACATGGGTTTTTCTCTCAGTTTTTCTGAAGCTAACGAACCCTGGCATTCGCTATCTAATTTATCTCTTCGGAAATATCTGTGGCCGGCTCTTCCCTAAAAACGGCCTGAACGGAAATTAATGTTTCGTATCGGGTTTGAGCTAAATAACATAAAACATTCCATTTAGATATTCACCTTTGATTAGATATAATTCCACTGTTCGTTAATTTAAATCAGCAAATTTTAAATCAGAATTTATGGAATTAATATAAAAAATTATCTAACAGATATGGCATCTTTTAAATAGCCTAGTAAACTCTAGTTTAATACGTTTTTACTTTTTGCTGTAATACTGGTCGGTTACAAAACCTTAAAATGTATTTTTGACAGTTCTGGAAAAGTTGTATCTACCTTATAAAACTTATTGAATTAAACGGGCGTTATAACAGCAAATACGAAATTGATATATCTTTTTATTTTTGTTTAATAGGGTATTATATATTGCAGTTAACCTTTATTTCCTCCCATAACTTTTTAAACTAAATATATACAATATACCGGGTGCCATAAAAAAGTCGCTCACCCATATAACTTTTTTCGTTTTCAAGATAATAAAATTAAATTTTGGTGGTTTAAATAGGACACAATTTCGCATTTGTTGACGGTTACAGCGTTGCCATATCTTGCTTAGTTTCGTAGTTTTTGCTACTAACTTTCGATTTTTAAATGGACCACCCTATATATTTTTGCTTATTTAAAACTATACAACATTCTACGAACAGATATGTCATTTGACACATTTTGACATAAACTATTTTAATTTTAATTTTAAATTTTTGATCTAGAGGGCAGTGAATTATCAAAATTGATTAATTCATGCCCATGTAGTCTAAGAAAAATAGAATTTTCCCTTTTTTACTCATTTTAATTTTTTTACAACGATTTAAATATGAAAAAAAAATTTCCTGGATTACTCAATTTTTTTAAATGGTAAGAGGGTGGCTCGTTAGGTCAGTCGAAAAGAGCATTCCTTTACGAAGAATTTGATATTCCACTTTAATATGTTGTCTCAAAATAATTAGGTCAATAAGGTTAAAATGTAACTAAATATATTAGTATTACTGACACCCATTATCTAGTCAGCTCTTGTTTTGTCATCAAATACCTAAGAAATCATTGCAGTCCAAGTACACTGCTCACATTGTACTACTCAAACTTTCACTCCCATATTCGCTATGGTATTCTGAACTGGGGAACCAGTGTGCACAATAAACGTGTTTTTCTGTGGCAAAAGTGTGCAATAAGAATGGTGAGTGGCCTCTCTTACAGAGATTCATGTAAACCCGTTTTTAAATCTTTACAAATTTTAACATTATTTGATTTGTACATACTTGAAATTTGTCTATATGCTATAAATCTTTTCTGCAGTCTACTAGAGCACCTCATCATCATGACACTCGTAGGAGACATCTTCTCTTGCCAAGTATTCATAGAACTAGTTCTTATCAGAAAAGCATATTGTTTAATGCATGTAAATTTTATAATTTTCTTGAAAAAAGTATCAGGGACTCACCATCTGTCAATATATTTAAAAACAAATTAAAGAAATTGCTATTTGAGAAGCACTGCTAGCTACAGTTTTTACGACTTTTTTACTACATAGGCACCTAAAGTATCAAAAAATTGGTTAGTGCGCCCATATAGTTTTGTGTGTCAGAGGAGCAACTCGACTTTGACATAGTTCGACTTGTGCATGACTGTATGTTTTGACCTTTTCTTTAGTTATTGTGATGTATTATGTTTAGATTACTTTTTAACTGAAGAAATAAAAATATTATTATTATTATTTTTGTGCAAAACTTGAGGTAAATTAGTTTCAACATTTCACTGAGCCGCCATTTTCTTTTCGCGATATTAGATTTTTACCAAAATATTACCATGTCGTCCCCATATGATCCTTCATTTTTAATCAAAATTTGAAGTCAATCTGAAAAGTAGTTTTTTTAGTATGTATTTTGATCTGTAAACACCTAGGAGGGTGATTTTTCACGATTACCATAGCTTTCTTTTACAAAGGAGTAAAACAAAGCCAGACTAATATGTAAAATGTACAATTTTTCCCGATGACATTTTATTTTTTTAAAAACAAGTGTAGTATTATAATATTATTAAAACAAAAATTATTGAAAAAATATAAGGTATTATATATTGCAGTTAACCTTTATTTCCTCCCACAACTTGTTAAACTAAATATATACAATTATACAATATACCGGGTGCCATAAAAAAGTCGCTCACCCTTATAACTTTTTTCGTTTTCAAGATAATGAAATTAAATTTTGGCGGTTTAAATAGGACACAATTTCGCATTTGTTGACGGTTACAGCGTAATAAGGTTAAAATTTAACTAAATATATTAGTATCAAAAACATGGTGCCTTTAATAAAAAACACAAAACGTGCGTTAAAGTGGTAACGTTAACTATAATATCAATATCCAATATCGATAGGTATGATAAAAATTGTATCTTATATATTTAAAATATAATATAAAAGAATATCAAAAGAAAATTAAACCATATCTTCACACACTTGATAAATTGGTAAAATATAGAAACTTAAAATTTATAGCACAAAAGCTATTCTAAAAGTATACCTATTCAAAAACCAAACAAAGGCAACAGCTTAGTTTTGTAATGTTCACAGTAGTTTTTGCTACTAACTTTCGATTTTTAAATGGAATAGTTAACTAATTCATATAAATATGAAATAGAATACAAAACATTGGTTTCCTATATACTTCTAGGAGTTTGCTCAAAATGATCGCCTCCTTTCCTTCCTACATTTTCTCGTCTTCTTAATTACATTTTGTAAAACGCCTTGAATCATTTAAGGAGTGACGGAATGTTGTATAGAATGTAAATAATCAAAAATATATAGGGTGTACCATTTAAAAATTAAAAGTTAGTAGCAATAACTACGAAACTAAGCAAGATATGGCAACATTGTAACACTCAAAAAATGCGAAATTTTGTCCTATTTGAACTACCAAAATTTCATTTCATTATCTTTGAAACGAAAAAAGTTATAAGGGTGAGCCACTTTTTTGTGGCACCCGTTATATTTGTACTTCCCCATGTAACGGCCTATTGTACACTTGGGTATGAAATTATGCTGGATCCAATAGCGAGTTCCGCATTGCTGCCAGGTTTACCGTTTTTCTGTTATAAAGGGAAATTTTTTTTTAATGGAACACCCTATATTATCTTACTTTTTTAAAATCTTTGGAAAATTCTCAATACATTTTATTAAGAGCACTTTTTATGAAAGTCAACAGTTTCTGACAAATATCTCAACAGAAAATAATTAAATCTATACCGAAAGTAAAATTAACCAAACATTACGTGAAACTGGAAAGGTAAAGGATGCTGTACGTTCTGGCAGACCTAACAGCGCAACACATGGTAATAAGGCTCTGAATGCCTTTCTACCAGAACATTAGGAAGAGAAAATGACGTTTCACACATATCCGTATACCGACTTCTAAAAACCGAAAAGTTTCATCTATACAAAATAACTTTGAGGCAAGAACTCTCTGAGGATGATCACGATAGGCGCTTCGAATTTTGTGAAATCATGATGGAACCTTGCAATACCAATCTTGTCAATCAAATTATTTTTTCTGACGAAGCAATTTTTTTTTAACGGAAAAGTTAACAGGCATCATTGTCGATATTGGGACTGGGAACATCCACAATGGATACGTGAAAATCATACCCAATTTTCCCAAAAGATAAATGTTTGGTGTGGTATAACGGGTGCAAAAATAATTAGTTTCTTCTTCATGGAAGACACTTAATTGGAGAAAGATATTTGGATCTTTCAAGGACCGAAATTGTCCCAGCTATTGCAGAACTATGTCCCGATAACCGCAAGTTCCTTACTTTACCTGCTGCATTAAGTATTTAAACTTGAGGTAATGGTGCACCAAATGATGAACTATGGTTTCAGCAGGAAGGTGCTCCACTGCATTTTGCTCGAAATGTTCGGGAATATTTAGACAATGTTTTTTTGTTGGAAGAGAGATTGGACATTGGATGGGTACAATAGAGTGGTCCCCTCGGTTTCCGGACTTAACGCCCTTCGACTACTTTTTGTGCGGAGACACCTTAAAAATGTGGTGTATAAAAAATCGAATGTAGACGAATCGAGGAGGCTGACATTCTTTTTAATGAATTAAATGTTTTCCCACAGTATTTGGACAATATTTAAAACACCTTACTTAGTTTCATCAATTTATTGTTTGTTGTATAAGATATTTCTTTTTTGTGTTGTATTGTTTCCGTTGTTTTTTCGGTAGATTTAGTTATTGGATTTCTGTTAGGATATTTGTCATTAAAAATGCTACAAATATCTTGCAAGTTTCGATTTCTATCCCCACAACCCAGTATAATTAAATTTCAATTCTTTAGGTTTCAGTTAAACAATCCATTTTTGTAAATCAACAAAAATGACATTGTCAAATAAATCAGGCAACCTTTTGTGTGCAGATATTTTAATAAAAGGTAATATATTAAATCATATATATTATTTTCGCAAAAACTGTTGACTTTCATAAAAAGTGCTCAACTTGGCAGCAATGCGGGACTCACCATTGGATCCGGCATAATTTCATACTTAAGTGTACATATTCTCATTAAATTCAGGTAAGCGGTATCTGGTAAATTTTACCATTTGCTTACTTTTGTTACACGCTATATAGGGGAAATATTCGAAACACAAAAATTTTCGAAAAATATAAGTTGAGTTTTTTTCGACTTTTTAGAGGCCCTAGATTACAGAAAACATATTTTTTAGAAAGACAAAATGTATAAAGCCTACAAGGATGTGTCTGTGTAAAAAAAATTGACCAACAATATCTTGAGAACGGTCAAACCGATTCGTTTCAAATTTTCATAAGAAATAGTCTATGTCAGTGCCTGGCGGGGATTAGATTTTGGGTGTTAGAAGCATAGATCATTGATATTTTTAAAGGGTACAAAAACGTAAAAAAAAGTACATTTTGAGAAAGCATAAACATATACTACTCAAATTGATTGATTTTTTGTCGATTACAAAATAAATTACGTAAATTTCGAAAAAGGGCGAAACCCGTCAAATTTATTTTAGTTCTTTTATTTTTCTTGTATATAAAAAGATTGTTTCAATTATACAAGGTAGCCCTAGGAGGGCTTTTGTTTAGCAAACAGTGAAATACGTCAAATTCCTTTTATCATTATTCACCTCCTGAAAACTAAAAAAAAATCCGTTTTTAACTGTTTGAACAAATACTGAAAGTTCTTTTATTTTTTATATTTAAAAACATTTTTTTTTTCATTATATAGGGTAGATCAGAGATATGAGGCAATCCCTAAAAAACGAAAATATTTTTTGTTTTAAAGCGGATACTTAAAAGAAAACAACCGGTGAAACAACTCATTTTTGAATTTAAAACATTATTTCTACTATGTAGGGCAGTCTTGGGAAATACAAGAGACCTTTAAAAATATTTTTCCATATTGTTTGTCTTTAAAAAAAAAACGGTAAAACAGGGCAAATTTATTTTCTTTTTTTGCATACATAAATTTATATAGGGTTAATTTAATGAGGTGAAACAGCGCCCTAAAACAGAATTCAAATTATAAAGAGTGTAAAACGCTAGCTTTTACTAAATAAACTCAAACATATAAAGCCCACCTTAAACCATTTAATTTGGTGCTCCGGGTGTCTAACGTCAGACCAGAAATATAAGCAGTTTTACCCGAACAGTTTTGAACAGATTAACAACTGAATAATTTATTTTATTATTTAACGAGTTTTTATGTTAAGTGATGCCTTCGAGCTGTCGCCGCCCTTCGGCTCTAACAGGGACTCACCTGGTACCGATCCAGCTATGTAATAAATAGAACATAATAAACTGTATCAAATACTGCAATTAAAAATTTCAATTAATTTTAAATATTTAGTTAAAAATATAAATCAAACCGAAAGCTACAATATTTAACAAAATAAACCAGTTAACAGTTATCACAAGTACAAAAAAGCACACGATTAAACGTAAATAAATCCTTTCATAATGAGATATTTTACGAGAAAACCGAAATTAACAAGCTAATTTCGTTCGGTTAAAATCGCTAATCCACTTTGTCTATTGGCCTGCCACAAATTTTGATTTCCCATGCAAATTGCATGCTGATAAGTGTCCTGATTCTCGAACTACATTATACAAAAATTTAGCTACTGCAGTATATCGTAGGGAACTAAAAAGTAAGTTAAAAACATATATAGGGCCCTTGTTTAATTGGGTCTACAGTAACGGGAGAAGAGAGATTTTCTAATATCGATCGTAACAATATAGCTCGAGTGACGGTGACAGTATAACAGGAGTCAAACATACACCGGTGAAATAAGTATGAAAAGTTGCTTTTTAGGCAAACAAAATGGCTATAATGTCTGTCACTTTAAGAACATATAATGTAAAGTCTGGATTAATCGTGGGCTAGAGAAACTATGCCGCCAAAAAATATTCATTGCAAATAGTAAAGGTTCCGACGAGTCGAATAAACCAGTGAAATATGGAGTGCTTGTAAGTAAAACACAAAGCGATGTGTTTTTATGTGTTTTACCGTCCAGTCTCTTCAGACTTCGCAGCCCAAGATCCGTGCGATATGAAATGCAATTGTGTAACATTTCAGAAAAATTACGATTCATTAAAATCCCACTGTCAGGAGCCGAGAAATCGAGATTCTTAATGAGATAATCAAGTTATAATACTAAATTTTTTTTTCACCAAAGGGTCATCAGATATACGAATGAATTTCTTTTAAATGATAGCTTATGTCATAACAATAATAAGATTTAACAGGACGAGAGTCCTACTGTTACAATATTTGAATAAACCAATACAATCCAGACACCATTATAAGAACACAATGTATGCCGTATGACTTGTCTTAAGAAAGCCTACTAAATATCTGTAAACATACAGTGTTTTGTTTAAAATAAGAATGTTGATATCTGGTCTGAGCAATATAGATACACTGTTATCATGAAAATAATATAATTTAAAAATTCAAATGAAACCGTTATTGTTATAGACATTAATTTATAATTTGTCGATATTTCCAAATTTGTTTAAAATTAATTAATTAAGAATATAAAAATCCAGTCGATTTTAATAAAAATTCCGAGGCTAAACAAAATTCGTAATAACGTTAAGGGCGTAGTTGAGTTTCTTGGAAGCGAGAGCTTACTGAATTATATCATTAATTTTCGGAAAAATACATTTTGCGATAGGCAAATAGAATAAATAACTGAAATTATTTGCCGGGGAAGTAAATGGGTAATTATGTTTTAGAGCATATTCAGCAAATTGTTAAGCTGGTAGGAATACTTTCTTTTATAAAAATAAAAACTGAAATGTATATACTTAGTTACTGATTACAATCTCAGTATTTGACTTGTTTTATGGGTATTCTAGACAGTATTTCAACCGGCATTTTAACAAAAACATATCCACACTTTTGTAATTTTACAGTAGTTCCAGAATTTTAACAGATCACTTTGATCCATATCATACCTAAAGGAATCTTAGACTAAAGAAAGTAAAAACTACAAAAACGTTGATCCACTTTAGAAACTTACTTGACTTCAATAAAAATAATTTAAAGTATCAGTGGCGACATCCCCGGAATCACTTAACTTCTAACTTACTAAATTTTTTTTTTTAAATTCGCAGTGCAAAAGATCCAGGTATTAAAAAAACTATATTTTGAGGTAACATTGAACCTACTTGAAGTGTTTTAGATTATAAGATGATTTATATACTAAATAAAAAGGTGAATCCTTCCTTAGTAACTCCAATTTTAGCGTATAGGGAAAAATTACACCAGTGCGAAATTAAAGTTTTTAGGCTAAACATTGTTATTACTGAAATTATCATTTAATTATACATTTTATTGTAACTAAACTAAAAAGACATTTCGTATTCAATTGCTCGAGGGTTTTAACTGCACGATACCAAATTATTGAATGCTTCTCGAATATTAAAGGACCTTCAAGATGACTCGTACAGGCGAGGCCCAAAAACGATGGTTTCTGTATTAATTATTACATTATTAAAACCAATTAATTAGTTACCCTGTTTGTTAATTCGTACAAAAAATAAAAAATCCAAACATCTGCTGCAGAAACGGCAGGATTTTTCATTAACTTGAAGGGAGAGATGAGCTTCTAGTTATATAGTTATTATAGTCAGTTAATACTTAAGTGGCAGTTTTGGTTATTTTAAATCTAAACAGTCGAAATATTTTTACTCACAAAAAAACAATGTTAACCATAGACCTTATCTTAGACAAAACATCAACAAATAGCAAAAAAAAAACAAGATATCTTCCAATTTCTGCATGTTTAACATGGATAGAAAGAAATTTTATCGCAGCCAAATATAATGTGAATATTGATTATAGACTTATATTCTTTCCATTTAATAACCTTAAATCCACAGATGAAATTACGGTAAATTAAATGTTATATCACAATGGAATGTCGATTGATTCGCTTTATCTAAAATACATTTCCACTTCATAGTGAAAAATCCTCAGCCGTTAATGACCTAAAAGGTTTATCTTTAAACCAGTTTAAACAAAATCGAGAAATTCAGATTTTTTTATACCATTAGTCTGCGACCTATCGCCATACCTAATAATATTTGTACGGGTATATGAAATCCATCATTTGGTAGATAAAATAAGAGGATCCCCCATCCTCCGCCCAGCAGAGGAGATTCTTATCTCGATCACACCATTATTTAAATCTGCACATGCGCTAAGTAATCACATGAGATGTGTGTCTGTCAACGTCAGCTGTCAATGTCAAAACTAATATTGACCAACTACGCATTACGAACGGGTAAATTTGATTTTATTGCAGATTTGGAATCCCAAGCAAGCGTTCTAACCAAATGTTGATGTTTAACAAATCCCTCTGGCATAATTATGTCACAATCACGAAAAAGAGGTTTGTCACCTACTTGACTATTGAACTCTAACCTCGTTTTTTTTTTCAGATCACAGTAACTTTCATCCATAGGATGTTTGTAAAAAATCTAGAAAAACATAACTGACGCTAGGATATGATGATCTAAACTAACTAACATCAGTACGAATGTTGGCAGAGTCCGAGATACAGGTGTGAATTTTTTTATACTTTAGTTTTTTGATATACCTTGTACATTTCTAGAGATAACTTATTTAAATTTTGCAGGCAGGATAGTGGGTCCAATGTCTGTAATACCCTTATAATAAATTCTAATTTTTAAAAAAATCTACATTGTGTTATTTTTTTCGGGACCAGTTAAAATACAGATCAATAGAAGAATGTACAGTATAATTTATGCACTTACATCTTATTTCTCCGTGGTTTAGAGTTTGGACCATTATCGAATGGTCCATCTTCGATATAAAATCGTGGAGCGATAAATTGATCTCTATTTTTGATAATAACCGCGCGAATTGATATCGCAATTTTTTTTAGTAAAGAAGGTTGTTTCAAATTATTTTTTTGTTTTAGGGCAACTTTTTATGTTCTGGCAACTCCAATAAAATCGTTTAACGTATTTTTTTTTAAATTAATCTATTCACCTTGTTGAAATGAAAAATATTCAGCGACATTAAACATTCTCAAGTTTCAAGTTTGAGCCAAATCGGTTTACCTATATTTCATAAAATACGCAGTTTTGGATCTGCCATTTTGAATTTTTTTGCCCCAAAATAGTATTAAATTTGTCACCGGAAACTTATTCACATACCAAATTTCAAGTCTTTAGCTCATCGGAAAGTAGTTTTAAATGTCATTTCCAGATTTGTACTCCCCTCCACCCCCTCGAAAAAAGGAAAGCTGTCAACTTTATAATATCAAATTGCATTATTACGCTTTTTATAAATGCCTACCAAATTTGAGGTTACATGTGAAAACGATGAAATAATATTTGAAAATAAATTAAATTTTTTATTTGGTGGGTATTTTGGGGTAATTTTTCTCAACGGAAAATGTAAAAAGAAGTATTAGAGAATATAAACAAATATATGCTAAACTGGAGATGTGAGGAGAACATAAACAAAAGTACTTTTGAAATAGAATAATTTAGAAATTAAAAAAAATACACTGCATTGATTAATATTACAGATCTTTCTCAAATCTAAACCTAATCTTATAATATGTAATATTCCAAGAAAACTTACCTTGCTGGTCCATCTTAAAATAATATTGCCCAAAACTTTTATATAGTTTTATCTAGGCCGCAACTTTGTGCACTTTTAAAAGACGCAAAAATGCATCTAAAAAAAAGTGTCAACTTTCATGAAGCATAACGACGGATATTTTTTTCGGTAAAGTAATTCCATAGCCAAATAGTTGCCTGCAGTGTAACGTACTCACGAAACTAATTTTAGGGGATTCTAAAATATTTTTTTTTATTGCTGCCAGAGTTTTCGTAATTTCGACCAGTGTGCAACGGTTCGGGCGGTTGATCCGATTTTTTACAGGATGTCAGATGTTTGTTTGTTTAAGATATCTGTCTAAATTTTAACATCGTATCTACAGAAATTTCCGAAATATAGTGAAAAAAATTGCTAAATGACGTCCACTCCACCGCCAGGTTCCCAATACCTAGGAATGGAGAAATATAATATAAAGAGACATAACTGAGATATTTACTATATATCAGTTATGTCTGAGTTTTCAAATCGAGGATTGGTATCTGCGAATTTTGATTTTTTTCCTTCCTGCACCGTTACCTTACATGTTTTTTTAATATTTTTTCACAGGTCGATAGAGGAGCCTAAGCTCTATCCTCCACTTAAGGCTTGACCTGCTACGTCACTTCGGTAATGCTATAATGACAAAAAACTATATTTCCTTTATCACTCAAGCGATTGGAACCAAACATTTTTAAAAAGCTTATGACGTCATTCTCTGCACTGGACTACAAAAATTACAGACTTACAGTTGACGAGTAATATTTGATATTGACAGGTGACGTTGTCAGATGTCACATCTAAAAAGATTAGTTGGCGTAGGCGCAGACATAAGTAATGGCACATGTGGACGAAAAATACCTGACGTCAGAGATATCAAGAAAAGAATCTCGTCCGGAGGACAGAGGATGTAGAATACTCTTACTTTATCTACTTAGAGTATTCGCGAATCCAAATGGCACTGTTTGAGGTGATACCTTTCCTGAGTGATCATGTTACAAAAAACCAACAAAATCGACTCCAATATTTCTTTTTCAAACAGGATTACTAAAGCAATGACCTAAAACATATAACAATCGGCTTGGCAAAGACAACATACAAATTTAGGAAAAATTATTATTTGTTAGAGAAGTGATAGATAATAATGTACACTTTTAAATAAATAATTGTTATAACTGGCTCCTAATTCTCGGTAATAAAACTGCACTGATATCAAATTTATATTACGATGTAATACACTTCTAGTCTTATGTTAGCGTAACATATTCCGGGCAACTTTCGTTCAACTGAAATGGGTTATTTGAAAAACAAATTTTTCTTTGCCTTCTAAAAGCCCTCCTTAACAACGGGAAATAAAAATTTTTATGGGGAAATACATTATTTCCATTTTCCACACTTTAAAATACCTGAAATCAGTTACATGAAAATTTTGCATTGCATCTCATTTCAAACACTTTTACATACACTAAAATGCCAAAATATTCCAGAGGAAATTTGTCGTTTCCATTTTGTGTAGAAATTTAATACACTTTAGAATATCCGAAATAAGTTACATAAAAAAATCTGCTTTCATTGTCTTCTAGAAGCCCTCCTTAACAACAGGAAATAAACATTTTCTTGCGGAAATGCATCATTTCCATTTTCCACACTTTAGAATACCTGAAACCAGTTACATGAAAACTTTGTTTTCTTTGCATTCTAAACATTTCTCTGAACATAAAAATGTAAAAACAATATTGCGGAAATCCGCTATTTCCATTCTCAGAGGAAATTTCATTTCCATTTTTCAGACTTTAGAATAGCTAAAACCTGTTACATGGAAACTTTGTTTTGCTTTGTATGCTACACATTTTTCTGAACATAAAAATGCAAAAATGTTCCTGCGGAATACACGGAAACATTTTCATATACATAAAAATAGAAAAATGTTCGTGCAGAAATACGTCATTTCCATTTTCCGAGGACATTTTATAAACTTTAGCTAAACTGTCATATATCCACCAAATATTGTTTTAGCTTCTATAAAGCCTCCTGAATGCCGTAAATTAAAACATTTCTCTAAGGAAACTCTCAATTTTTGAATTTGAATGTGGAATTTGAAAAATGTATGTGATTTTATAACTTAAATGATGGTTTATGGCTTTAAAGATGGTTTTATCGACGAACCTAGGCTAACTTAACACCTAACGGGATAGATCCACTATAAAGAATAGTTTTTCTTTAAAAAAATCCTTGTTTTAATATATACTCGGAATTTTGTTGTATTATAGTTTACTTCTCTCTATAAAGGCTTGTGAATGTAGAACTTAAAAAATTAATGATTCTATAACTTAAATAATATTTTATGGCTCTAATGACAGTTTTATCGTCGAAACTAAGCTAACCTAGCATCTAACGAGATAGATTCACCGAACAGTACATGTTTTGTTAAAAAAATCCTAGTTTTAATATAGGCCCGGAATTTTGTTAGCGCGCTCGCGCTCGCTTTCTTTATAATAATTTAGATGTATTTTCATCTTTATATTAAGAACTTGATTTTCAAGGAAAAATCAATATAAAGAGGAATTTCCCTAAAAACATTTTAGCATTTTTATGTTCAAAAAAATGTTTAGAATGTCAAACAAAGCAAAATCTCCACGTAACTGATTTCAAGTATTCCAAAGTATAGAAATTTCCACGGAAAATGGAAATAACAGATTTACGCAGAAACATTTTTGCATTTTTATGTTCAAAAAAATATTTGGAGTGGCAAGCAAAGCAAATGTAACTGATTTCAGGTATACTAAAGTGTGAATAATGAAAATTATGCATTTCTGCTGGAAAATTCTTATTACGAGAAGCTTCTAGAAGACATAAAACTAGTTAGTTGCCTTATAACTGATATCAGGTGAACGAAATTGATCCACATATTCTGTTTAATGTTCGCTTAAAAGGCAAAAATACTTTAAAAATCTTAGAAAACTTACTTCCGAAGTAATTTTTGAAATTCAACAATCTTTTGTATAACCTGTACAAACATCTAATTTCTTAACGAATAAAGCACAAACATATATAACATAGCATATTAAATTCAAAATCCATTTAAATAACGTCGCAACACTCAAGGAAGCGCCTAATTTTTCACTTCGCAAGGAATTTAATTTTAGAATTCACAACAATCGCAACTTCAGAGCTGAGTTTCAAATAAGAACAAATTTCCATACAAAAGAAACCTGATTCAGTGAACTTAATACATTCGTCCTTTCCATATCAATAATTTCGAATTACATAACAGTTTCATTAAGATCTTGCAAAAACCGGAAATGTTTTAATTTTGTATGTCTAAGTGATAGCTGCTCGATACTCGACGTACCACATACACTTTTTTAATTAAAATTCAAAGTTAAACATTGTCAAGTATGTACCCAAATACTATATGTTTAATAATTGTGTAAAGTATTTGATTTTTAACTGTATTTTATTTACTAACACTGACATACATATCCAAGCACAATCTGGTTAAAACATGGAATTAACGCAGTTTATACAATAACCAGGTTATATAATAATACATTATATTTATTACATTCTTGTAATACTTGTTCTAATGTGCCGAAATTGTTGAATGGTTGGTTCACTTCCTTTTGAGATTCCAACGATATGGAGAGAAAGCACCAGTCATGTAGAGGATTATTACTTCTGCATAACATCTTCTGTTTATCATGGCATGACAAAAAAAAGAAAGCGGAAGGTAGTATATCCTAATATAGAATCAGGTGGCTTTATTGAATCTCACGGCAAAATATATCACTTGTGATTATTCTAAGACAGTGAACTTCATAACTCACGTAATGTATGTTCTCTTCATATTGTTAATACTTTATTGACGTAACCATGGCAATATTCTTGATACAATTCTTGCCAAACTTGCAGCCAACCTTTTAGTCGCTCGCTAAAAATATTAGTTAAAACTTCTGCAGAAGCTCCTTTCCACCCCTAATTTGTGGAGATAATATTGTCTCCAGGTTTAAGTCAAAATCTGAGGTTTTTGCAAAACAATTCACTGCAAATACTACTTTTATCCCTCTTTATTTCCTTTTTCCTTGGTACCAGCATATGCACGAAATTACCTTCAGAGTTAAAAAGGTACGATATATTTTCAAAACTCTCAATACCAAAAAGTCCCCTGATGGTATTCCAGCCATAGCCCGAAAAAACTGCGCTTCTGAATTGGCTTCTAAACTTAAAGCTGGAAATCTGCTCGTGTATAGTCTGTTCTCAAAAAAGGATTCAAAACCCTTTCCTATAATTACAGACCCAAATCCCTCCTCCCAATTATGAGTAAGGCAATAAAGAAGTATATCAATAATATTTTAAATTACCTTGAAAGGTACAAACTTATTAACGCCAAGCAATACGGCTTCCGGCACCAAAGATCCACCTCAGATCTTCTTACCTTCGTTACCCACAACTGAAATAAGTCCTTCGATTTCCACGGAGAAGCCCAAATTATTGCCCTCGACATATCCAAAGCATTTGATCAAGCCTGGCATCATGCACTTATTAACAAGCTGCCTGTCCAAAACTTTGTACTTGACTTTCCAGTTTTCTCTCCAACATAAGTATTTCTGTAATGGATAACGGTTATTCATCAAACTTTCACGAAATTAACACATGCGTTCCACAGGGTTCAGTGATAGCACCTACCCTATTCCTCCTGCGTATCAATGATCTGCTTTCTTCTACCAGCAATCCTACTCACAGCTATGCTGACGGTAGTACACTTCACTCCAATATACAATTTCCCAAACCTGTTTCCAAGACTCAAAAACCGAGGACCTCATTAAAATCGTATAATGGGGGCAAAGAACCTTGACCAGTATAACGCCGCTAAGACACAATCATGTTTACTATCTCACAAATTACTTCCCAATACCCACACCATTCAAATGAATAATCAAATACTTGACGCCAAAGATTCCATTAGTCTAGTTCGTATCACTTTTCAGAAAGATCTTCGCTGGCATGATCGCATCACCTCAACTGCCACAGCAACCGCGAGCTCGAAAATAGTTTTCTTCTGCCAACTTGTATACCCTTTACACTTCACAAATCAGACCCAACCTTGAGTATTGCTTGCACATATGGGGCACAGCCTCTCCTTCAATCCTTAATATCCTTGACTCTGTCTAAAGAAGAGGTATTCGCCTGATTGATGATCCAAACATCACAAGGGAGCTTGCGTGACTACAGCATCGTCTAATTGTGGGTGATCTGTCTTTGTTTTACAGATACTACCACGGATTCTGATCTGATGAATTATTATCGACTATGCCCTTCTTAGTCATTCCTGCCAGGGAAACACGAATATCGAGCCGTATACATCTATTCACCCTTCAACTGCAAAGTTCAACTCCAGGGTGTCCCGATTATGGAATGTGCTACCAGCAAATGCCTCCCCCTCTTCCCCTTCTCCTAATATGCAAGTTTTTAAATCGCGCATCATTAAACTATCCCTGTCTTCTCTTAAAGGAACCACAGTACCTAGTACTTAGGCCTTTAGTCTTCGTGAACGATTTTACCCAGAGATCTCTAAAATAGTAAAACGATACCAGAGTCGATGAGATGTTTTAATGTTAGCAGTTAACTGTTGGACACTGATCAGAGATGGGAATGCGCCTTATATAGAACATAAAAGACAAGTTAAAAAAGAGACATTCTTGAAAACAGTAATAAATTTTGTTTCATTTAAGGTAATTAAACAATAATGGATAATTAAGATAATTAATCAATAATGTTTTAAAATTTGTATACCAGATGTTTCCATTTTTTTGTTTTCTTGCTACTGTTTTACTAAAACTTCAAATCTATCAGAGCATATTTTGGAATAAAGTTCGGCATAAATAAATTCATTTACATTTTCGTGCTCAGCGGCCCTAAATTAGTCAAAAAATACTCATTTCAGGCTAGTTGCTAATCGAAATATGAAAAAAAAATTAATATTAATAGAGTGCAAAATCCAAAGACTTATTCCTTGCCAAAAAAATTCTTACTATACCTAACTACAAAAGCTTTCTGTTAGTCATTTTAAGCCATCTACCCATTTATAGTGGAATCTAATCTATTCAAAGAACGAAAGAGAGAAAATTTTACCGTTTATTTTATGACCTTATTATAATCACATCAAAGATAGAAAGACAACAGCAAAATTTTTAACTTCGTTAGGAATTTCTTTTTAAAATTTGCAGCGTTACAGAGACAGGACAGCTAATATAATAAAATCTCCTTAGATAAATTAAGTAATATTAGAGATCTTACAAATTAAAACTTTCTCTGTGTGGGTGTATCTTAAATTGCACGGACATTTATTGAGGTGAAATAACGGCATGGCTCATGGCGAAAATAAAACTCTTCACTTAAAATATCTTCTTTCTTAAATAATAAACGATTTTATGAGCACTAAAAGTATTTTTATGGGACAATATTCATTCTGCCTTAATGTTCTTAATCTTAGCTATCAAAGCAAAAACGGCAGTCCTACAAACTTTATACGTCGAAGGTTAGTACTTATTTAAAATACCATTATTATATTTATATTTGCAAAGGAAATCTACACATAACTATAAAAAAATTTAAAATAAACTAGTACCTAATTATTAAGCACATCACAAAAAAGACATTTTTGTATTGATGTCTAATACCTCAACTCTAATGTCTGTTTACTGTTTTTATCGCTTCGCTTCGCTCGTTCCGCAATTCATATGAGTGGCTTAAATGCAATTTTCACACTAGTGCGAAAAGTAAAACACTCTTCGCACTAGTGCCTTCAAGTGGCATTTTTTACACAGAGATGGGTGTGAACAATGTTATTTTTCGCACACCAGTAGATAAATCAAATTATTGTATCTGGTGCTAAACACAAGGGAAATCTGACCGTTTTTTTAAGAATTAGAATTTATAAACCCGTTTTAATTTTTTCGTTCTGCTCAAAATAGCATTTTGATTAAATATTGCCCCACAACAAAAATACGCCACACCAAGAGCTCCAATCGCTTAACATTTTGATATAAGTTTTTTCTTTACTTATCACAAAAAGAGTTACAAGCGAAAATTAGGAGGGAAGCACAAAATCGAGTACTTCAAAATTCTCAAATTTAACCTTCGTATCTTAAAAAAAACACATGATTAAGTTGTGCTCCTGCAAACATTTAATCAGAACATTTCCCCTGGAAATAACTCTTAAGATGAATAAATCGGCAACGTTGCATTGCGACGCCTTTGTTAACCCTACTCACTCATGACTCACAATGAAACCTGATATATTTCATTATTTCATATTCATCAGTGTTGTCAGTTTATTACACTCGTAATAAACCTAAAACCTATAACTATTTAAACAGATCTATTACTGTATTACCTTTTAGAAATCTTGCGCGGGCCAAGGCATTATTAATTTCAAGTCTATTAATATCTTAGTTAATGTGATGACTTTCTTTAGTCGTTCGGCTTTAAAGCGTCTGACCTATTACTCTTTCTTAAACTCTTTTACTATTTTAACACCCATTCTATTAGTATTAATCAAAAATGTCTGGCAATGCTGATATTCATGCGTTGTTTGGGTTGCTATTGATTTTGCTTTTAAGGGGTCGCTGGAAAACATTCACGCCATTATTCTTTTATAAATTTTTTTATTTCATCTTTTTTAGCTGCATTTATACGAGTTTTATTGTAAAAGTGAGATTTAATACACTGTATCCATCGCATATGTAGTATACACACTTTTTCCTGATAAGATGGTGAACGTCTCCGTCGGTCGCGTAAACAATTCAAAATGATGCCATTCTGCCGTTTTTTACATTTTTTAATATTCTTACTATGGAACAACTCCGGCAGTATCCTGAATATTCTCTAAACATTTCATTGAACTTGGTCAAACCATAGCGGAATAATCGAGACACAAACATAAAAATATACATAGGGTGGAAATGATAACCTCCTCCTTTTTTGAAGTCGGTTAAAAATGAACTGTTCTTCCGTCGATTCTGACATGTTGGTGGGATCACAAAGGAAGGGAATACTTTTGCATTGCACAACGACTGAAAGCCATATTTTTTTTGTTACTTTCGGCGTTTTTTTAACAAATACTTCTTAGGTATAGCGGCTTCTAGTGGCCCGATCGGAACCAAATCAAACCTTATTCTTCATTTTCAAATTTACGACAACATTGCGCTACTTTCAATTGCCTAATTAAATTAGTGTCGTTTTACTTTGGCGTCCTTATTATGATTGCCCGCTCGGCCCCTGGCTTTCAAAAGTCAACCTACAAAATAACTTTAGAATTTCCCATCCCATATTTAAAAATAGGTATGTATTATTAACAAAAAATAAAATAAAAATAACTTTATATCGCTTTTAATAATGAAAAAAAAATTATCTCTTTGTAGCACTATATACAAAAAAATTATATATTTTTTGTTTTTTAAAAAACGCTAAAATAAAAATAACTTTATATCGCATATCTCACTTGGTATATATATATATATATATATATATATATATATATATATATATATATATAAAAATATATATATATATATATATATATATATATATATATATATATATATTAATATATATATATATATATATATATATATATATATATATATATATATATATATATATATATATATATATATATATATATATATATATATATATATATATATATATATATATATATATATATATATATATATATATATATATATATATATATATATTCTATATATACCTTTTTTTATTATATATTTTTCATACCAAAAATAAAAGGTTTTTCTATCTTTTTGTCGTATGGTTTCGAATAGCTAACGAAAAAAATGACGATCAAAAAATTTTTATTGTATTTTCGTTTCGTCTTATGGGAAAAAACTCTAAAATGTTTTCAAAACATTTATTGACCTACACCCTTTTATAATTAAAATAAATTAAAAATGTTTTCACTCTTGGACTTTTTTTAATATTTTGTCAAATTTCACAAAAAAAAATAGTGACTAATCAATTATATTATAGTATATGGAAAAAAAATTAAAATACAAAAATTAATACAGACAAAAAAGAGGAAACAAAGAAGTTTATTCTTTTTCATTTCTCCACATATCTTTTAGTTTCCGAAATATTGACCACCATCAGGAAATTTCTATTTATAGAAAGTACAATAGGAACGCAGCAAAATCGAAACTGAATACTTTTCTAAATTCCTGTAGTCGAGGCTAGTAATTTACCATTATAAAATTTTGTAAAAAAAAATCGAAAAGGGTAAGTACCCCTTTTGATTTTTCTCAAAAATAATTTTTTTGCTTATAAATCGAAAACGATACAAATTACGAAAAAACTTCTCTCTTGATAAAATTTAAAGCCAAAAAAAAATAAATACCCTGACATTTTCTGTTTGAGGATACAGTGGTCCGTTTAGTAGATATAAGCCAAGTGTTTTCAATCTGAAAATTTCTCTGTCCCATATATGTTTACTGTTTTATTTTACTATGTGGATTGTCATACTAAACGTCGTGTTAAATGTACTTACGTGTAATGACTAAAACTAATTTCTGTATTATAATAAATTATCCAGGACATTATAGTTTATGACTAAAGCAATGCATTTTGCTAGACTGATTGTTCCTAGGTAAGTGAAAGTAAAAAATTGTACAATACAGAACATGATTTAACAGTTAAAATTTTTTAGTTTATAATATATATATATATATATATATATATATATATATATATATATAACATAAACATATATATATATATATATATATATAAAACCAAAAAAAATATATATATATATATATATATATATATATATATATATATATATATATATATACATAAATATATATAGTACTGGCAGTTCGTGTATCTCTGTATTTTTTTTTAATTACCAATTGCTGTTTTAACTAGTAATTTAAATTAGATATAAATAAAATAAAAAGGTATTTTTATTTCTATCCTAAACCCGCATCTATTCCAAAATTTATCAGGACGTTAAATTTTACACCACTGAATAACAATAATTCAAAATAAACAATAATATACCCTTAGTTTCACTATAACAGGTTAAATTTATGTCTGGAAAGGCCGCAACTGTAAACTCATTTCCCCCCAGTCCTGAATCTGAAATCGATACCCAGTCAGTCGGGTGCATAACGTCACTCCGTTTACCCTAGTCCTTTAAAGGACTCCGAGGCTTTGAGAAATTAGGCTGTAATTCGTAAAGGAAGCGTGTTAATACAAGGATACGAAATCAATGAAAAGGGAGATACAGCATTAATATGCGTCTTATAAATCAAATTACTGTATCTGCTGTTAGAAACTAGAGAAATCTTTTTTTAGAAATTAGAGCGAATATAACAATAAATTGCTTTTTTGTTGTACACAAAACTTTACTGATAGATTTTCCACTCTATGACTTGTGAGCAGTCAGTAGTTACCTTTTCTGAAAACTTCCATTATTTGTAAGTAGGTTCTCAAATCCACATGCTTTTTCTTTTGCAGATGCGGCGGGTAAAATTTTAATAGATTTATCCTTCTAAAGATGTTTTAATGATATTCTCTCTAGAATCGTCAGAATGTTTAAAATTTTCTTTGCTTTTTCTTGACCAATTTTGTTCTTACTTTTATTCGCTTCTGTTACTTTTAAACTGAGCTGACAATATCTAATACAGGTATGTTCAGGGATCTCCACTGCACAAGATCAAAACACTGAATAACCTGCCATGAGCAGGGATCATATATTTAAACCTGATTTGTGCCCACCGACGCCGACACGGTTCCAGGATTCCTCGATTTTACGAACTGACTTAAAATACATAAAACTAATGTACCGTTACATCTCATCGTCAGTGAAACAGATTAGCTAGCTTATGAAATAGGTAAATGTTTAGCCAATATCTTAAACCCCCTCACAGAACGATCTAATTATTATATCAAAAACTATAAACTCTAAACTTTTCGTAGAAAAGCTTAAATATTTTACTTTAAATCCCTGTGATATTTTAGTTAGATTTGATGTTGAATCCCTGTATACAAATGTGCCTATTGATGATTTAATTTCTATAATTTTTGACATATTTCAACATAAAAACCTTAATCCAATCTATCTTAATTGAATTGATAACAGATTGCAGACAGTCCACAAGGGACCTTTTATGAGCAAACCTCGGGCGACGTCATGGGATCTTCGCTATCTCCTGTGGTATATCTTCATGGAGGCTTTCGAGGAAGTTGCTTTAAACTCGGCTCCTTTACAAACTAAATGTTGATTTAGATATGTAGATGATACTTTTGATATATGGCCTCATAGAGAAAAAAATGTAACTATATTTTTAAATCATCTATATCAACAACAGTCTAATATATATATATATATATATATATATATATATATATATATATATATATATATATATATATATATAGGTGAAACTGAAGATGTATAAAGCAACAAATTGCAGTTGCTTTTGCTGAGCACCCGCACTCAACAGGACATATGATTAATGTAAAAGATACCATGGTTCTTGCATCAGTCTCGGGTTATTATAAATAAAAAAATAAGGATCTATTGAAAGTATCAAACACGCGTTGCTTGATCCCAAAGGGTGTTTGTTTAAGTGTTCATGAGCATATGTTAACGATGTCTCTGACGTAAAATGTTAGACGGCTCTGGAGACTTTGTTCCCCTAAGCTTCTGCAGTATCTGTTCCTCCTGTTTTTAACTTGTCACAGGTATGATCAATTTGGCAAAATATTAATTCATAATCATCATCAACTAGTGTATTAAATATCTCAAATAATAATAAATGCCTTTTATTTCAAAAGATGTACAATATAGTGTATAAAAAGAAATGGATTGTCAAAGCCTGGCGTAGTCTAGCTTTAACAGCTACTCAACTCAACCAGGCAGGGACAAACTAATTATTAATTTACATACTTCCTTCGCGAGAATGTAACAATAAGTACTAAGCAAAAGAAAAAAAAGTTCTAACAGTTAATAGGATAGTTTATAATTTGCCACAATACTCAAGTAAAAAAATTAATAGCTTCCATGAAAATACCTGACTGAACAGAAAAGAATTATTGTTGCTTTGTAAGTAATAATAATATATTTAAGTGTGAATTTAAAAAATATCAATTAATGCAGAATCAGTTTTTTTTCTGCAAATTCATTAGATACATTTTATATTTGGATTTAAACAAATCAAATTTTAAATTTAAAAATTCGAAAGGTAATACACTATAGAATTTTACAGCATTATATGAAAGTCCACACTGAAAATGGCGCTCTGGTGATTGGGCATAGTGAAGCCATGCCTCATTCTAACGTTAACATTATGAATATCACTACGAAATAGCAGCCGCTCTCGAACTGACGAAGGAGAGGCAGGATCATTAATAATTTTAATTAAAAAAGTACAAAAGTGAAGATTTCGTCGAGCAACCATTCGTAAGCAGTTAATTTCCTTAAAAAGATGTGATATATGTTCATATTTTCTTACACTATATACAAATTGCAGGCAGGCATTTTGGACTTTTTGTATTCGAGATTTACTCTCTTAATCCAAACAAAATCCATAGATAAAGTCACAGTATTTAAAATTGAACAAAACAAGGGATTCACATAAATGCCTTCTTAAATTTCTATTTAATATAAGTCTGTTATTATATAATATTTTTAACGACTGGTAAGTTTTTTGAACATTTTTTTAAGGTGGTCCTTAAATCTAAATCTAGTATCCAACAACAAAATTTTTCGCACAAACAACAAAATTTAGTTTTGAGTCGTTTATTGATATATTAAGTGAGTTTTTCAGAAAATTAACTTTATTCTTATTTCCAAAAATTAAAAGACAAGATTTAGATAGATTTAAATGCAAGTTGTTGCTCTGTGAGAATTCACTTAAAATTTTTAGGTCATGATTTATATTGGTCTCAATACCAAGTACCTAACAAAAAGTTAAAGATTTTAGTATATCCGAAAAGAAACTTAACTCGATCAGAATATTTATTATTACAAAATATACCTTGAAATCTGTTAGATAAGTATGACTTAATAAGAAGAAAAGATTCATTTTCAAAACCATAATATTTCAACTTAGAAACAAGCAATTCATGATAAATAGTGTCGAAAGCTTTTGAAAAGTCTAGTACTAATGAACTATTCCTTTGCTTGTCGCAAGCCCGAACAATATCATCTAGTGCGTTAGGAAGAGCTACTGTAGTACCAAATTTCTTTCTTCTTTCACTGGGTGTTGGTTATAATATTATTTTTAACGAAATAAATATACATTTGACTATGCATTAGTTTTTCAAATATTTTTGATATAGAAGGAAGAATACTTATAACACGGAAATCATTAAAAGTTTTCGGATTTGAAGTTTTTGATAGAGGTTTTCCTATTGATATTTTCCATTGATCAGGGAAATAACTTATTTCTATACAAGAGTTAATTATATGTGTAATGTATTGATCAATATAAGGGCTACAGTACTTAACCATTACAGCCGAAATGCCATCAATCCCAGTTGTATTGGTATTTATACCATTTAAAATTTTGTTACCATCAGATATTTCTGCTAATATAAATGGAAATTTTAAATTGTGGTTGTAAATATTGTTTTTAAAATAGTTAACCTTTTCACCGCAGTCTGATACATTTTGTAAAATGTAGCAAAAAAAGAGTTTATTTCATCAGGGTCAGACAAATTACAAGGAATTGTAGTATTTTACAGCTGACTACAATCCCTGCTTTATATCTTTTAGTTATTTCAAAGAACACGAAAGATCCTTATTATGTTTCTATCATTTAATTAATTATATATTTAATGTTATGTATACAGTTTCCGAGATTTATTATTTATTTTAAATTTAAAAAAACAAAACGTAACCTGTAGGACAAAAAAAATATAATACTTTGAATCTGTACGAAAAATACACAATTATTGTGGATCGTCTAAAGCTACTCAAATTTACTTCCAAGTTTTTGTGTAGACTTTTATAAAACTAGTAGAATACCGACTTGAAGAATTCCAAAAATACAGCAATCAGATATTTCCTCAAAAGATTATTTAAATTACGACCCCGAGAACTTTTAGAATGAGGCCTTTTCAGGCGCTGCTGTCTAATAAAAATTAAGGGTATCGGCCGTCAGTTCGGAGTCTCATTTCCATAACAAGCTGCGTCAGGGAAAACTGCATATTCATAGATCTGGGAAAGTCCTTTCCTTTCCCTCACAACAGTAAGCAACGAGCTCGTGTCTAAAGAAGTACCCTATTTCTATTTCACTTGTGTAATTTTAATAATTAATGACAAATAATTCACCATCTCAACTTACCTCGTAAGAGGAATGTATTGTAATCGTGAAAAAAATCATATTCCGAGATTTTTGCGGACTTCTGCGTTTTAGGATCCTTGTTAATATTCTCCCATTTCCGTCAGTTTGTCATTCTGTCCCGTTCTCGTTAAAAATAAAAGTTTATCCGATAAAAAAAAGCTCGTGTGCTTTTACGTTTAATAAATTTCATAAAAATATAAATCGATATTAATTTAAAATTACCATAAGTTAACGTCCCCTTTCCTTATACATCTTACAAAAAGAAAACTCGGAGATTGGTACCAGAATCACTTTATAGACTGTTTTTTTTCACGTTTAAACGAGTTTATTGTGTTTTTATCTGTTATATGTCGTCCTTCATGTAAAGAAGTTTCATTTAGACGAGCTTTGGGTTTCTTTAGTGATATCCTAAAAGGCTGATACTTTGAGCTGCATTTAGATACGTCTCTTTAGAAACGCAATTTATAAAATAAAACTAAAAAAAACCTGTGTGCTGGACCGCCATGATTCTATCCAGCAAATCTTCATTTTTTTTAAAATTAAAATTAAATAACACCGGCATCCATTGAGAACATCCTGCGTTACTACTGCATATTAAACTATATTAGTCATGTTAGAAAAATGCCAAACTAAAACAATGTTAAAATCAAAAATCAATCAGTTAACCTTTATTTACCAGAACTAAAACTCATATGATCAAATCCACCTCCGGTAGGAACCATATTATAATATCCGGGAAATCTAAAAATACGCCAGACTCAAATAACTTTAAATTGCTGAAAATCTAATATTCTTACCCTTTACTACGTCTATTAAATTCATCACTTTGCAAGTAACCCAGGTTAGGCCCCCACCAGCAATAATTATCTATCGACTCCTGAGGAGGGGCACTAGGTCTAAACCTTGGGGGAACTGGAGGAGGATCTTTCTCTAAAATATGCTCATTTGATACATCATGAAAGCTTTCCCCTGCCTGTTGACTGGATGATCTTTCTGATTGATATTTTCCGGATATTCCAGAAGTTTTATATACTTTACCATCGTGAATACTTTCTCTGCTGGGAGATCCACTATCAAAACTGAACCTTCTTTGTTTAACAGGGCTGGAGCAAACTGATGGTGAGTTGGGGCTGGAAGTGTTACGATCTTGTTTTTCGATTACCACATCCCAACCTTTAGGCGTTGTTGCAACGTTGCTAGGAGGCGTCGCCCTGTTTTTGCGTCGTCTAGCAGGAGGCGTGGGCGCAGGTTTAAGGCGGAGCAGAAAGGTGACTTCATCTTCGGATGAAGAGTGAGGATAACTGTCCATTTTGACTATAAGTAGTCGCGAGTCGTCTAAAATTAATATAAATGTCACCAATGAGTGACAATGACTTTACAGAAATATATAATCGGTACAGAAATATGTAACGAGAAATTGTATTTCTTTTATCACTTCTACATTACATATTCAATATAACGACTTTGTTTTCAATTTTTTTTACACTTCTGTTAGTAGGAACAATATATAAATTAAGAGACAAAAACTACCCTAGGCAAATTCATTTCTTATTTATAAACTTATTGTAACTAACTTAGAATTGGCCATTTAATTTGTCAGTGAAAAAGTGGAATGTATATCTTTTCATAAAATCATAGGTGTAGAATTCCCAGAAAGAAAGTCCCAAGAGATACTCATTCATTTTGCAGTATATCGGTCAAAATAGTTTCGTTGGACTCGAGATGACGATCCAAGAAGTGGGAAACGTTCAGACGCAACCACTCCTAATGTTTAATTAAATTAACCACTGTTTTGAATGTGCAAAAGGCATTAATTTCACGTTGGCAATAACATTTCAAAACAGCAACAGCAAGTGTTTTATTCTAATGTTAAAGCCTTTATCAATGTTAAAACTACTGAACCTCCCTGATACATCTTCACCAAGCGTTTTTGCAAGATGGCGAACAGAACTTTTCTCTAAGAGAGTGGCAGACGCTGAGACTTGAGAGCATCACTGGACAAAAATAGGTCGCATATAAGGGTTTTTCTGCCTATACCTATACTTCAGCTGAGAAGCTTATAGCTTCAGACTTTTGGGATATCTAGCAATACTTCCTTGCAGTAGGTGTTGTTTACAGCAAGAATTATTTTTGTTGCATACAATGCTGAAAGGTACTATAATAACTGCAATTGCCTATGGTAATACGTGAAACATTTTACGGCGACTATCGACCAAAAACTTCTTGGCTTACAACACAAAAACACTTCGTTTCTTTGCAACAACAAGCGAGTTCACAGAGCAGCCAAAGTGTTGCCCATAGTGAACTTTTTTAAGTTATATCATTTACTGAATAGTCTAGTTGGTCTGTTTTGGTATTCATAAATTAGAAAAAACACCTCAGGAGACGTCATTTTGCTGACCATAACCAACTGAAATAGGCTGTTGATACAAGTGAAATATACACTACGTAACTGGAAAGGACCCGCCCGTCAACGAAAAACTGCTATTTTGAGGCTATTTAGATATCGAAATGCGGTTTTCACCGAATGGCTTAGATTTGCCCCGAGTTTTTTCTTGTGAATGTTGCCAAATTTTCCCATTTATCGCTGAGAAATACCTATTTTTGGGACTAAATTACTGTTTTATTTTAAATGGGACACCCTATATATTTGTATGGTCTTGGATAACCTGACACTGCTTCTTTTCAAAAATACATAGTACTGTACGAAGATATTTTGTGTGAATTTCCTTTATGCAGTATATAAGGAAGCTAACCTAATCAACTCCTGTACTTATAAAGGCACGTGTTGAGTTGGTGTTGGGTTTTTCATCCTGCGGCTACCGTGTTGTGTCGTAGCGTTTATGAACAGAAAGAAAACTAGAGATCTACTAAGTGTTGGCTTACTTTATATAATGATTGTGTTGTATTATTGTTACGAGTAATATTTGTATTTAAAATAGACCGGTGCATTGATACAAGTACCCACACCTAGGTCTTAGTTTGTGTCCATAGTGTTCAATATTAGCATTATATATATTTATAAGATATAGGTATACATTTTGATAGCAAAATGTTATTTGATTATTACATTCTCTAAAAATTCTCTGGGTTTTATTATTAAAACTTTCAAACGGTTAGAATCCATTCGTACGCTGTATACTGTATATGTCCTACGCTAATAGCGTCCTTTGTTTTGGATCGATAATCAGAAACCCTTAATACGATGTATATATTAGTAAAATCGAGTGTAGGAAAAGTTTATAAAATATCTTAATAATAACTTCTATACAACTTGTATTGATAATACAGCTTTGATTAAATGAAATATGGGTCTATTGTCAATTGAGGACAGAAGACAAATGTATGACATAAAATTTATATATAAAATTCTAAATAATATGATCGATTCAGTGCCTTTAATTAATTTAATAAATATAAATAATCCATTTTACAACCAGGAAAAATAAAAATTCTTTCCGCATTCAACCAAGCAATACTATCACTTTAACTTGCCCTTATATCTCTGCTGTAAATCCTATAATACAGTTTCGAACTTCATTTGAATATCTGTTTCTTTTCCCTGCCAACATTTAGTAATAAATTAAAAATATTCTATTCTTGGGGTCATACTTTTTAATATTATTTTTTTCAGTCTTTCCGTTGCACGGATTGTATGATAAAAGTTTTTTTTCCTCTTTTCGATTTGTGTACATTACTGTTAATTTTGTTTTTTAGGTACTATTAGTCAATACTGTTACTGGATTCGTTTTGTTTTGTATTCCTTAATAAATAAATAAATAAAAAATAAATAATGGGTATTAGAATTTTAAATTCAGTTTTGAAGTTCTGCAGTAGGTAGAGCAGCAATTAGGAAATCCAGTATATTTCTGTCCCTAGAATATTTATGAAAAACGCATAATAATTCATAATTTTAAACTTAATAGTTTAATCCTTAAGTTTCGTAATATATAAATCCACGGTAATTATCTTCTAATCAGTTCATTAGAAACTAATCAAAAATATAAAATTGATTGTTTCCCCCATATAAGCAACGTGTGAGAGAGTGAAAGGTATACTATAAACGTGCGGGTTGCCTAATAAGCGATTTGCCTCGGTTTGTTTCATATAACAAACATGGAAAAAGACTCTAAGTCTCGGTCTCATTAAATTATAATTTTACAATTTACAACAAACATGACACGTGTTTCGCCCTTTCGAGCATCATCAGACCAACAAACAACAGAGAGAACCTTAGTAAATAATCACACGCACAAATCCTAAAACAATAAATTACAAATAGAATAAAACACACTAAAACACAACAAAACAAACAACTACTTATACATATTTGATTGACATTAAAATGAGGTTAAGTCTCACGTGAATAAACAAAATAAAATATTAAAAAAGGATTAAAAAAGATTCATGTCTCTAGGCGGGATCAAACCCGGACCGCCCGAGTGAGACGCCGAAGTAACCACCCACAGACCACTGGACTAGTCGAAGAAAACAACCAAAAAATCTCACTCTATGAATTAATGAATGAAATGTAGGTTGCCTACAATTATTATTACATTAAATTGTTAAATATTAGGGTTGGTTCAAAATTAAAAACATCGTTAACGCAAGTGAGAATAGGACTTTTTATAGCTTTGGTTATTTCCATTTTTTCTAGAAGGTTTTTCCCCTTCGGACATGTAAAACATCAACGTCAGAAATGGAAAATTCATGACCTGACTCCAACAAATGATTGGCAAAAGCTGAAACAGTCTCAGTTACATCCGTATTTCTGAATTTGTTGACAAGGCTTAAATGTTCTCTCACCCTTGTCGAAATTTTTGGACCTGTTTGTCCCACAAAGGTCGTGGAACATTCGCTACAATTTAGTGCATAAACCCCAGATCTGGACAATTTATCGGTTGTGTCCTTTGTCCTTACTAAACGTCTCTTGAGAGTATTTACTGTTTTGAATGAAATATGGACATTTTTAATATTTTTAAAAAATTTAGCCAATTGGAGAGAAATACTTCCGAAAGAAGTAATGCACTTGAAAAAAATTTTCTCATCGCTAAGTTTTGAATGTATGACAGTATAGGACATTTTGTACTTGTTTATAAATTTATAATATAATTTGGTGATGGACTCCAAAGGAAAACCGTTATTCATAGCAATCTGCATTATAATACCACGCTCCTTATTAAACGCTTCCCTTGACAATAGTAAATTACACAACCGATAGTAAGGAGAGTTTGAAGCATACTGAATAACATTATCCGTGGACGTTGTTTTCCGGTAAACCTCAAACTCTATCCTACTTTGTTTCCTCGATAGTAAAAGGTCAAGAAACGGTAGTTTTCCTTCATCTTCCATTTCCAATGTAAACTCAATTTTAGGATGCAACGAGTTAACGAATTGTAAAAAGTCTTCCAACTGTTGTCTGTTCATTCCAGAGAATGCAAATATCATCCACGTATCTTTTATATGCTGTTAGGAAGGAGGTAAAATAACTATTCATTATCCTATTTTCCAAATTGTTCATTAAAACCTTACTAAGAAATGGCGACAAACAGGAACCCATAACCAGCCCAGACCTTTGCCTATATAACTGTCCATTAATTTTGAAAAAATTTTGGTCTAAAACTAAGGTAAGAAGAGAAGTTAGGCCATCAACGAGTAACTGTGGCAAAGAAGATCTCGCCAATTAATCCCTTACCAACTGAATACAGTCTGCGGGAGGCACACTAGGAAACAAATTCTTGACATCCAATGAATATGGACAATTTCTTCGAACGGGTCCGTTCCAGTTAAGTAGTACATATTTCACTGGATATTACCTGTTTTGAAGACCAACGAGAATCGTCTTAATGGATTTTTAAGGACAGGTGACGTAAGAGGCATAAAGTTAAAAATGAATATTATTAAATAAAAAAAATGTGTTTTATTTCATAGCTCTCTTAGAATTTTATAGTTTTATCTGACATTAAAATTAGAAATTTAAACCTTGCAATAGTCGAACCTATTCCAGAGTAGATGACCTTTTTGAAAAATATAAATATTAAACCAACATACTTCTAGCGTTAAAATTATTTTTTGGTGAATTATTTATTTTTCAAACTATAACTACAAAATAAACCGTACTCGAACAAGCGCCTGTAAAAAGTAATGAGTTTTAAACCAATGTGTTGGATTAATTAATAAGTGCTTTTAAAAAATGTCATACAAATTAATAGATATTTTTTCAATTATGCAAGACATGTATGGCTTACTAGTTATACAGCAGATAAAATTAAAAAATGAAAATAAAACCCTATTCCAGGAAGTAACTTCTATGATCACCCAAACATATATATCAAAAATCGCATACATAAACAACATTTTGTTTAAAATTCGTTTACACTTTAATAAAAATGTTTCCAAAATATTTGAATATATCGTGGAAACTGTCATGAAACTTAACTGTATAAATACCAAAGCCGTTAAGTTTTGAATAGCAGTTTAGAAATGTTTGGCATTAGAACCCGATAATTCTTAAAAATAAAAGCTAATAATTCTAAATCAATACTGGGTCAATAGCCTATAAGCGTTATTTAAAAGTAATCTCACCAGAAAAAAAAAGATTTACATAAACAAACGGGTCTAATGAATTTGCACACTTAAAACCGAAGAAGCATATTTTTGTGTTATAAAACATCATGTTATAAAACCTATGTAAAAAAACATCAAGCTACAAGGAGTATTGAACACTTCAATTTTGATAAAAAACTGAATATTCTTTATTTATAACTAAAAACCGGAAAAAAAACACTCACTAGTTTTATGTCATCCAAAACAACATTCCAATATCATGAAACTAAACAAGTGATCACGCCTTATTTCGAAAAATCATGAAACAAATTAGAACACAACTTTTAACACTGACAACAACACAAAAATAAACTGTGATAAAGAGCTTGAACTGATGTCCCATGTTTTATTGTAAAAATCGAAATAAAATTGTCGCAGACAACACACCGGCAACTGGAAAATAGGATTTTCCGTAACTATTTTGAGAAAGGTTTGAGTTTCTATTAGATCTTGCCGACGAATTCCGATATTTAGAGTACGTAAGGTAGACAGATGCATATATGTTTCCCAATTTGAACAAAACATTTGAAAACACTCAAAACTAGGTGAGAGTATTTACTGAAATGTTTCACACCTTTTTTTTAACAAGACTAATTTAAATTACAACCGCATTTTTGTAGGTGCAAGTAAACACAACAGATAAGGTCTAACTTTTAGAGCTAGTTGGAGGCAGTTGGTTACGCAACTGAAAAATATTCGGGGAAACCCTCTACCCCGAAGAACAAAATGTTTTTCATTTTTTTTATTAAAAATTTGTACAAACCTATATATAAAAAGCTAATTAAAAATAATTATATGTTTTTAACCCCTGCTCCTTCTTGTAATGAATTCTTTGCAGTGAAATGAACATTTAGTGCATCCTCTGTTAGGACAGATCTTCTCAGGAAGGTCTAGTCTTATCAATCCTGCTTCAAATCTGTATTTTTTTCTTACAAAAGAAAGCAGCAAATACAAACTTTCAGTTAGTACACCAAACAGCCCGTTTTCTGTCAAAGTATTAACTTTTTTCATCGTAAAGGTGAAAATTAAGACTAACGACCCTTTAACCCTTTTTGTGGAAAAATGTTTCGTTTCCCGTAAACAAAACAGAGCAAACTAAAACTTCAATATCGCTAAAAAATTGCTCTTAATTACAGATTGGCACACTTCCTTGCTTGAAGAAAATCAAGATTGTGTAGTCACCATTCATACTTAAAGAAAAATACAGTGAAACAAATTTTATATAATATGTTCTTTTTCTCAGCTATTTTTTTTACACAGTCCAATATGCAAAAAAAATTAAATATAAATTGTTAAGCAATTTATTCTCAAAAGATTTGTCATGTACGGATGTCATACATTGGGACAATTTCTTTTCTACTTTTACATGGTGTAGTAGGAATTAGTTCAGTATTTTCTGTACGCGATACAAAATAAATTTCTTCATTTATGGGTCTTAAAAATGGATCGTGTTCGTATATGGTGCTATAAGTAACTCAAATCATAAGTTATGGAAGGTTCGGCTTCTCCATATATTGTTCCAAATTTTTACCGTTCGCTACAAGAACAACCTTATTTTTACGACTTCTTAGTTACCTTGTCAGCAGTCATTTCAATTATGCCTTTCTGTTCTTCATCTTCCATAACTAAATCTGTTGCTATAAAACCGCCACCAACAGTCTTAAGCAAAAAATCAGTACAATGCATTTTCTTTTTTTGGATTCTGACTTCTGTATGCTTGTCCATGATTCATACGTCAGCACTAATAATGATTAAGGAATCGAAAAACTTATTCTCTAAGGGTCTGAAGCAAATAGATACTGTGTGGAAATTTTTCGGGACGCTAGTGTATCAGATTGATAACAACTACTCTGCGTCACATGATCTCTTTCGACAAGCTAAGTTAAGAAAACGTTCTATTTGAAATTAATCAGTGATTATGGTAATTTTCAACTTCCCAAAGCATATTAACATTTAAATTAGATCTTCCAAACCGACTACCCATATTCCTGATTTACAGATATTTTCAACACGTGAGAGATTCAAGAGATTTTTGTTGATTCATACTGTGTTATGAATATAGGTCATTCTTTTATATCCCCAGAAAAAAAAACAGGTAAATCTTTAACGACTGACACTGTCATCATAAAATTATGATTCCTATTATCTATGTTCCTATCATCTATATTTTTGCGTAAACTTGGACCTTCTTGATCAGGAAATCTATATAATTAATTTACTTTATTTGTCCTAGCTGTGTGTTTGCCATCTCAATATTTTAACCATTTTTTTGACAATTAGTATACATAACGTCTTCTATATTTGTTATTACAAACCTTTTTTACCAGTTTTTTGAGATCCCTTGTTTCTGTAACATTTTCTCTTCATTTTTCTTTAATAAATTATTTTCTTTTAGTAGAAATCCCAACAAGTCGACATCTGATACAAACTTCTACATTTCCTTTCATGTATAGGTTCTAGTTATGCCAGTTCTTCTGTACTATTTTGCCAAGACTTCTAATCATGGATTTAACGCCTCCAACTCCTGCTTTTAGGTGAAGGACCAATACATATTGGGTTCTAAAACTTGTCTGTTTCAGAATTAAATAAAAATATTATAAAATCTTCCTAGACATCAAAGTCGAATAGTCTATAATGACCCCATGCTCAAACTAAAGATGCACATGTTACCTGTATGTCACAAATCTTTAGGCGCCATTTCATGATTCTGGAACTGGTAAAATAAAACGTTATTGACTGAAATTATAAAAAATAAAACTTTAATTTGAACTTTTTTTGTACGTCACTCAACAAAATTTAAAAGAGCATGCCTACGAATTCCCCTGCTTACGTGATTTGTTTAAGCATCTCTATTTTAACACATAATAATTGCACTAATATTAAAATTTCAACTGCCTTTCAATACATTTTTTTTTCAATCAAGATAATACCAATAGAAACCATATTCGGTGCAAATTGAAAAATCACACACACACACACACTATTCTTCTAAAAGTAGGACCTCGTTTCTTGAACAAAAGGAATAAATTCGATTTTCCCTCTTGCAGTCTAATACAGCTAATAATGGTAAGAGCGGAAACGTCTTCAACGAAGAATTTTGTATTTATTTCGGGATCTCATCCAACTCGTACGTCAAATTTTGTCACCGTTGGAAATTGACTAAGGGATTATTGATCAGAGCCCAAGATAATCCTAAAATTAATAAATTCCTAATTCGGCAATTTTGGAAATTGAAAAACATAAAAAAAGTGAAACTCAAGAATGTTGCTAGTTCGATGAAGTCCTAATAAAGAAAAAATAATTAACCATTCAGTGGTGCTACAGGGATTAAAAGTACTCTAAAATGTTTAAAGAAACAGTGTACAAGGTGGTCCAACAATAGAGGACGTCGGCTGTAGCTCGAGAAACTTTAATGACAGAACTTAAGGGAAAAATATTTGTAGGTAAATCGGCCAAGAGAAATCGCTGAAAATTATTCTCAAGTTCGAAAGTTGGCCGCTAGGAGGAGTAACAGCAACACAAAATTATAAATGCCAATTTTCTCTTAAATTTCCGTAATTGAGGTATGCTTAAAATACAAGCAATAAAGTGGTGGGGGAAGGTCAAACATTTTTACTGTTTTAATGTAGATATCTCTGTTTTGGATGAACCGATTTTAATTAACTTTGTCGAAAAAAAAATGCTTTTTTTGCTCTACTCGTCGAGCCATAAACTGTGCCGTAATGATTTTGTTAGTGGTCACTAGATGGTGTTGCTTCGGAATTCTCCAAATAACACTGATTTTCTCAAAAAAATCAAATGGTACGCTATGACTTTTATACCACAATTTATTTGGTAGTTATGGAAGGTACTGAATAGTAAAATAAAAAATTCAGATCCGCATTTAAATTAAGAAAGTTGATGATGGTCTCTCGAATCCGAAACGTTGGAGTGGAAAATTAACCATTCCGTTTTATAGAGGAGAAAAAGAATCAATGATGAAGTGGAAATTATTTTAATTTCTCATTCCAATTAATCCTAAAATTTTAGGAAAACCAAAAAACTGTATAAAAACAAGGTTCCATTAGAAACTTTAGTAATCTTGCATACATGTAAAGAACAAAACTTAAAATGGAACAAAACAAAAAATATTAATCCCAGTCTCATAATCACATAGGCTTCGCAATTAAATAACTAAAGCTAGGGCGAGGCAGAGCAGGACTCGGTTTGGGCAAAAAGATTAAACGGAGTTCTACCTTGTTTCCGTGAAGCAGCAAAAAAAACGACGAAATAAACTAACAAACAGGGGCGTGCGGTGAAATTTTAAGAAAGGGAAGCAATTTTTAAAAACTTAGCTATTTGTAATGTAATTCGATTCTTCGATCATTTTTTGCAAATTCGTAAATGACGTCATCATAAAAACATTGATGCTCCGACATATTTTGGAGAAGTTTATTTTCAATGGACAACAGCGATGTATGCGAAAGTCTCTCCTGACCCGTTGAATTTCTCACGAAATTTTTTATACGTTTAAGCGTTGAAAAATTGCGTTCCACTGATGAACTTGTCAATACTAATTCACACAATTTCGACACTTCGGTGTAGGCATCTTCCAGCTCCTTGTCTTTTAAAAATTGCATTAGTTCCTTAGCGTTATTTCTTCCGCTAATGTCATCAGTCTCGTAAATCACTTTTAGTTCAGATCGCAAAAACACTCGGTAGAAGAACTGGCCATAATGAAGAAGAAGAGATTTAAACGCATCTTTTGGAAAAGTTTTTCCTTTAAATGCATCAAAATTGCAGAGCTCGAGGAATTTAAAATCATTTAAACCGTTAAATCTATAGTTTATTTGTTGCGTCTGTATGATGTTTGAACATCTCCCACCTTGTCTGTTCGAAGACGCTTGGCTTGTGGCTCTACATTTAACGTCATCGTTTTCTCCCAAAATAGGTCAGTCATCTCTTTCTTAGCTTAACATGGACTTAAAATCATCCACTTTTTTTCGGCAAAAAGCAATATCATTTGTTTTAGTTTGTAATATATTAAAAACATTGTCCGAGAATGGAAATATTTCTGAAAATATGTTCAACAAATAACTAAAATTAAAATCTCGTTTCAAACAGTCCAAAAACCCCCGCGAACTATTTATTGCTTCTGAGTCCCACGTTTCATTATTTTCTATTATATTCTCAAATAGTTCAATCAGTGATTCACGATTTTCAGATACTGTTAACACAAGTCTTCCATTATAGTTCCACCTACTAGGAGCTACTTTGGGCAATCGTTTGTGTACAATGGAGTCCAAAGCTCGTGTACGTTTTGTTGACTTGGAAAAAAAAACAGCCATGCCACTTAAAGTAACGAAAAATAATTTACACTCTTTAATGTGATTGATGGACTGGGATAAAACTAAATATAATTTATGAGCAAAACAATGGACAAACACAGCACTTGGGAAAGTTTCGAAATTTAGCTTGCAGACCCCCTAATTGTCCTGCCATCACTGCAGCTTCATCATAGCTTTGAGCAACTAATTTTTTCTCTCCATTAAATTTCTTTAGTAACGTTATAAACTACGGTATATAATGCATCTGCTGTACGATTTTCGGACACATTATTAAAACTGGATAATTGGCTAAAATTAGTGATATCAGTTGTTTCGTCTAGAACAATAGCAATGAACCGCGTAGCGCCAATCTCCTGCTTCATTCTTTTTAGAATAATGGTTGCAACAGCGGAAATTAAATCACTCTGGATTCGATTCGATGTTCCGCGAAAAACGCTAGACTGCTCTAAATGCTTTTTTAAGCAATCATCATATTTAACCATTAAACTAAGTAAATCTTGAAAATTTCCTCTATTTGAAGAAACCCTTGTTTCGTCATGACCTCTAAACCCCAATTCTTGCTATCCGAGAAAACAAACAACATCGATAAGTCTTCTTAATATTTGCCTATTTTTATCGACTAGTGCATTGTGTTGGCGGTGACTAATTTCCAACTGTTTATTAAAAGCGTGTTCAATTCTGGTTCTGGAAGACTTTTTCTTTTATGACGGCCTGCAAATGCGCTTTGGACATAATGTGTCTTTTTACAGCTTTATGGAAATTGTTTAAATCAGAAAAACCAGTTTTATTCCAGAGACCTTTTTAATTTTGAAAAAGTAAACATGGCCAACAAAATAATTTACTTATATTTTCACACCCTGTTAGCCATTTAAATTGTTCGTATTGTTTTTCCGGATAAAACTGTCTAATACAGTTTTTCATTTTTGTGGTTAAATTTTTCATAGGCGATTTTACCCTTCCTTTGGAAATTAGCTTATCAGCGAAGTTTAATGTTGAAAATCCCTTTATTGTTAAGACACACACCACACATTCACACACACTCTTCTCACTAAATTCTCCAACATTTTCAACGTTATTACCGATAGCCGAAGTTGACGGTATTAGCATATCCACGTCCGTGTTATTGTCTTCCATATCGCACCCTGCTGCACGCGAATGAAATGCAAAAATTGCAAACAGTCGGTGGAAAGTTCAATAACCTCTGGCTCGATTCACAGGAAATCAAGCATACAGGACTTGGCTGCAGAGAAGCTAGCGGCCCGCATAGGTTCTATTCGATTTTGTGCCTCTGTCGGAGTCAAGGCCGCATTTATTATGGGCTTGATAATTAAGATAATATTTTAGCATTTTTAATATAAAGTAAATTAATGGTTTCCTATTTGAAAAATTACATTTTAGAGAAGATGTTTTGTAATTTTTTTTTTGGGGAAGCACTGCTTCCCTTGTTTCCATGTACTGCACGTCCCTGAGTAACAACTAACAGTAAACTAACAACAAATATATTTAAAATTACTGAAAACTACTTAAAATAAAAAGATTTAGTATATGCTACTCGACTTACTACAAGACACGATATGGTGGACCGTTTTAGAAAAGCCATCCAAAGTATCTCTATACCAGAAGTGGAGACTGCAGTCCAATCCACACAGGAAAGATTGCAACTTTGTATTGAAAATGACGGCCGGCATTTTGAGCACTTGCGAAAGTAGTTTTCAGTGATTTTAAATATATTTGTTATTAGTTTATTGTTAGTTCATTTCGTTTTTCTTTTGTCGTTTCACTGAAACAAGGTAGAATTCGGTTTAATCTTTTTGCCCAAACCAAGTCCTGCCCTGCCTCGCCCTAGCTTTAGCTATTTTATTTCGAAGCTTATGTGATTATGAGACTGAGTTTTAATTTTTTTTTGTTTTATTCCATTGTTAAGTTTTGTTCTTTACATTTATACAAGATTACTACAGTTTTCTGGTTTTCCTAAAATTTTAGAACTAATTGAAATTAGAGATTATAACAATTTCCACTTTGCCATTGTAACTTTTTCTCCTCTACAAAACGGCAAGGTTAATTTTCCAATCCAACGTTTTGGATTCGAGAGACCATCATTAATTTTCTTTATTTAAATGCGGACCTAGATTTTTTATTTCCCTATTTAATGCCCTTCATAACTACCAAATAAATTGTGATATAAAAGTTATAGCGTACCATTTGATTTTTTTGAGAAAACCAGAATTATTGATAACAAAGTTATTACAGTACAGTTTATAGATCCACGAGGAGAGCAAAAAAAGCAATTTTTTTCGACACCAAGTTGAATAAAATCGGTTCATCCAAAACAGAGATATATACATTTGAAAGTAATTGAAATACATATAAATATAAATAAAAATAACAATATTATCTGTGTAGAAACTAACTAAAACTAGACAAAAGGTAACCTACTAGAATGTACAAAAGGAAGGATTTAAATTACTGAGTAATCAGTCTTTCAATCCTACTTTTTTGTTTTTTAAATGACTCATATTTGAGAATTTTTATTTCATAAGGAATATTAATATAAATTATAAAACATATATATTTAAGAGATGATTTTTTTTTCTCTGTTTGATGAACAGGAATTTCCAAGTTATTCTGATTTCTAGTATTTAAATTATGAATATTATTTCGAAATTGAATTTTTTCATATAAACACTTTTTATTTTTTTAAATTTATTATTAAATTAAAATTATTTTAAGAATATTTTTTTTTTAATTTATTTAACATTATTTTAAGAATAAAACAAGACAAGTGGATTTCGCGTCTAAATTCTAATGTAGATAATTTAACTCTATTAAAAATATATGATCATATTTTGTTCATATCTTTAGTACCATTAAAATCAAATACTCGCGAAGTAGACGCATGTTCCAATTGTCCTTGTTCCAGATTTGCGAGTACAATCCATATCTGATATTTGATTGCATTGCGAAATTCGAAAATTGATTTGCATTATATCTTTGTAAACTGTTCCAATGACCAGATCAAGCAGGAGGTCAGCTTCAATTTAGTTAATATATTCTGCTCACTTCTGAGGCAAAACTTCAGCAGCAAGTGAAACGTTGGCGTCTGTCATCGCTATAGGTTCGTAGTATCTATTGCTGACCGGTTTTATGATTTTCTGTTCCACTTGTAATGAAAACTTAAAGCATAACATTTATTAACTAAATGCAGTAATGTACTTCATAATTGTTTTAAGACTTACAACAATATAAGAAGTTAAAAATATAGATACTAACAGATCAATAATAATTGTCGTAACGTTTTTATTTTATATTAATTTCATAAAAATAGAATTAAGACATTGCTAAGAAGAGTATTTGTTTTTATCATTAATCAATTCAAACTATTGAATGATTATTTAAAGATACTTTTATAGTAAAACACAGCTGATTCCAAACCAAGCCAAAGCATTTATATAATAAACCGAAGCGGCCTTGTTCCATTCAAACCAACAATATTTTACAGCTAATTTGAAACTTCCAAGCTGCTTTCAGTTATAATTTAATGTGTTTATAAATTAATTCTCGAACCCCTTACTTCAAACGAACTTGAAAATGTCGAGTTGAATGAAGTATATCACAAAATGTTTGATTGTAGCTCTAGGTTTTGTTGCATACTATGAAATACAAAATAACTATTTTGTGAACCTATCTTTTGAAACCAGGTATTCGAGCATATTTTTTTTTGAAACTTATGGAATTTGAATTAAAACGCTATACAAATGTCATATTTCTTTATTGTCCGATTTTTTTTACATACTCTTAATACACTATATTTCCAAAAATCCTATCTCGTTTTGCTTAGAAAATTTAGAGTCTACAACTTCGACTTGGAAAACAAACTACCACTATTTATTTTATTCCCAAGAGAAAACATAGGATACAGAAAACACTCTGTTAGTTACAAATGGTACACTAAAACTAGAGATTTACGTTTTAAAGGGTTAAGTCGCAAAAGGGATTTGTGGAAACTGAGGCTCTTTGTTGAATGTCTGTCTGCGTATTATTAGGCTTTGATTTGGTTAGTTAGCGGGACATGGTTTTATGCATATAATTACAACATAATGCCAGAATATAATTAAGTTAGTATCTACATGCTTTTATTAAATGTGTTGCGTCGGGCACCAATAGTTTTTACTTCATTTGCCAACCACGCTTCGCTCCGGACTACATTAATTATTTAAGCGAGTTTTATTGCATCGTACAAGCTTAAGTCTTTTGTGGAAATAACATGTAAATATTTAATTAATGTTCGTATCGTCTGTTAAAATTCTACATATTCAGACTTGCTGAATTATAGCCACAAAAGAGATTCCACGTAACGACCCAACGGGGCATTATCTAATTTACGCAACCAGCAGATAACTGCTACTATCCCTGAAGATCTACAAATATATTGCTCAATAGACAAATTCTCAGTAAAATCGCTCACATCTACATATCATAAACCGCGACCATGGTTTTACTTTCTAATTATATAATGCCACCCTTCCTCTCGTTAAAGGCTTATACACACAACCATTAAGCGTACTTGGAACACTAACAGCGTTGTCCAGAAAAAAACCGGGCACCGAGCGTTCTTTGAGGACCACGCCATAGACATCGCCGTCGTACAAAGGACTTTCCTAAAACCCAAACACACAATCAACATACCAAACGCCTACACATACAGAACTAACCGTCTGAATTATCAAGAGAAATACCATAATCCTGGTAATAACAACATACCACAGAATCCACTGCTATTCGAATACACATATACCTACATCCACACATATCTCGAGAATGGGATTTTTTTTCTCATAATGTGGGGGTATACATTAGACATAGATGGGGAGCTTGACAAGGGCAGCACTTAGGCTCACTGGGGCCCATTGTGACATCCCCCAAGTAGACGTGTCGGGCCCGGATCCCAGTTCTTTTTAGCAAGGAAAGGACTCTTTCAGGTCGAGCACGTCCCACAAGCCCGGGTTCTACATGGGTGTTACCCAAGCAAGGCAGTCTGTCGTTGACTAAAGCGTCACATCGACAGACCAGATGCTCGGTAGTTTCATCAGCCGAATCAAATCTTTGCAGGTAATATTTCACCAGCCAGTGTCCAGTTAGGACCTTCGACAGCGCGATTCTTAGTCCTAGCCTTGACAGCTGAAAGAGCAATTCCAAGAGCAGTTTCCGGCACAGTGAAAGCAGTGTTGCTACATTGCCGAGCGAGCTGATCCACCCCCTCATTACCCCCAATGCCCTGATGGCCAGGCACCCAAATACGGCTAACCCTATTGGACTCACACAGCCTCTCTAGGACTCTCTTGCATTAAAATGTTAGCAGCAAATTTTTTCCTGTACGCAGTTCAAGATTGCTGTAATCTCAGCCGCATACCGTCCAAGAGCAAAACTAATTCTTGCCCTGGGTCTCTCCCCATAGATTCCCGCCCCAGATTCCTCCTCTATTAGAGAGCCAACAAGGCCTTCCAGTTTGAAGAAGGACGGGGAAGGATCCCTCCACTGTCTTCTGGCAGGAACAATTACACAAAACCTCTTAGAGGTTATTGAGACAGGAATAATGGCATCTCTCCTAGCTAGAAGAGGGTCTGATTTGATCACTCCAGACGTCTCTGTGTATCCAACTACCCCAGTCGTTTAAACGAACCAAAGCTTTCCGAACAAGCAAGTGTAGAAGACTTAGTCCCAGAAGGGCCTCCATATCTCGGGTCGGTGGGGTTCTTATGGCTCCAGGTATGCCTAGACAGGTAAGTCTCTGGAGCTTGTTAAGCTTCCTCCTGTATATTCTCCTGCGCAAGAGCGCCATTGGCCTTATCACTGACGTGTAAATTCAATGCACAATACGAGGTTTTAGACCCCAAATTGATCCGAAGAACCGTGTGCACGCCGCCCACAGACACGCTGTGGCCCTTTTTATGATCCTTTCAAAATGATCCCGCCAGGTCAGTCGGGAGTCTATTTAGACACCCAGATATTTCACCGACCCGGAAGGTGTCAACTCTTTTCCAAAGAAGGTGAGCAAAGTTGGTTTACATAGTTCAATCCGATCTACATTAAGAAAAATATTTTGCCGTTTCTGTCACTTCCTGGTACACCGGTGGTTGACGTCAACTTTGTTATTTTAAATAGCACACCCCGTATATTTTCGACTTTTTGAATTAAACTTGACACTTTAAGTAACTTTTGTTAATAAACTCCTAATACCTTTAACCGTTTTTTAGATAAAAAATATTATGTTCTATTTTCATAATGCTTAATAACTTTAAATTAAATAAGGATGAATATTTGAATTTTTGGCAGTATTTAACTTAAATACAGCCCTCTCTAATTCAATTATTTTATAGCACATTTTTTATACAGGTGGTCTCAAAAATTAATATTTAATGCAATTAGTAAACATTGGCAAAGTTATTTTTGACAAACCTGTATTTTATTATTTAACCAAATAGAGAAACCGATTCCCTTTTTAATTTGTATTGTATTGTACTGTTAAGACTTTTGTGAATTTATCAAATAAATTATTATTATTATTTATTGTTGTTCCTATCCCTACCTTAGTTATAATTCAGTTAAGAAAACGTATTTTTTAAAAATATATTAAAAAGTTAGTTAACAAACAGAAAAACCTAATAACTAAGCTGCTTAAAGTGACCTCCACTGATGGCTCTAAAACATTCATCAATTCACGCCCTAACATGGTTGTGGTAGATTTCCTTTTTTCATCACCGTTTAACTCCTCAAATGCAATTGTTTCCATATTTTGCAAATCCCCTTAACTTTCTATCGGCGTTTTGTATACCCTCTCTTTAATTGTACCCCAAAGGTAAACATCTAGAGGACTTAGATCCGGAGACCGCGGAGACCAGTTCCACGGATCCTAGACGCCTATTCCTTATTCAAATATATTGGGGACTGACTTCCCTTGTGAAATGGGCAGCAGCTACATCTAGCTGATACCAACAACTTCTATACGATTCCAAAGACAAACTATTCAAAAATGGCTAAATAATTTTAAGAATTTAAATTTTCGTCATAGATGACAATGAAATGGAAATGAAAATTTCTGTTGGAATCCCCTTTCTTTACAAATGCGGGATTCTTTAAAGCCAAAAAATGCGAATTCGTTCTATTTAAAATTCCCTCTTGCGAAAATTTTAATTCATTTGTCCACATTATTTTTTTTATTAAAGTCGGGATTTTCTTGTATTCGAACTATAAGTATCTCACAAAATTCGCTTTGAGGATAATCAACTTAAAGAGCTTGTAGGATTATACATTTGTAAGAATGCATTTTGTGTTTTTTTTTTAAATTCATTGTACAGCTGAATACGAAATTCCTAAATCACTTACTGCCTTAGGAATTGAGGAATTACATAAAAATATCCTAAAACGTGTATTTCGTTTTGTTCATTGCCTGTAATCGGTTTAGCTACTGTTCTTTAATATTTAACACTACCAAAACTCCTAAAATTGTACTCGATTTTTCGAAATCGCATTCTATTCATCACAGGTAATTCAGGGAACAGCTCGTTTAATTTGGTACAAGTTCTTGCTACATATGTTGACACTCCCCGTACAAACAAAATACATTTAAAATATTTGCGTTTAAATAGACATTGCTCATTTTAAAAAAATATTTTTTTATCGTATAGGAGGAATATGTTTCCAAAGTTTTTGATAATTAATTATAATTCCCCCGAAAAGCACGATCCGCCACTACATTTTACTCTATAAACAAACACGCACCAACTTATTTTGTTATTATTTCACTCCCTGTTTCAGGAATCGAACAGCATAAGGTTTTGGTTAATATTATTATAGCGTTTTAACCTCATATGAACTAAGGACCTATAAATACACTCTTGTCCATTTACAGTTCCCGACCGTGAATTACGTCTATTTAATATGCAGTCTGTGTGATTAAACTAAATACGGATTCCAGCTTTTCCCGCTTCGTTTAAAGTCTGATGAGAATTTCCGGACTGTGTAAAAGTGTCACAATGACAGCCATTTAGAATCCGCCATATTAACAAAGTTGACTTTATCCTTTTAGTCCTTAACATGACAGAATTAGAAACGCGAATTTAAAGTGTATCTTGAGCAGCAGTTTTCCTCATTGGGGCTGCATTAACATCCCCGTAAAAAATATGCCTATTATTACAAAGGCAAAGAATTATTGCAATAATTACAATTTTGCCAGTATTCATACGAGTAACATAGCCCCATACCATTCTCAATAAATATATGCAGACAGTAAGCAAAGAGGGATTGTTTTAGTATATTATAAATGGTTGCACATTCTAGAATTTTGTGATGTAATAAGTGAGCATTGTCCTAAACTTTTTTTAACCTTTATCTCTATTTGTTAGAAAACACTATTAATCCTGTTTTAAGGACTAATATCAAACACGATCGGTTCTATGAAGAAATCTTCAAAGTTTAACACCTCCCGACCACGAAATGTCCATAAGTCAGTTCTTATCGATCCAATTTTCCCAGAAAGGTCGATTGGGAGAAGAAGTCATAATAAAAGGCCACCATGATCACCTGATTTAACTACTTTTGAGTTTTTTCTATGAAGCCAATTGAAAATTAAAATTATGCAATGCACCAAAATTATTTCAAACAATTACGACAACGAAGCCACATTACACCAGAAAACCAGAAATGATTCGCAATGTTTGAGAACTAATAATTACTACTTCTACTGAACTGAAAACGGAAGAATTACTTTAATCATGAAAAAATCACCCTCCAAGATTTTTCAGATCTTTACGTTTAAGGATCTCTAGATCTTTAAAGGGTCACATAGGAATGAACCGGTAAAAATTTGGTGAAAATCCAATATGGCGGAACAAAATGACGGCCTAATAAAATGTTAAACAAATGGGCGTACAAAATTACCAATTTATTTGAAATCAAATTTTGCACAATAATCAAATGGGATTTAGTGATGAACTGGCAAGATCTTGGTACGAATCCTTTAAGACGGAACAAAATGGCGGCTTAATAAAAAGTTCTAAATATCAATATGAAAAACTTCTTTGTTTATTAACTTCAAATCCAGTGTGACATAGAAATGAACTGGTAACATTTTGGCACGGATCCAATATGGTGGAACAAAATGGCCGCCTAAAAGAACTTTTAGGAAATCAGTTTTTGTGCATAAATAAAGTGTGACGTAGAAATAAGCTGGATAAATTTTAGTACGAATCCAATGTGACGGAATAAAATATTATAATGAAATATTTTAAAAATCAGATCAATATGTGATATAATAAAGCGAATGTAATACGACAGAATAAAATGGCGGCCTAAAAAAATGTTTAAAACATTACTATAAGCATAATAATAACTTTCTTTTATTAAAATAGAAGAAAAGACAAATGATTTCTTTTATTTTAAAATAACAAATAAAAGTTATTAAAAATAATTTAGTATCCCTAACAAAAGGAAAGATTCGTATCGAGGGAATTTACCGATTTTTTTTTTTTCTGTTATAAAGTAATTTCTAAATAATGTCTTTTCTGAAGAATTTATTAAAAAGTGGTTACTTCGTTTTAAAACTAATTTAATACCTTTAGAAACAACCGCACGACGATTTTTTAAGCGTGGATATACCCTCGATTAGGGACTGAATGTCAGTAGATGGAATTACCCAATAAATCCGTCTCCCGTGAAAACCAAAATTAACGTGTCCAAACAATTTTTTTATTCGGCTAAAAGCAAGAAAACAATTATGGTAAAACCGTTTAAAAACCAGTGGCGACTCGTCGATTTAAGAACGAGTGAAGCGCAGGTAGCTAGGTGCACAGCGCCCCAGACAAAAATTTTTTTAAGCTTTTTGTGATGTTAATTATCCATAGCTTTGGAGCGTTTTTTAATACTTAGGGCAAATAATATGAATTTATAAAATTTTAAATATTAAATTAAATAAAAAAGTTATGTACCTACATCTTAAAGTTAATTTTGATTCGATTCGATCGATGCAAAACTGCTTCCGCCTCCAATGATCCGAACGCACTAATTTACATTAATTCTATAACAAGCGAACAAGCGCATGCAGCCTGCAGCAGCAGTTTTATGCCGCTCCCATCTCTATTTGGCTTACGGATATTCACCATTGCGTTGCCATAGCAACTGCCGTAAACAAATCTAAGCGCGAAAGCCGGCGTGCGGGGGAGTCCGATGCGGTTTTTGTTACTGTTGATTGTGATTCCTCAACGGATCGCTCTTATGAAAAGGAGTTCAGCGCTACGGTTTTAAGTCATTATTATTTTTCGAGTATATAACGCACTAGTTTTGATAGAAAATAATGGCATAATTAAGTAAATAATGTGAATTTATATAAAACATACTACATTTTTATAATAAAAATGTAGTTTGTAAAATGCTTATATTTTAAAAATATTTTTACATGTTAAAAACCGAACTTATATTAAAAATATGTGGCTAACATTATAATTAAATATTTTATAAAACTTATAATATGAATTTATAAAATTTTAAATATTAAATTAAATAAAAAAGTTATGTACCTACATCTTAAAGTTAATTTTGATTCGATTCGAATATTTTCCAACACTAATTTACATTAATTCTATAACAAGCGAACAAGCGCCTGCAGCCTGCAGCAGCAGTTTTATGCCGCTCCCATCTCTATTTGGCTTACGGATATTCACCATTGCGTTGCCATAGCAACTGCCGTAAACAAATCTAAGCGCGAAAGCCGGCGTGCGGGGGAGTCTGATACGGTTTTTGTTACTGTTGATTGTGATTCCTCAACGGATCGCTCTTATGAAAAGGAGTTCAGCGCTACGGTTTTAAGTCATTATTATTTTTCGAGTATATAACGCACTAGTTTTGATAGAAAATAATGGCATAATTTAGTAAATAATGTGAATTTATATAAAACATACTACATTTTTATAATAAAAATGTAGTTTGTAAAATGCTTAATATTTTAAAAATATTTTTACGAGCCGCCACTGTTAAAAACCGAACTTATATTAAAAATATGTGGCTAACATGGATATAATTAAATATTTTAGTTAAAATATTGCACCGGTTTGCTGTGGAACTGGAGAATTTGATAATGTTCATACTAATCACTATCCGTATTGACCCTACTACCAGAATGATACTTTTATTTTAATGCCAACCCCCAAAAAGTTACATCCACGTCAATGCACTTTAGGAACATTTTCATGAACAACACTGACGGAGTTTGAACAAACCATTTGCAGAACTCTGGCGACGTGAAAAGGGTTATCTATAAAGGACACAATCGGCAAAGCGTATTACGTAACGCGAAATGATCTAAACCCACACGGTCTGTATTTAATTTGTGCACACCGACAATTTTACCTGTTAACCACCGCTCGGAAACAATGGATGGATGCTCGTATTTATAGAATGCTTGTTCAAGAGAGGTGAAATGAGGAGTATAATGGGCAATCTATTATTTGATTAGGTTTACTAAGTACACACGGGCGTAGCTAAAAAATCAGAAAAAAACTTATTAAGCCTTATTAGGTCCTCAACCAGCTTACTCTTACAAACTAGGTAATAATGTCCTTATGAGAACTTCCCTTAGGCAGGCGATGGTAGGCAAGCGCTCTCTTAGGATAGATTATCTACTTGATAAGACAGCAGCACACTGACAGAATAAATGTGATACTTTTATACTTACAAGTTTTTAAAGAGGAGGCACCTAGCTCCATATCGTGAAGATATTTTCTTAGCCAGTCAGATCTCCTATTAATATATTATTAATTAATTTTATATGCATAAGGGCTCTATTACTCACATCTGACATATTAAACTACTTGCAGACTGCAGAGAGCACACAAATTTATATTCTGGTTATTATCCATTTTTACCCAGATAGTTATGTATTTCATTAGAGTTGATCAGCGAAAAAAGAATTCCGGACTTTTACAAGCTTTTATTTAACTTCCATTCTACAAGCAATTGCTTGCATCCGATTAAGCTAAAACTTGACATACCTATGTAACTACGGGGACAATGTAATAATATGGTACCATGGAAGTGATCTGATGATGCAGCCGTCCTAGACCATAAACTAGCCTACTGTTACAAAGTAGGTGATAATGTAGCTTATGGGAACTTCCTTTAGGCAGGCGATGGTAGGCAAGCGCTCTCTTGGGATAGATTATCTGATTGTTAAGACAGCAGCACATTGACAGAGTAAATGTGATACTGTCTCATATTCTAGATCACAAGATCTTCAAAGAGGAGGCACCTAGCTCCATATCGTGAAGGTATTTTCTTAGCCGACAACGTCCAGTATTATTAATTATATATATATATATATATATATATATATATATATATATATAATATATATAATGGTTAGATAGGTTATATATATATATATATATATATATATATATATATATATATATATATATATATATATATATATATATATATATATATATATATATATATATATATATAAAGGCTCTATTACTCACATCTGACATATTAAACTACATGCAAACTGCAGACAACAAATTTATACTCTGGTGTTGTATGCATTTAAACCCAGATAGTTATGTATGTTATTACAGTTTCGCTTCGCATGTTTGTCTTTCTGGTTCAAAATTTGTAATCCACTTTTCAAGCACTTGCTGGCATCCGACTGACTTAAAACTTGGCATACCTATGTAACTACGGTGACAATGGAATAATGATACCACGGAACTGGTTTGATGATGCAGTCGGCAGGTAGCTATAGGAACTCCTCAACTACACAAAATAACCCCATCATGTTTGGGCTCGTTGGATTTGTCTTGAGAAGTACTATACACTTAGGTGGTGTCCAGGGTCTGATAATGGAGCCTGAAGGTGACGATAGGAATGCCTCAACCATACAAGATGGCCCCGTCATGTTTGGGCTCGCTGGATTTGTATTGGCAAGTACTATACACTTAGGTGGTGTCCAGGGTCTGATAATGGAGACCGAAGGTGAATTTGAATTTTGAATAAAATGTAATGTTAAAGAGACAAATAAGCACAAGTGAATATATTAACTAATGTTAAAAGTACAAAATAAAATAAACACAAAAAATATTTTTAAAAACAAGCTTTTATTTATAAACTATTCCACTAAAAAGTAAAAAATAATATGTAGTTAAAACTACAGAAGAACTCTACCCTCACTGATCAATGGCGCTAGTGATGTTTCTGTTACTTAATTATATAAATAAAGATTTTATTATTAAGTTTCTGCAAAGTATTTGTAACAGCAATATAACTAATTACTGAAAGTTCTAATGAACTCTTTATAAACTGGGGCAAAGAACCAAGGCCATCTACACTCCGTTGATTTTGATGTTAATATTACAGTATGTTTTAAGTAAAAGCTAAAAAGTAGAGTTACTGGCTAAACCACTAAGATTTTTTTTCTTTTTATTGGTGTTATAATAAAACCTAAAATATTATAAGGATAAATAGGTTATTTATAAATCTACTAGTTTTTTTACGGGGAGTTAAAGTAAAATAATATAATGAATACAAACTGCGGCTACATATATAAAATAGTTATATATGCCTTTATACAATACAAATGTATATACCCTCTAATAATTTAGTGCTTAAGGTTACTTGTATGCTATTTCTAAAAACTTTCCGAGTAGTACAATATAACTATAGGTTGCCAAGATATTATAAACCTATTATAAACCAAATGTTGACTTCAGAGGGAACCGGGCGTAAAAAAGTACGAGAACAGTTTATATAACACAAATTTCTCTAATAAACCTTGATAAGCATTTTATATAACTTTTCGTTGGATAAAATGTTACTTGGGGAACATCCATAAACACAGAACTTTTAAAAATTTTAATATTTTCTTAAAAACTTGAGGCGTGGGACGTCATTACACTTGAAATAAAACCACAAAGGAAATGGACACAAAAATATACTAGTACGCGTTACTATAATTAATCTATATATTTAAAAAACTAAGCCAGATTTTTCAGCAAGTTCTCGAGAGAGTTGTACTGCACCAATTTACCAATTTATTTTTTTTAAATGATTGTCTGGTTACCGAGACCTTTCAACACTAATTTTTTGTACTGTTTTATTGCTGATTTTTTTTATAGAACTAATATGTTTTTTTCAATAACATTTCTAGACGATGTGGTGGATGCGCCACATATTCTTATAATTCCACTAGAATCTCATCGCGCCATCTAACAGAAAAGGCGGAACAATGTATGCCGGGCCAGCTAGTTAACGATTTTATAAGATACCATCGATTCAAACCGACGGGTAAGGATTTGGGTTCGTGGTCTGCAACTTCGGCAAAATTAATTTGTGAAAAAATTTTGAAATCTATTTTTGAAAAAAGAATTAGAGAGAAATTAAGAATGAAATTACACATGACCCATAATAAAGAATTTATAAATAGTTTAGACAAATAACATATTGAAAATAATGACACAAGTAAAGCAAATTTTAAAAAATTTAAAAAAAAATAAAAATAAAATCACTAAACATTATTTAGTCGTAAATTTGCCTTGAAATATTTTGATGTTTTCTTGTCGACGGTTCTTCCTGATTTTTAAGACCACTGTGTTTGATCTTGACCATTGTATCAGTTAAAAAACAAATCATAAACTAAGTGTGAGTACCATGTCTCCTTGAAGTCCTAAAGTAAAGAATTTTTTGTTGATTAGGGATGTCAATCCTGAGATCCCCGACCGGAAAAACCTATCTCGAAAATACCGGAATTAGACCGATCAATCCCGAATTAATCCCTATTTTTTTAAGCATTTATTAATTTCGAAACAAAATTAATAAACGTAAACCCCGGCAATTCATTTTCTCGTAATAGTATAGATTTAGCTTGGTACTGCCGTTGATGACTGTATTATTGTGACATTGTACCTGCAGCTTTGAACAAATTAAAGTTTATTTTGAAGGAATTAGTCAAAATTAAAGCACTGATCTACAAGAGACATTAAGAACGAGAATCAAACAACGCAGAACCACTTATTCTGAAATTCTCTGATATCTGAACAAGATGATTGCTTTAAAACATCAAGTATTTATTTTATTGAATCTGAATTAGAAAAACTTTTAGTCCAGCTAGAAAACCAAAATTAATCAACAACTCAATATGAAACAGACAGAAACAATTCTGGAAGCGGCAAAATAATTTTTGAGCGTTAAATTGCAAAAAGCATTAAAAAACGTTCGAAACATCGACCAAATAAAAGCAGACGAAATAAAACAATAAAGGGCGGTTGGCCGACATCATTAGCCAAGGAATTATCTATTCGCAAATGGTAGCAGTCGCAGCCGTAATTTTCAAAGAGACTTTGATTTTTAATAGCTATTCAACCCACATGCGTAAAACCTGAAATATGTTTTTATTTAGCAGGGTTAACAGTAGTAACAAAATACCCCTTCGAAGTTGGGAAACGTAACTTTAGATGCACTAATCTTTTCGCGATATTTTTTTTAAATTTGTAAACTTAAAGTTTACAAATTTTTTAGTTTGTTAAGAACTGTATTCGATTAATTTCCTCGTTTTAACTTAATACAAAGAAGTTGTAAATCTCATTATTGTTTCTTTTTTTTCGATGTCTAATCCCGGGATTATGCAAGCAATCTCGAAACTTATGGGATAAGGAAACTCTTCGCTCTCAACTGGCATTCCTAGTCTTAATCCTGAATCACAATATCATTAAATAGTAATTAGAAATCTGAATTTCTGTATGTATTCTACATCAGACACACAATAATAATTTCCCAAACACCAAACACCGAAATACAGCTGACAATAAAAAAAACATATTTCATAATTCCGAATGTCGCGTTAGGCCAATTTATTAAAACAATTTACAAGAAAAAATAAAACAGTGATTGTTTGGATTGTACTGACAGTTAAAAAAGCAACATAACCTAAGATAGCGTACCATGTCTCCCTGAATCCCTAAAATTAGGAAAGTTTTTTGTCGATACGATCTTGATCCAGAATTTATTTTATTTATTTATTTACTCTACCCCACAGGCCACTAGCCCTTACTATTGGGCAACAACAGTATGAATTATAGAATGTCTAAAACATATAATTATAAGTAATTACAACAAGCATATTTAAATGTTTACAAAGGCAATGGAAAATATCCAAATAACCATTCAAACGATTATGAAGTGAGCACATATTATGTAAATAGTATAGAATTTTAAAACGTTTGTTCTAAGTTTTGGTAGATAAAATAATGGTGTTAATTGAGTTGGTCTAGCGGACACGTGAAAGGTATCCTGAGACAGTAAATTAGGAGCAGAAATGTTATGTTTTACTAACAAGAAATGTCGAGCAGAAAATATTGTCTTCTTTTGAAGGGTAACCTATTTAAATGTTGAAACTAGACTTTGTCGGGAAGTATCAAAATGAGGGTAAGACACATCAGTTTTAAAACTCTTCTTAAAAAATGTATACCCTCTCCAATTTGTCAAAATGCACTTGATAATTAGGATGCCAAACAGAGGAGGCATACTCTAACCTATTATGCAATGGGGAATAAAAAAGCGAGCACAAGGTTTCAGGTGACTTGAACTCCCGAATAGATCGTATATAAAATTTGAAATTTCGATAAGACTTGGCAATAGCATGTTCAATGTGACGAATAAATGAAAACCTGCTTGAAATATGACTCTCTTAAGTCTCTAAAGTGTTCAACCCGTTTCAGAACAACACCGTCGATACGATAATCATACTGCATAGAATTTCTGCTTCTACTGAATGACAAAACATTATATTTATTGATCTTGACGGGCAGTTTGCTTTCACACCATTGATTAAGTGTTATAAGATCAATACTCAAGTTTCGGCAATCATCAAGGCAGTCAATTGCGAGTAGTTTTTTTTTAATCATCAGCATAGAGTTAACAGTTATTATTCATACCATAACAATGTCATTTGTAAAGATGATAAAAATTAAGGGACCTAGAAGAGACCTCTAGGAACATCCGACGTAGCAATAAAAGTGCAAGCAATATACGCCACTTCAGAGATGTATTGTGTAATAGTACATAGATTTGTTATAGCAGACCTACCACATACAAAACCATGCTCTTGATCAAATAGAAAAGGAATTGTGTGAACGACAAATTGAAAAACTTTGTTAAACTTGCATATTACAGCAACAGGCCGATAGGTCTATTTTACTCCCATCATCCTTTTTAACGAAGATTTTTGACTCCTTCTATATGAATTGTTGACTGCAGAAAGAGGACATCTCCATTTCTTTGGCAAATTGACATATATGAATATTTTGCTTCTAAAATGGTAAACACATGGTCTACTGCAGAACGGGGCAATACTGGATAACCGGGTTTGATATCGTAAAGCGATTGAGTTCTCGTTCACTGCAGAAAGGAGAGATGAGATGTCACCTTTCTGCAGTACCTACCGACGTCGAAATCTGACTGAGTAGCTTAATAACGTCATTGTGACCGACCCGTTCATAGGTCATTATAACACAGCGAAGTTATAGTATTACATTTCATTGAGTATTTGTAATTCGTTTGAATGTTGTGGAAAAAAGTTCTATTGCGTTAGTAAGATTAAAACGAAGTTCGAGTTCAGAAAAAAAGGTGTTGTCAACATGCTTCAATTATTTTGTAATTTAGAAACTAAGGACCAAGAAGATTTGCATTTGCAAAGGCTGCTAGAAATACATGCCATTTCACGAAAGAGGGGCAACAGGGACACTGATGTTGCTGGTACTAGTAAACCGAATTCACTTAGTGTTAATTATTTTTTACTTAATGGAAACAGTAGAATACAGATATTCAAGAGGGCTTTTTTGTCCGCTTACGGAGTATCTAAGAAGTGTTGTGACGTATTATATCTCTCTTGAAAAATCACAAAAGTCTGCGAGATATGCGTGGCAAAAATATTAATGGAAATGCAATAAAATCACATGTTATTGTAATTATCCGCAAACCACATTGAGTCTTACCTTGTAAAAACATCGCATTACACGAGCTGAGAAAATCGTTTTCTGGATTGCAAATTATCCTTGAAAACCATGTTTGAAATGTTCAAACAAAAACACCCGGAAATTTCATATACATTTTTTTGGTCCTATTTTAAGGAAAACTATAATTTAAAATTTGGCAGGCCGGCCAAGGATACCTGCAATACTTGTGAGGAACTCGATGCAAAAATTAAAAGTGAGATCCTACAAGAGAGTAGCAGTCGCTAAACTTACTTACGAGGTAGCAAGAAGTTTTATACATCTCTAGATTTGGTAAAAAAACTTTGTGAAGAGGATGATAAAGCATTAGGAATGTGCATTGATTATATGGCCAATGTTTCATTATCGCAAATTCCCGTAGAGGACCTATATTATTTTCGCCAGCTGACCGATTGTACCTTTGGGAATTCACAACTTAAAATCCAGGAAGAGGCACAAAAATATAAAAGGCTTAATATATTTTGCGATAACTTTTGTGTACAAAACAAAAATAACACAATAATCCGCTTTTTAATGAGTTTGGTTGAAATGAAAAGATTTGAAAATATACAAATACAGGGTGCAATTTAATTGATGGCTGAAAATGCAGGATATGATTTCTTAGCTTATTTAAGAAAGAAAAGTTCATATGAACAAACGTCCTAAACCTCTCAACTTTTGAGCTACAGGGTGTTAAAGTTTTAAGAAAAAAATCGTTTTCTTATCATAACTTTAATACTGTTCTTAGTATTTTTATAAAATTTGACAAGCATCTACTAAGCACCAATAGGCATTTTTTGAAGTAGAAGATTTTTTTATTTTGCGACAAATTTAATTTCTTAACTTTTTTTCGTCCGACGTACTGTTTGCGCGTAAAAAAATAAAAATTGTTTTCATGCATTTGTGGTATAACGAAATTATTATTAGTAGGTTGGTGCCCTTTTTTGTTTCTAAAATAATGACATTTGATCGATTACGTTGCGGTCTTATTTTGACAAGTATTGATAAAAGTTGCAGTTTTTTTCATTTTGAAAATTTCTTTAATCAATAATAAAAAGAAAATAAGTAAACTATGTTAAGATTTACAAATTCCGAGTTAGTAGATATGCATTTCACCTACGGACTTGCTAATGCGTTTATGGCTAGGCGTATATATCAAGAGCGGTATCCAAATCGTATCATTCCCGATGCCAGAAGAATATACAGAAGACTACATGAAACTGGGAGTCTTAGCATTGACAATAGTTCCAAAGGCGCACATCGCACGGTCAGAACACCAGAATTAGAGGAAGCTGTTTTGAACACAATTGAGGAACATCCAGAAACAAGTACTAGGAAAATTGCGGTAATGCTAAATGTTTCCCATTTTCCTATTTGGAAAATACTTGTTGACAATTTACTATACCCATATCATATTCAAAGGCCGATGGTTTTTAGAAAAACTTGCTGAAAATCCTTTATTTGATAACAAAATTTTTCCCGCAATTTTTCCATAATAATTTTTCCCAAAATTTCCATAATAATCATGTATGGGCAGAAGAAAACCCACAAGCAATAAAACACTTTATATCATCTGCTGAATGTGTGGTCTGGAATAGTTATTTCCTCATAGGACCGTTCTTCCTTTCAGGACGACTGGATGGACCATCCTACCGCCACTTTCTTGAAAACGATTTTCCAATTTTGCTCGAGGAGGTACCTCTTTTATTAAGAGAAGAAATGTGGTACATGCATGATGGTGTTCAATTTACTATACCCATATCATATTCAAAGGGTTCAATCACTGGATAGGACGCGTGATTTTCCATTGCGTTTAAATTTCTAGACTATTTTTTTGGAAAAACTTTAGTGAAAATCCATTTATTTGATAGGCAAAAAAATACTCTTTAAACCATGAAGCTAATTTTTCCCGCAATTTTTGACATTTGCGAAATTTCCATAATAATTATGTATTCAGAAGAAAACCCACAATTGTTAATTAAATTAAATCATTAGTTTATTTTTGCATAGAAGTTGTCAAAACTGGAATAGTTTTTTTTAGATTTCCTGCATTGCAAAATCGTAAAATCTTCCTTCCAGAACGACTGGATAATTTTTATTAAATTAAAGTCAATCTTAAAAAGATTTGCCAATTTTGCTCGAGGATGTACCCTTTTATTAAGAGAAGAAATGTCGTACATGCATGATAGTGCTCCTGCACATTTTAGCATTCATGGTAAGGAATTTCTAAATAAGGCGTTTATCAATCGCTGGATAGGACGCGGAGGAACTCAATCTCGGCCTCCGAGGTCCCCTGATTTAAATAGTTTAGACAAAAAATTTTTTGTGGGGCACTTCAAGACTTTAAAGTTATGGTACTACACCGATTTTTTTTTTAAACTTTAAACTGTAGCAGAACTAAGGCAAAAAAAATTACTTTTCTTGCCAAACCATAAGAAATACTCCTGGAATTTTTCAAAAATTACACCAATCCATGAGAAATAGTGTGAATTGAAGCCTGTATTCTAAGCAGAAGGAGGACATTTTCAACAATTGTGATAATTAAATTAAATATTAGTTTATTTTATGCATAGAAATTGTCAAAACTTGTAAGATTTTTTTTTGGTGGCCAGTTTTCATGCATTGCAAAATCGCTAAAATCTCATGTGGCAGAAATCTTGTACGTAAGATGTGTTTTTGTCTAATTTTTATTAAATTAAAGTCAATCGATTAAAATAGCCACTACTACAATTCAAGTTTAATACAATAAATGGATTAGTAAGTATTATTTTGAGTATTAAGTCTAAAACGAATTTTTCATTACCATCAGATTTTAGAGATTTTGCCATGCATGAAAATTGTTTTTATTCTTGTAAGCCAAAACAGTTCGTCGGATGAAAAAATGTCAAGAATTTAAATTTGTTGCAAAATAAATGAGGATTTCAAAAATTTCCGAAAAAAGCATATATTTTTTAGAAAAATCTTCAGTCTATATCCCGTACGGACGCCACTGGTGGAAATATTAAAAAACTTTTACATCAAAAAATGCTTATTGAAGCTTAGTAGGTGCGTGCCAAATTTTATGAAAGTACTAAGAACAGTATTAAAGTTATGGTAAGAAAACGATTTTTTTTTAAACTTTAAAACCCTGTAGCCTTAAAGTTGAGAGGTTTAGGACGTATATTCATATGAACTTTTCTTTCTTAAATAAGCTAAGAAATCATATCCTGCATTTTCATCCATCAATTAAATTACACTCTGTATAATTTCCCATGAGAGGGCCTTCATTTGTGTGAAGTGACCGAGACTTTTGGTCTGATTAAAAGCCAGATCAACAAAACCGAACGATTTTACCCTATTCATGAATATATCAGGGTAATTTCCAAGGCGTCTAAAAATAATGAGAAATTCTCAATCGTTCGGGTTTCCAAAGATTTACTATATGATTATAAAAACTGGTGGCCAGGGTTTTATAAAAAAATTGCTTAAGTAACGAATCTTATGGAAAAAATGTGTAAGGTTCGAAAAAGAAATCTTTTCCTTTGCCTGTTTCCACCATTTGGCGATTTATTCCGCTCATGCGGTAGTTTGCAGAAAATGTATACATTGTCCTGTAATAGACACATTTCGATTGAGAAATACCGAGAAAGAAATATCATATTGTACTAAAAAAGCTTATAATACGAATATTGGTATAAGTAAGAAAAAATGACCGACATACTAAGCAATATAAAAATTTTTTTAGGGGATACCTACCATAATTTAAATTTATGAAATTTTTATGTTTATCTAGTTTAATTTTGTAAAAGAAATACCATTTGATTAATGAATACTTTTCGTTTTCTTTTACTGCAGAAAGGTAAGTCCATATGTCAAATTTGACCGCCATTGAATAAAAAAAAAACAATATTTCTAGTTTGTTTATAAAACTAATCTAATTATTCTGAAGAATACACTACAAAATATTGATTTAAAATACCTTCTCTTCAAAAAGATATGTAGTTTTTTTCGTTTTCTGAACATTTTTCAAAATGTGACATGTTCCCTTTCTGCAGTTAGCAATAATTCATATATCTGATAAAGTGCATTTTTGTACACATCAAAATTACGTTATTATTAAATAATAATTACACACCAGAATTTTTGTGTGTATTTCTACCTCAGAAACACAGGGATATTTCCCCAAATACCAAACACCGATTTAAAATTACTGTAAATAAAATAAATACTTCATTTCACAATCCCGAATGTTGCGTTACGCTAATTTATTAAAATATTTTAAAAGAAAAAAATAAAATATTATTGTAAGAAAAACATTTAATCAAAATATATATAGTCTGTTTAATACATCGACATATTTATAAATGCGGCCCAGAGAATTATAACATGTAAACAATTAGGAGCATTAAATGGTTATCAGCATGACAACAGGCACAAATGGTCATTTGAGTACGCATCACACACAAAGTGTGTACGTCCCGTGTTTAATTTGTTCACGCACCTAAATTTCACCATGTATGCAAATTATTCACGTGTGTCTTTTGTAATAACTAACGTTCAAAACAAATAATAGGGATAATGCAAATGAAAATTATTTAGTAATGTATATTGTATATGTATATAATAGGGTCTAATCGATTTGAAATGTAGAAACAGAATGGACGGTTAATTATGCATTTTTGTATATATCAACTCAATTTTAGTTAGTTTTCAATTATTAGGACTCGTGTATCATCAATTTTATATACAGGCTCTATTACTAGTAAGTGGTATCTAATATATTTATATATAAAGAATTTATCATATATAATAAAAGAGAGAAATTTTGCCGGAAATGTTTCGATTGTTATCGCCTCACCGCTGGTTTTATCGAAAAATGTCATTCGCGAAATTGCCCAGCAACAAACTTGAATAAAACAAGAGACAAATTTCCTCTACAAAATTTTCTTTCGAATGTTATTCGTCATGACTATTTCACGAAGGACGACAACGGTCTAGAAGAGCAGGAATGAACAGCTACTTATAATTGTTAACAATATTAAACGAACAATATTGATTATGTAATCGGATTTTTGGTAAGTTTTTCGTTCAAAAGATTCAAAAATTTGATTTGAAAGTTCCAAATTCATTGGATAATACGTACATAGAATAAATTAAAACTATAAATACTCACAAAAATGTTTTTCATTCGAAGTATTAACCGCCTGCGGATGTCATTTTCATTTAGACTCAGCGAAATGTGCCAGCATCATTTGCAACACAGCACTTATGGTTATGAATAGTGTCGCAATTAAAAATCCTACTTAATATCATCACATTCTGATTCAAAATTATCTCAGGAATCCAAAAATGTAAAAATATACAGAGTGTTCCATTTAAAAAATCGAAACTGGAGTCATTTCCGGTTAAACCGGAAGTGACCAAAAAGTGAAAAATATGCGAAAACTCTCCTCTTTATGTACCATTTACCTAAACGAAATTTCGTGTTGATACATCAAATACTTTAAAAGTTATGGCTTGTCTAATAGATTCGTTGACACCCGGTATATATATATATATATATATATATATATATATATATATATATATATATATATATATATATATATATATTATATTTACATTTTTTGGATTCGTACCAAACAGACTTTTAAAAATTACATAAGTAATTTTTACACTAATTTTATTAATTGTTGAAATCGTACCAATTTATCCATATCACATTTAATTTAATTGTGCAAAATTTCAAATCAACTGAATAAGATTTTTTTAGGTTGATTTTTTTAAATATTAAATTTGACCGCCATTTTGTTTCGCCATCTTGAATACCCCAATTTTGCCAGGTTTTCTTTATATCACACTTAATGCTTGTACAAAATTTGAAACTAATCTAATAATCTAATAGTTTTTTCAGGCTGATTTTTAAAATATTTTATTAGGCCGCCATTTTGTTTTGCCACCTTGGATTCGTCCAAAGATGTAACCAGTTCATTTCTATGTAACACTTGGTACAAAATTGTGCAAATTTTGAGGAAAATTCGATAAGCAGTTTTTTAATAATCATTTTTATCTATGCCTCGAACAGACAAACCGACTACGGACCCTAACGCGTGAAGATTTGCAAAAATCTCGGAGGTTGATTTTTTTACGGCTACAATACTTCTCTTTTACGAGGGAAGTAAGAATTAAGTTTTGACGCACCCTGTATATCTCCAAATAAATTCAAATTGTAGCACTACTCCATCTGCATATTCTATGTTACATTTAAAATTAAAGTTTCGTTTAGCTAGCAGCTAGAGATCGATTGGTGCCCCAGCGATATTTAATACCCTCTAGCAGTTAACTAAACATACAAATAAGTTTATATTTTATTTTATTAAATACCAAGCCTTACAACATATTCAAATAGCATTAAATTACTCTCAGCACTGCTTTCTTCCATACTGTGCTTTTTTTCCGAGATTTTCCTTCTAACAGTAATTAATAACGGCAATTAATTTTGGAGTAATTTTTTTTTAAATGCTTAACTGGTAAAATCTGCTATGGTTATGCATTTGCGGACTCATAATTTTCATTTATTAATGTACAGTGTAGCAAAGAAAAATATACAGTAATTTCAGAGTCTCGTTACAGTATAAAGGTAACTACAGTGAAACCTCTCAACAACGGACAGTAGCCGTGCCACAGAAACTGTCCGTTGTATAGAGGTGTCCGTTGTGGGGAGTGAACAAAACAAATACCCATGTAATTTTATTTAAAAAAATATTTTATTTTAAAGTAAAAAAATAATATGTTTAGTACAAATTATTAATACAATTGTACGTAAACACCAACATCTTTTAAATACATATATGCATACAATAAAAATGTACTACCTAATATAAAATATTATACTACCTACATATAAAGTTTCTATTTAAAAAAATTATCAAGTGTTGTTTGTCTTAAACTAGTTAATTTATTTCAAGTCTACAGCCGCTGCTTCGCCACAGATGGATTTGAAAGAGATATTATGACGTTGACAGAACTTCTCCAACCATCCATTTGATCCTTTAAAACCATCAACTTCTAGATTCTTCGTAATTTCTTGTGCTTTGTCATTTATTATTGTACCGAATATAGGAATGTTTTTGGAGCATACTTTACAAAACCAGTCATAGACAATTTGGGCTATGGCAACACCCTCAGTTTTCGCAAATTTCTTTTTCTCTTTCATGTTCCCGGTCTCGGCGAATCGCTTGTTAAGATCGCTATTGTTTCTTAAAATATCACTAATTTCAGATTTTCCTACACAGAATTTTTCGGCTAATACTCTAACACTAACTTTGTTTTTTTCCGCGTACTAGATTATTTCAACTTTTTCTTGAAGACTCAAAAACTTTCTTTTGTTTGAAGACATATTGAACGCATAAGAATCACATTAAAACTAAGATATTCTATTGATCAAGACTACATTTTATAAAAACAAGGTGATCTATTTATTATGCAATTCACCGCAATTTACCTACAAGCCAGACAGCATAAGCCAGCCTATTGTTAAACTAGTGCTAATAACAATAGGTAGGCGCCGTGTTGCTTATTAGCATAGATCTAAATATTGCCCATAATGTGCAATAAAAATACCGGCATTAAATGTGGGTTTTTCAAAAATTATCTGAACATCTGTCCGTTCTGAGGAGGTAAATTTTACTGTTTTTATTAAAAATGTTCCAAATTTTACTGTCCGTGTCCTTTGTTGAGAGTGTCCGTTGTTAAGAGGGTTTAACACACAGCAAAACATATACTGACGATCGGTGACTTCAAAATTGTCAGTTCAGCAGAGGTGTCCATTGTCCGGAGTTGTCCGTTAAGGGAGGTTTCACTGTATATATTTTTCGCGATTGGATCATTTATATTTTTCGTATAGGATTTGAGGAAGTCATTTATGCAACGAAAGTGCTACTACTGAATACTAACTCTCCCAAACGTAAATATGATGTATATACCATTAGCATCACTGAATTCACGTTCGATTCAAAAGTTTCTTTATAAGATTATAATTAATTGAATGTGCCTTCGTTCTTAATAAAGTTCAACAAAAAATCGTAATTCCTGAAAACCACAACCACATAAACTTACGCAGTTTTCAGGCAACACTATTATTTTCAGAAATGTTTATGCACTTATGGCATTATAACTGATAATACCACAATAGTCTGACGTATGAATCATAGTAAATTATGACAAAATGAAGAACGTAAAAAAAACAACTCAGTAAAGCTAGATTGAATATTTTAAAGAAAAATCGATGGGTTGACTTACAGCTCGAGCGAAGCTGACGGTGGCAATATAACAGGGTCATAAGTTGCACACGCGAAATAGGTATGAAAAGTTGTTTTTTAAGTGGACAAACAAAATGGCTATAATGAAAATTGCTGGTACCTGGTAATGGTAATTGTGAAACTTCTCAGAATTTTTTTTTTCAATTTATTAAATTCCCATTGCCTGGACCGAGCAAAATTAAATGATAGCTTATGTTATAACGATCATAAAAGCCCAGGTAGGATAAGGATCCTACTGTATATATTTTCGATACCGCCTGCATGTAATAATAAAGATATCCAGACGCTTGAGGAGCGCATCCAAGTAGCCTCATTTTAAAAATAAACAATGTAGGCGATAAAAATGAAAGGTATTGTGTAAATTCTCACAATATTCTCGATTTATTAAAATCTCATTGCCAGGAGCCGAGATTTAGAGATTCTTAGTGAGATTACGGAGTTACAAAACGCGCGGCAAAGTTCCTCGGCAAATTGGGCAAACAATCCCGGAGTAATTGATGTATATACATGAAAAATACATAGGGTCGAATAGGTAGCATTCTCCCTTTTTGAAGTCAGTTAAAAATATGTTCAATTCCTATGAGGCTAGAGGTTAGCCTCCACTCGACATTTAATTTCGAAACTACATTTTTATGAGGGTTGTATTATTTATTAAATCTTCTAGTAAAAATTATTCCAATTAGCTTAAACTTAAACAGCAATTCAAGATGGCGGAACAAAATGGCGGCCAAATAAAATGTTTGTAATCTGAAAAATCACCATCTCAGGTTTTACATATCTTAAAAACTATGCGTTTTAGCGTCACCTACATTTCTTCGCGTAGCTAAAAAAATGTTTTATCAATTCCGTCGGTTTGTCTGTCTGTCAGTTGTCCCTCAGTCCGCCTGTCAGTTTGTCTGGCTGTCAGTTAGCGGTATAGCTTAAAAACTACTCATCAGATTGACTTCAATTTTATGACCTGGTAATTTTTGGTAAAAATCCAATAAATGTTAAAAAGATTATTACTAAAAAAACTAATTATCCAATTTACTTCGAATTTTGAACAAAAATCAAGTGTTACATATGAATGAACTGGTAACATTTTGGTATGAATATAAGATAAGCAAAACAAAATGGAGCCTTATTAGATTAATTTTGTGCAAGCATTAAGTGTGATATAGAGACAGGCTGGTAAAATTGTGTTACGAATTCAAGATAGCGGAACAAAATTGCAACATGACGTAACAAAACCGCGGTGTGTGTCAATGTAAAAACTACTTATTGAATTTATTTTAAATTATGCCCAAAAATCAAGTGTGGCATAAGTAGAAACTAGTAACATATTGGTAGGAATCCAATATGTTGGAACAAAATGGATTTATTTAAAATGTTTGAAAAAACAAGTATATATATATATATATATATATATATATATATATATATATATATATATATATATATATATATATATATATATATATGTGTTCCTAATTAACTATGTACTGAATTAAATTGGCTCACACTTCACTATTCCTAATAAAAGGATATATTGATAACGAGGAAAGTCCCGGGTAAAGGAAATTTACCGATTTTTAAATTTGTAATTGACTTTTTTTAGCTTTAAGTATGGCAAAAGTGAGCTTGTCTCTTTTTTATATATAAAAAAATAGTCTTGTAACTCAGTTATCTCACTAAGAATCCCGAGGGCTCGACTCCTGGTAATGGGATTTTAACAAATCGAAAATGTATTTAAAAAAAATTACACAGTTACGCAAATACGAATGAAAAATGCAAGTGAAAAATGGTCCAATTTTAATGGGAGCAGAAGATGCTGTTTTACCTATATTTAGAAACATTTATTTTGCAGAATGTTTACCGATAGTATAGTGGCTTGTCGTCCAAAAATAGCTTGATACTTAGGTTTTTGAGTAAAAGCAAATCCTTTCTAGAGTGGATAGAGGGTGTCAACATTAGCAGATTTTTGAACAGACCCATCTCAAAAAGTCATGCTACCTGTATTGACAATTTTCTCGTTGATGGGGCTGCTCTCAGCCCAAATGTTGTTCAAATTTTAATAAATATTTATGAAACGTTATAAAGCCTATAAAACAGGTAAAAAGAGTAGATATAATATGGCATACTTATTTACAAAACAATTTAAATGAACAAACAAGAGAATGCAGGAGAAAGGGCAATCGAAAGTTAGTTAGGGACACTACAGCCAATCCAAATAACTGGTGCGATTTTTTAAGGGTGGAAGAAAACAAAAGTAAATTATTTGATCTAATTTCCACATACTTAAGCACAATACCATTGCTTGAAAATAAAGTCATAGCGTGTACTATTAACCAAAACATATTATATAATCAACTTTCGAATTGTTTACCCAAAATTCCAGTTTGTAATCATGAGGTGGCAGACACACGAATTTTCGTACACTCGTTGTCATAAAATCTGCAATGAAAACGGCTTAAAAAATGTTTTTTCATAAAATAAAAATCATATGGATGTTTTGCTAACAAAAACTTTAAAATTCTTGTATGGAAGTTGCTATCAAAATTAAAAAAAAAGTGTGGCTCTTACTTTTTTTCATTCATTTCATTCACCACTTCTTTTTCGAAACGGAAAAAAGAAATTCTGGGAGGCTCGGGAAACTTTTGCGGAGGTTACACCTGCATTCATTGATTAATGCTTCATCCAAAAGAACTTAATATTTTTTCAAATTTGTTATAATGATAAACATTCCGAAACCAACAATATTGACGTTTAACGAATGAGTGAATTTGACACTGCATATATAAAAAAAAAATTAAAAACGCAAGCAGGGTTTGGTTGGGATAACCTGCGAGAACCAGTGTTGGAACTTCCATGCCCATCTAAATGGAGATGGACCCTTCAAAACAATAAATGGATGCCACTATGGACCACTACGAAAAATGAAAAAATATCATCTGATATTTTATTAAAACGTAACTGTACAAATTGTGATCTAAAATGCAAATGATTTTTTAAAAAACTAAAAATACACTAGGCTTTGCTTGTGTGTAGACTGTTGCAATTAGTTTAAGTTGTAAAATATGTAAGAAGTTTTATTACTTTTTTTATATATTGTTTTAATGGTTACTCTAAATGCCTTTGAAATTAAAAAATGTTAAAATTTTCTTCTTTACTTTTATTACCTCCTAATACGCTCCTGGTTATTTGTTTAATGATGTTTACCTGATCACATACGACAAAGTGAATCAAATGTAACCAAAAACAATTGCTTTTTAGGCATTCCCTTTACTCAGCTACCTTTTTTGTATTCTACTGTTGGCTTTATTTTAAAAAAGTGATATACCAATCGATAGAGTTCTAAACAAACATTTTTTTTATCTTTTATTTTCATTTTGTTTTTAAGTGGTTTTAAAGATATTGATCAACATGTATCTTTGGACTCCCCAGCATTTTTTTTGTTCTTGTGGAACCTTACCTTGACAACATAAATACATAAAAATTAAGCATAGCAATTATTAAAAATTTTGCCCTCTATCGAATGGCACCAAACGTTTTACCGTTTTTGAGATAAACAATAAAAACTAAAAGTATCCACTTATCACATTGGAGGGGGGTGGAGGAGGGCCAGCATGAATTTACTAATGTTGACACCCTCTATCCATTCTAGACAGGATTTGCTTTTACCCAAAAACCGAAGTATCAGACCCTCAAGTCACTATACTAAGATGCCTAAAAACCAACCTAGTATATTGTAACAAATGACTCTCCCATTGTAGTGTGGACGAACCGCTCCCCTAGCTAGCACAATGGTATTTGGCAGGTTTTATCCCCAATAAGAGATATTACTAAAAAAACTAGGCCTAAAAAATCATACTACCTCTTCATTTGCCTGTAACATTATTCTCCTCAATAAATCGTACCTCAATTTTGTTTTTAAATCACAAGCAACTTGATTGTATTAAATTTCCTTCAAATGAGGAAAATCTTAATTATAATTTATTCAAATTTTGGCCTGGAATGATAATGTCGGAGCGCGGTGCTCGACCCATCCATAGCATTAAGGTTTGAATTTATTCATGCACCAATTAAGGCAAAGACGCCGACATAAAAATTAAACACGATACCATTACAGAATTTAGATTGCCGGCTTGCATTCGATCCTGCAATTAATTTACGATTGCAATTTACAGCAGGTTTAATACTTTAAGTCCATTTATAGTTCAACCCTAGACATGTTTTAAATATTTAAGATACAACGCAATATTAATTATTTTAAAAAAGTTTTAAATAATAAGCCACTTTTAGCAACAACGGTAGAAAAAAGTAGAAAACTAAAATCGTTTATATTGAATATTGAGAAATTTCACATAATCTTCCTTTGAACCAGTAAGCTTAAATTTTTTATGAGCTAATTTTTTAGAAATTATAATTCATTGTGATACTCTGTTTGGCTCATAGATGAACATAAACGCTCTTTTTAAAATTATTTAAATTTTGTGGTGTTGCCGCTTCTACCTTAAACAGGTGGCAAAATCCATTCTCTAAATGGAATATTATTGCATTTTTGTATTGTCCTGAAATTCTAAACACTTTTTGTGTTATGTTTGTAATATCTAAATTCAATTGTTTTCGAGAAAATAGCACTTGAAAATTGACAATTTTGACTCTTTGAAGCTCTGTAACTCCCAAACGACTTAACCTGTAACGACATGAATTGCACTTTCCTACCAGGGTTTTTAGTTATCTACCTCCTGACACTAATTTCTACGTTGACAGGAGATGTCAAATTTTGACACCTCCTGTCAAACTATAAATTGGTTTGGGGAAATAAATAATTAAAAACTGGGATAGGAACGTGAAATCCATTTTGCAATTTAAGACGTTTGGGTGTTGCAGAGCTATCAATTTTCAAGCGCCATTTTCTCGAAAACAGTTGAATTTATATATAGGAAACATAACAAAAAAGTGTTTAGAATGTTCAGGACAATACCAAAATGCAATAACATACAGAGCATGTCATTTTGTCTAAGGTTTGTTGAGCAAAATATTGTTCACGAGGAGTTTTTTCAGTTCGTATCCGTGACCGATAGTACCGGCGAAGGTGTGACAAAAACCATTTGTAACGCAATGAATGATATGGGGTTAAATCTAAATTATTTGGTAGGACAAGGGTACGATGGAGCAGCTGCAATGAGCGGATCAATGAAAGGTGCTGAGGCTATTATACGCAAAAATATCTTTATATGCACAATGTATACAGGGTTTTTCCTTATAATTTGCCACCCCTTTAAATCTTTTATTCCAAAAGGTACAAAAAAAGGGTTAATACGAAAGTTGTAGGATTTCATCTGAAGATTTATATAGCGCTAAAATCAAAAACAAATGACTATCGGAAAATATATAGAAATCACCATGAAACTTTGCTGTTTTAAATGGAACACCCTGTATATTTTTAAATGTTTAGATGCGCCTCATTGTCCTCTTTTTAAAAATATATAACATGTCTATATTTAGAACAGTAGTTTTTGAGCTATTCACCTTTAAAGTAACACATTATGAGATGTTTAACTTACTTTATTGGATCTAGATAGTCGTGAGAGGCGGTGGGTGCAATTCGGCCATTATGATTCGTTTGGCACACGATTCTGAGTCTATGAAAAGAATGTGAGTAACTATGGAAACGGTGCAATGATCATCCGCGGTTGGCTACAACTCTGTATATCCCTTTCGTCAATGTTTTAGATCTGTGTGGTGTACTTTATTCTTTATGAATAAAAATAACATATTTTATTTACGTTTTACGTTAAATTTATATATTTATAGCAAATTAAATATTAAAAGTTTAAAAAAAAACTAGTTTATTCTGATATAATATAATATACGTAATTAACAAACAACAAATACAAGTGCTAGTGAATAAACAAAGATAACAATAACATTTATAAAATCTGTAATATAAGTTATTTACATAACCACCGCCATTATTTAAGCAATTTTGGAACATGTCCCATTCTATTAATAGCAATTATCAGTCTTATTAAAGTAGATTTTATCTTTCAAGTATCCCCACAAAAAATTATCTAGGGGTGTGAGGTCGGGGCTATTGGCCGGCCACCGGATTGGGCCTTGCCTTCCGATCCATAAACCATAGCGATTATTTAAAAAATTGGTAATCGGTTGGACATTGTGAGGCGGTGCGCCATCTTGGTGCCAAATTAACCTAGTGTACCGACGGATGGGAAGTGTCTCTAAAAGGCGCTCTATTTCGTTATTTAAAAAATCTAAATGGCGTTCGCCTGTCAAAATACCCTCAAAAATAATTCGCCAATAATTTGCTCTCCTATGCCGCACCACACATGCAACGACTTACGCCCTTGCTTCTTCCTTTCTTCAATTACATGTGGATTTCGGGTTGCCCAAAAATCTCTGTTTTCATCAAACCACAGAATTTTGTTAAAAAATTGGTCATCTTTTTGAAATCTCATGAGCATTTCTTGACAGAATTGAAGTCATTCATTTATATTATTTTTTTTTTAAATATTGCACAGGCCTAATTTTATAGGAATGGTAACCATGTTTTTTCGAAAGCCTATGAATTGTTTTCCATGAGTCTGAGTGTTGAAACGTCGGGAATTGACCGGTGCCGATTTTCTAAAAAATAATTTTTTTAAACTTCATGTTTATTAAATAAATAGAAAATTACCTTCAAAATATAATAAAATATTAAACTCTTCCTCTAAATTTGCATTTGATATTCTTTTCTTTCTGAAAAAGTTTTTCCTTCCCACAAAATTTTTTACTATATATGATACTGTCTTTCTCGATGGCACTCGTACCCCTGGATTTTGTTCCCAGTATTGACGCAATACCCTTGATTATTTTGATTTGCGTAGTATATCTAAATTATTCTGAGTTTTTCTTCTTCAGTGAAAAGCATTATTATTAGGTATTATTTTTAATTTGACTTAAAACGTAAATAAAATATATTACTGTTATTCAAAAATAATAATTTTGGTTTCACTTGACATTTCATGGCTAGTGTGATTCACATAATGGCTGAATTGCACCCACGACCACTTACGGCTATCTAGATCCAATAAAATAAGTTAAGGGGTTATTTTGAAGACGAATAGCTCAAAAACTACTGTAAATATAGACATGTTATATATTTTTGAAAAGAGGACAATGAGGCCCATCTAAAAATTTCAAAATATACAGGGTATTCTATTTAAAATAACAAAGTTCATGGTGATTTCTATATTTTCCGATAGTCATTTGTTTTTGATTTTAGCATGGTGTAAGTCTTCAGATGAAATCCTACAACTTTCGTATTAACCACTCTTTTATATCCTTTGAAGTAAAAGATTTAAGGGGGTGGCAAATTATAAGGAAAAACCCTGTACATTGCTGTGTTCACACACTTAACTTATCTCTGTCTCAAGGCTGTTCGGTGGCTGAAATACACAACTGTATAGGAACCCTCGAATCAACATACAATTTTTTTGATTATCCAAAGAGACAGCAAGCACTTTAAAACTAGATTGATAAGTTGGATGAACAACCAAGAATAGATAAATTAAAACGAATGTGCTCTATTAGGTGAACGGCATCAATCTATGAAAGCGTTCGTCAAACTCGTCATTCCCATAGTTGGCGTTTTAACCGACATTACATAACACAACACAACAATTACATTAGTTAACAAGGATTCTCTATTCGCAATACCTGACAGTCGATTTCTTGCAAGCATTTTTTCTCTGGAGACTGTATTTGAAATCACATTAGATTTAAGCAGATATTTTCAGACCGTAAAACTCAGGTATTCTTATCGCTATTGATTCTGCAATGAAATGCAACAAAATGCGGAAATAATTTTCAGTAAAATATATTCAACAGTCTCTGATTCATGTAAGAAATTTGATATAACCATATCAAAACCATGCACAGTGGGGCGAAAAATTAACAGACAGAATTTAGCGTTGATGCTTCAGAAGACTATTACAGGCAAGCTATTTTTATTCCTTTTCTGGATTTATAGACTGAAGAGTTTCGGTTTATAAATACCAAATTTTTATCCCAAAAGGAAACTTTAAAGCCATTTCAATATTGATTGAAAACTCAATCTGATAATGATGGTTTTATTGATCAAGTCGCTAAAGGCAACATTTTTGTAATTTCTTATAAACCAGAAGAATTTGACTCCTCAATCGAAGGTGTAGCAGTGCTGTGGAACAAAACATTGCAAGATCTGAAAGAAAAACTAAAAAGTGCATTAGAAGCTTTAAAGATTTGTGATAAAATTTTGGTTCCGCTTATCTATAAACTCCTCAGTATTATGGCAACTCTTCCATTTACAATATGTACCTGTGAAAGCTCCTTCTCAACAATTAAAATTTTAAAAACTATTTAAGAAATTCCACTAGTAAGGGGTGGTTAAATGGGTTGGCTTCAGCTTATATAAACCATTATGTTCATGTTACTGTTGATGAGGTGTTGGAGGAGCCAACGTATTGTTTTAAAATAATACTTTTTTAAAACATAATTAATTTAATTTAATTCTAATTAAAAAGTTATTTTTAAAACTGGAAAAATTATTTTTTAACCCCTTCGCCCCCCCCCAGAACAGAATCCTAGCTACGCCACTGCCCTTAATATTAATATGATGTGCAGTTTTGATACAACAGTAATAAATTTTGTTTCCAACAAAAATGATTATCCATTTGAAACCAAAATTTTATCCATCAGAAGTTCCTTTAAAAAGGAGAGACCGCCTAGATGATGAACAGTGAATTTGCTTTGTTACTATAAAGTTAAATATTTAATTTTTTAAAAAAATATTTACTAATATTAGTTACTTCATGTTAGCCTTATATATATAAGAAATACATTTTCTGCAGAAAATAAAGCAACATGTATTTGTTGCTTTCTGAAGTTTATGAGAAGATTTAATATACTACAGATCTCTAAAAGATCGTTAATATATAGCAACTATAACCACAGTGTTTACAAACTTTATGGAACTCCTCTTTTTAATACAGGCCCTGGAAGTAATTGAGTATACAAAATATGAGGACCCGAAGGTATGTTCAGATTATTTTACCTGAGACCTTAAATAATAAGAAAGCCCATCATGCCGGCAGCTGCGGTGGTCCCTTCCAATCTCCTGCCGACCAATTCCCGCGTCCTGCATTCACTGCGTTTCTGCGTCAGTCAAGATAACAACGTTGCGTTGAAGGCTATATTTTATCCTTTATAAATAATATAATAGTTTTCGTCGTTTTTGTTTAAAGAATTTAAAAACAAGGGCAAAAGATACGAAACTTTTTTGTATTCCGAAAAAATGTTTAAATACTGCACATATTAAGCAAGACCATGTTTTTATCCAACTAAGTACTTGTCAACAACTGAAAGATTTATTTGCTATTGAAGTGAGGAATCACAAACATTTAAAATAAGAAATAATTCACAATGTATATGACAAACTGATAGATGAAATTAAAAATAAATTTTCATCTCACTCTTTTGAAGTGTCTTTTTTGGCTCAGCGGCTGGATAAACTTACTAATACAGAAGATGCAGCGATCGAAAATTGTGTAGTGAAATCACTGTAAGTATGGTGGAAACATTATATTCATATCCGGCTGATAGATCGATATCCTCATTAGTGTTTATAGACAACTTACCACTGAAGGTGGTTCGTAACATTAATTCAAAGAACTATATTATTGAAAGTGCAAAATATTAAAAACAGAACTAATTCCAAGTGGTTAATAACATGACGAAACTTTGCTCGGAAAATTACTAAAAAAAATGAAGAACTGCCTGCAAAAAAGCAAGATTGAGTAATCGCTATTATAGAAGAGCATAGATTTCGAAACATATCGATTTAGCTCAATCCATTCATCACTTGACTAGATTAAAACATTTGATAACCAAATATGTTGAATAAGTCTGCATACTGTATCAGCTATAAAGCATTAGAATACCATGATTTAGAAATAACAATTTCAACTGTGAGTGAAGATGCAGAAAGACACTGCTTATTCCTAAGAATATAGTAAAAAATATATTGTTAGCTATGGATAACAATGATTTCAATGAAGCGTGAACTATACCCATGTAGCAGCAATGGTTATGTATCAAAAAACTATTATCGAGAACAAAATAAGAGTCGTCAAGCTGACATCTACAGCTGAGCAGTGGGAGTATGATTTGAAGGCTTTAACTTGTCAAGAAAAAAATTGCAAAGGAAATATGCAGGCCTCAACATCTATGTTAACAGTAACTGTTTCCTAACTTCCACTCAAAATTATTGACATTTTAATACTTTGCTCTGGGTTTTATGTAGATTGGAATATGATCAATCGATGAACAATTTCTGTCGACCATTGGAGAACTCAATACCAGGATGGACTTCATCCCAACAATTATTATCCTCGGAAAGCTCACTTATACCCACTGTTGGATTAAGCCCGGTGATTCCTCAGCCACCAACTTCAAAAAAAGTTGTGTACACTGTCATGAAACATTTTGTTAACTTGTCTTGCTGATACAGATATATTAATCTTGGCGATTTATTACTAGAAAGAACTACTACATATTGGTTGCCTAGGTTTGTGGTTAGCTGGTGCCCATAAAAAAAAACATTTTCTAGGATGTTGTTTAACTGCTGGATATTTTACCAGCACTATATTCCGTAAGTGGTTACGATACTACCAGTAAATTAGAGGATTTTGTACAAACAGCCCTTGAATCTTTGGGAAACCTTGACCTAAATGCTGAACAATTAAAATAGAAACAGTTTGCATTGATGAACTTCGATATAAACTGACTTCCCAAAACATAGGATTTGACTTTAATTTAATCAAAGTGTTTGGACGTCAGATGTTTTACATTTGCATTTGTTAAGGGAATACAAATATTTATTTGAAAAAATGCTAATCAAACGCAATTAGAGCCCATGAATTACTCTTTATTTAGCTATGAAGAGCACAATGGTGAGCTACGTCCACGACAAATGACTAAGCCACCATTGTCAGAGTAATTAACTCAGCCTTGTACATGTAATCGGAATCATCTTATATTTCACTATATAAATGTATCAAGAAAGATTGTCTAAATAAAAAACGCTTACATATATTACACATATGAGCAACCTCCGGCCCGGCCGGATCCGATTCGGACCTCCACCAGTTCCAATCCGGCCCGCGAGAGATTTAGAAATTTGAAATAACACGCAAAAAAATTAAAGATATAGCACACAGAGTTTATTTGTAATTACTGTTAACCAACCTACAACTACATTCTTCAAATCATAAAGACTAAAATCGATAAATAATTGTATTAAGCGTACGCAGTGGAACGCTATAGATCGAGTTATAAATAATCGTTAGAAAGAGACAAAGAGATAAACGTTCGGGAAGCCGCCCGATGACCTTGAAGCGCTCCGAGCGATGCGTTATACGATCGGGACTCTTGATTCCAGAGTATTCTAGTTGCATATTGCAGATAATATATAAATCGCCCAGCGCGCGTGTCAACTTATTAGACATGGGAGGTCCGAGTCCGGTGATGGTTTCGGTCCATTCGGATCCAGTCCGCTCGTGGACCCGTTCCAATGGATTCGTTCACGGGTCCACTTAGCTCCGATGTCAACGTTACGTGTATTAAATTAGTTGTTGACTTGTTGACTGTTCCATGTTTTATATTCATTGTTGGATAGGAATTATGGGCCTAGCAAAAGGTAAATGTATTTTTCGTAAATACTAGGTATTTACTATGCCTATTTGCAGAGTTGCAGAATTTGTGTAATGTAAGTCACCAATATATGTATATGTACGTGAAATCAATTTTAAATATTGTTTTCCACAATAAAATAGTTATAACTCTAAATAAAGAGATTCGAGACAAACTCCTAATTTAAACTAATGAGACACTGGTGCATTTTTATATTTATATAATAATAGTATTAGTAATAGTAATAATAGTATAGTATTGTATATAGTATAAACGAATGCCCTATTCAAAATCTATTAAACATATTATTTAACAAACTTATTGATACTTTGGATACAAGTAAACCATGTGCTGCGGTATTTGTTGATTTAGCAAAGGCATTTGACAGTGTAAGCCATCAAAAATTGTTATCTAAACTTTATAACTGTGGTATACGTGGACGTGCACATGATCTCTTTAAAGACTATCTTAGCGGTAGGGAGGAGGTCGTAGAAATAAATCAAAATCAGCCAACCAAAGGTTGTTAATTATGGTATCCCACAAGGAACAGTTTTGGGTCCTGTATTGTTTTTGGTATATTTAAACGAGCTCCTTACATTACAATATATGGGAACCGTTATTTCATTCGCCGATGACACAGCACTCTTTATAGAAGGCGATACATGGGAACAAGTGGAACATAAAATAAAAACGGATTTACGAACAATAGTGGAGTGGTTCGATTTTAATTTACTTACTATAAATTTAACAAAAACGGTTTATTTGATGTTTTCAAGTTATAAAAGCGGATTGCCTCATGCGGTGTCTATCAATATTAACTTACCGTTTAGAAATCATGTCTGGACTCTACATCGCTCAAAAAATACTAAATATCTTGGTATAATTATAGATGAAAATCTAAAATGAGATATCCAGGCTGAAGCCCTTACTAAGAAAATGAGATCGCTTATGTATATTTTTAGAACTATGGCAAAGATCCTTGATATTAAATGTCTGAAAATGCTGTATTACGCCCTTGTACAGTCTCTGCTGGAGTATGGAATAATTGGATGGGGGGGGCGCTTATCAATCGAACCTAATTCCTGTAATTATAGCACAAAAGAAAATACTAAAAATAATGTTTAAATTTGATGGACGGTATCCCACCCATCTTCTGTATTCCCAGACAAATATGTTGAGCGTAAAATCTCTTTACTATAAGTCATCTGTTTTACATTTGTCAAAAAAACACATGCTTCGCCAAAACGATACACACCCTTATCAAACTCGATTTAGAGAGGGACTAAATCTGACACTACCGAGAACATTCAAGCAAATAGGAAAACAGCATTTTAATTATATTGGCCAGAAAATTTATAACTTAATGCCTCAAGATCTGAAAAATAAAATATATAATGTGAACTTTAGAACACACTTATCAAGGTGGCTAATAGGAGAAGCAATTGATTTGTAATATATGTAATAGTTTGTTTTTTGTATTTTTTTCATCATTGTTCATTCATTGGATGTATGTTTGTAGTGTTTTTTATTGCATTCAGTGTAGTATGTTTTGCTATAATTCAACATAATAGTTCAATTAGTGGTTTTGTTTTTATAGCTATTTTTTTTAATTTTTTTATTGGATATATGTTTGTAATAATTTCACTAAATTTAGTGCCCTTATGTTGTTTTTTACTCTTTTTAAATTTGAAATGGTATTTTAGTTTGTTTGCATTTATTAAGATGGTTTATTCTATTCTACTTAACTTTTGTTTCGAAACTAACTTGATTATTAAATGATTTTAACTCACAAACTCTGTTTATGTATGGCTGACACGCCGCAAGCTTAGCGTTGTTAAACAGGGTTATCTGTATTTGAAGTAGAGATTGTAAAGTGCGTTTCTTTTAATATTTATTTGCCATTTATAATTGTTATTTGTTGTAATGTAATTGATCGTATGTTTTCTTGTGTAAATAAATATTATTATTATAATTACTATTATTATTATTAGTAAAGCTAGTTTTATAGTTAGTTCTAAATTAGGGAAAGTCATATTCTGAGAGAGAGTTTGACAAAGTGAGCTTATCGCGACGTACTGTGTTGTTCGACGTATAGATATGATAGCTAGTGATATCAAAAAAACATTGACTGATAGATTGGCTGGTTTTCAAACATTTTCGATTGCTATGGATGAGAGTACCGATTTATCCGACACAGCCCAGTTAGCTATTTTTATACAAGGTGTTGATGAAGAATTTGTAGTGACACAGGCTTTACGGCCACTACAAGGGACCACTACTGGAATAATTATTTACCTAACAAGTGGACAAAGTTGAGATATGATCGATATAGTCCTCAGATAAACGTCAATTAGGTTTAAGTTCAATAATAATATACTGTAATTACAAAAATTATTGAGCTTCTTACAAAAAAAATACTTACTTTGCAAGTATTTCACCTTATTGGGTGTTTTAGATAAGATATTCATTAATTTAACTTTTCCGCACGATTTTTTTTTCGTTTGGAAAGTGTTAGTTTCCGCACGACCGTAGGCATGAGATATTTTTGCCGAGGTGCAAAGTACTTTTAAGTAATAGAGTTTGCAATGGTGTAAATTAGTTGGAGTGTGCACAGATGGTGCGCCTTCAAAGGTCGGTTCACGAAAAGGTTTTATCGGAATTCTGAAGGAAAAAGCAACCGCTATGATTGTGCGAGAATGTGATTTAATAATTCTGCATTGCATTATTCAACAACAAAATTTGCTCTAAATCTCTTTGACTGAAGAACGTTATGGACGTGGTAGTAAGTACCATCAATTTCATTAGATCCCGCGGTCTTAATTACCGCCATTTTAAAGCATTTTTGGATGAACTTTCTTCAAAACACGATGATGTGACATACTATTACGAAGTAAGGTGGCTAAGATTTTACAACCTTCGAAAAAAAATAGCTGATTTTATGGAAATGAAAGACAAAAAACATTGCCTTAGATTTGTGATCCAACATAGCTTTGTGACTTGGCATTCTTGGTAGACATCACAGCACAAAACAAAATTCGCTTGTGGGAAACACCAATGAGAAGTAAAAACTGTTTTCATTTTTTAACATTATCCAGTCATGAAAACATTGAATACGGTCGCTATGCTGAAGAACTGAAACTACTGTCAAAGCAATTCACTGATCGGTTTATCGATTTTAAGAATATGGATAGCACTTTCAATAATTTTGCAAATCGTAAGTGTAATGTGGAAGATGCACCGCTTCACCTACAAATGGAACTGATCGAGCTTCAAGAATATTCATATTTAAAGTCTAAATTTGATGATGTGGAACTAAGCGAATCTTATAGAACATACCTTTCCGAAGAAAAGTATCCACAGCTGAGAGGTTTCGCACGAAACATAATTTGGACATTCGGTAGCACGTATAAATGTGACCAGCTTTTGTCATTCATGAAAATTATCATCATACTCGGCTTACAGATGTTAATTTAGAAAACACTTTGAGCGTATGTACGGGGTGTCCGGATTTGGTTGCAAAAGCAGGGTATCTCGCTTATTTTTAAAGATAGAACCTTGCGGTTTTCACGAACCTGAGCTAATTTTTTGTGAAACTCATGAATCCGTAAACAAAATTTTTATAGCCTTCTTCGTTTATGAGATACAGGGCGAAATAGAGAAATTTTGCATTTTGGGACCCCCCTCGTATCTCGGTTATCCTTTTTAACGCAAAGGGAAAAATTGCTGCTTATGCAGTTTTTTACGCTGGATCCAGTGGCGTAGTCATACTTTTCATTTGAGTTGTTATTTTTTAGATATGACCCAAAGTTGTGTTTTTTTAAATGGGACACCCTGTATATTTGTCCAGAAATTGATTTGTCCTTTTAAAAGCTTCTCAAAAATATATAATAGCATGGGTCTATTTTAATAAACAACAACAAAAATCCTAATTTTTATAATTATCATTCCAAATTTTGCAGTAGGCCATGCAAAACAATGCTTATTTAAAGTCGTTTACAACATCTACATCCTAACAATAAATCACAATAAATATGTAATTAAATCTATTTATCAAAATATGTATTGATAATTTCGCACCAAAAAAGTACCACCTACCTAGATTTATGTAACACAAGAACAAAACAGTAATAAATTATTATGTAACAAGCCATTCAGCAAAAATCAACTGTCGTATAAGAACTACAGTAACCAAGGAAATCAAAAGAACTGTTCAAACTGATTTCCATTTTGTTCTATGCATGCTTCGCACAATTTTCGTATTCGTTTTAGGGAATTAAGCAAAATAACGGGATGATTTTGGAAATAGCGAAAATTTTCTCTTATTGCATTTCCTAAATCTTGGACATTATCATAGTGGTCTTTGTAAATTCTATTTTCCAGATATCCCCATAGAAAGAAATCTAAAATCGACAAATCTGGGGACCTAGGGGGCCATCTTATAGGTCCATTTGTTCCGATCCATTGATTGGTAAAATTCTTGAAAATAAATTTTGTTAATTTGCGCTAGAGGAACATCGTCAAGTAATTCAGGTATATCTGCCTCTAAAATGTCTATACAGCGATTGGCTGTTAGATTTCCCTCAAATATATAAAATTTTATGTGTTCCTAATATGAAGCCGGACACATTTAGACCAAACCTGCCCTGCTGTCTTCTGGGAAATATTTGGTGTTGATTTTCCTGGGACCAGAATCTACTATTGTGCCTATTGAGTATACCAGAATTACTGAAATGTGCTTCGTCTGACCATATAACCTTCCTTTCAAAATCTCTAACCATATCGCATCTTTCTCGAAACCAATTGCAGAAGACTACCCGACGCTCTGCATCCCCTGGCTGTAAGTGCTGCACAAGCCTAAATTTGTATGGGTGGTATTTGTGCTTTTTTAGAATTTCTTGAACTGTAGTTTTTGGAATCGCTATGCTCTTTTCACTGGCCCTACAAGAGTTTGTAGGGTAAGCTTCTGCATTAGCCAAAACCGTAATTTCCTCAGCCTCCCGATTTTCTTTAATATATGTTTTCGTACGAGGTTTGATAAATGATCCGTGATTAAGTAAATTCTTTTTAATCCGATAAAAAGTGGATATATTAGGTTGCCTCCTTCCTGGATATCTAAATAAAAATTAAGCAATAGTATTTCATCATACCTAAAAATTAACTATTTACCTGTTAAAATACATCTCAGAAGCCGCTTCAACATTTTCATTACTTAAAATAAAACAAGCTAACATATCGTGCTTTTCATAATGTTCGAAAGTTTGGTTTTCTTCCATAATAATACAAATATATTTTTACACAGTAAATAAATACAAAAAACTAGCGCTAGTTACGTTCCCGTGAGAAATGCAATTCTGCATTTATGCACTTGCAATTCTTAGACTTTTATCTTTTCGTTCTCATGCAACATAAGCATTACTGAACTTATAAATATAACTAAAATGCATTTTGTAGTCAGTTCTCTTTGTACGCTTATGAAATAAAATTGATTTTTTAAAAATAATTTCTCGTGTTTCGAGTTGTTAACTGGCGCAGTCGGTAGGATTATTGCCAACAGTCGCGCATCGTGCGTATTTTCTGGTTTCGTCTCAACGATTCGTGGCAAAAATCGGACAATTAAAAAATCTTCAGGGTGTACTAAGAAACTCAAAAATTGACCAGGGATTTGGAACAGCATCGTCCAGCGTCCTATTGGTGCGAGTTTGGGAACACACATCGTCCCACCCTCATAGCTGCTAACCAGGGAAAGGACCACATCGCCTCTCCTATTGGACCCTAGTTTAAGAATGAGAATTGGAATTATCTTCAGTACATTGCTGTAAGTGCTTCCTTTCAATTTTCCTTATTTCATTTTATTTTTATCCTATCTTAAATATTGATATTTACGTCTCTTGTAATTCCGCAAACTGGAAGATTTAACATCAGCTTTTGGAAATTTAAATTGTGAAAGAAATCTAACACCTCTTTCTAATTTAATTCAAATAAGTAAAATAATGACTACTGAACCTAATTTACAACTAGTCAGATATCAGGCAGACAATATTCCCTTATTTGATGGGAATCCAAAACAAATAAACAGATTTATTAATGCTTGTGATAATTTTTATAATAATCATAGAAATAAAACTGACAATAATGCACCTATAAATGTATGTTTACACGATACTATATTAAGTAAACTTGTAGGTAGGGCAGCCGATATTATTTGTTCTAGAATAGAATTAAATACATGGCCCGCAGTAAAAGCTGCAATAATTTCGACTTTTTCAGATCATAGATCGATTGATTGTATTATTCAAGATATAATAACGTCCAAACCGGAAAAAAATGAAACACCGCAACAATTTGGCCTGCGTTTGCAAGACGCTCGCAGTTTGTTATTTTCCAAAGTAAATTTAAGCAATGAAACGCAAGCTCTAAAACTTTTAAAAATTAATGAATACGGAAATTTAGTATTAAAAACCTTCATAAACGGTCTAAACTATCATATGCAACTTGTGGTTAGATTAAAAAATCCAGTTACTTTAGAAGAGGCAATGAGCTGTGCCTTGGAAGAAGAAAATTTTATGTATTATAAGAACCGTAGTAACATATTACCAAAAAACCCAAATTTTAATTCACAAAAACCAAAAATAAATTTGCATACACAAGCACATTATCCTGCTAATGTGAGTCCAATATTTTCGAATTACCCCGTTCAGCAATTTTCAAATTTTATGCCTTCTTATAAACAACCAATCCCAAATTTTAATAATGGAAATAATCAATTTATGAGCTTTGGACAATTTAGGCAACCCGCAAATAATTTTAGACAATCGAATTTCCCAAATCAAAATTTTATGCAAAGAAACACTTTTACCCCAAGACCTTCTTTTAACCCCCAAAATCAACGCCCAACTTCTTCTGGAATATCACGCCAACAAAAGCCTGAGCCGATGGATACTTCTTCAGGGAACACAATCCTTAGAAGAAACCAACAACCACATTCTTCACAACGTAATATTGTTGTAGAAGAACTATATAATCAATCAGTCGAATCGATAAATGCCGACAATGATCAAAATGAAAATTTTCAAACTAGCAATGCTGAATTTCAATATTATTACCCGGAATACACCGATAATTCGCAATATTCGTATAATGACTCCAATACCGAATTTTCTTGTCTAGAAAATAACCCTTATGAAAATCAAATTGATTTTAATGAAGAAAATTTTCAGGAGAACCAAATTTCCAACAACCAAACATAATACTTTTAAATAATTATACAAATTCAGATTTACCAGTAATTTTCATACCCGAAATCAAAGCAAAGTTTTTAATTGATACAGGTAGTGGCAAAAGTTTTATAAAGCCTAATTTAGCATACAAAATTTATTCAAATTTCATTTTTTCGGAACCTTTATCAGTAAGGACAGCCCACGCTACGTCCATTCACAATGAAGTAATTAATATACCAATATTTCCTTGTTTTAATCATACAGGTAATCATAAGTTTTATCTTTTTGATTTTTCACCTAAATTTGACGGACTTTTAGGAATTGATTTTCTAACACATATTGGAGCTAATATAAATTTAAAACATTGTTCTTTAGATACTCAATTTGTAACATTGCCTTTATATTATCAAAATAATATATCAAATTTACATAATTTTGAAACTATCGAAATAATAATTCCCCCACGTACATGTCAAAGAATCAAACTGCCTGTAAATCAATCGAATGGTTTAGGTATTTTAAAATATACAGATTTTGGTTGCGCAGAGATGCCAGAAGCTTTAGTACAAGTCATTGACTCCTACGCAACAACTATAATTACGAATAGTCGCGAAAACCCAGTTAAAATAAAAATATTTAATCCCATAGATATCGAAACCATAAATGAAGTAGAAAACAACTTCATAGAAAAAATGGAAACCGATACAGAAATAAATGAATATATGGATAATACACAAAAACAAAACTTAAAAAATTTAAGACTGTCACATTGTAATCAGGAAGAATACAGAGCTATTCGAAACTTGTGTTACGAATATCGTGACATATTTTATTGTGAGGGCATCCCACTTACATTTACTAATCAAATTAAACATAAAATAAACCTAACCGATGACACACCTATATATACAAAAACTTATCGATATCCCGAAATTCATAAAAAAGAGGTTAAAACCCAAATTAACAAAATGTTAGAGAACGGTATCATTCAAAACTCAACGTCACCGTGGAGTAGTCCAATTTGGATTGTCCCAAAAAAGATGGATGCGTCCGGTAAACGTAAATGGCGTATCGTTTGCGATTTCCGTAAAATCAATGAACGCAGTATTGATGATAAATTTCCTTTACCAAATATATCGGATATTCTCGATAAACTCGGAAAATCTCAATATTTCACCACATTAGATCTAGCAACCGGTTTCCATCAAATAGAAATGGAACCGAATGATATCCCTAAAACAGCCTTCTCAACCGATACAGGTCATTATGAATTTAGACGCATGCCTTTTGGCTTAAAAAATGCGCCCTCTACATTTCAGCGAGTCATGAACAACGTCCTTCGGGGACTTCAAAATGAAATCTGTTCTGTATATCTTGATGACAATATAATCTTCTCTACGTCACTTCAAGAGCACATCGATAGATTAAAATCCGTTTTTGATAGACTTAGAGAATCCAATTTAAAAGTGCAGCTAGACAAATCAGAATTTTTACACAAAGAAGTTGCTTATTTAGGTCACAAAATTACAAGCGAAGGTGTAAAACCTAATCCTGATAAAGTCACCGCAGTTAAAAATTTCCCCATACCAAAAACCCAAAAAGACATTAAGTCATTTTTAGGACTAGCCGGATATTATCGTAGATTCATCAAAGACTTCGCAAAAATCACAAAACCCCTTACATTATGTCTCAAAAAAGGAGCGAAAGTTGAACACTCACCAGCCTTTATTCAATCCTTTAACCATTTAAAAGAATTGCTTATTAATGCTCCAATACTAAAATATCCTGATTTTGAAAAACCCTTTGTCCTTACGACAGATGCCTCAAATGTAGCCCTAGGCGCTGTTCTCTCTCAAGGCAACCCGCCAAATGACAACCCTGTAGCATTCGCGTCGCGCACTCTAAATGAAACAGAACAAAAATACTCAACGATTGAAAAAGAACTTTTAGGAATCGTTTGGGCATGTAAATACTTTAGACCTTACCTTTATGGCAAAAAATTTAAAATATATACTGACCATCGCCCATTAGTATGGTTATTTAACCTCAAAGAACCAAATTCGAAATTAGTACGTTGGAGGCTAAAACTTGAAGAGTATGATTATGAAATAATCTACAAAAAAGGGAAACAAAACACTAACGCTGACGCCCTTAGCCGAATTCAATTAAACGCAATCGAATCCGAATCATTAATAAATTACCCAGGCGATATAGACACCGACGTAACGCAATTCCTAAACGACCAATTCAACCCAGATATCCTTGACTCTGAAGTAGTGTCACAAACAATAGAAAGACTAGAACACGAACCTGAAACAACACCCAAAATTAATATTATTTCTGACATTCTAATAACTCCACCTATAACACAACTAACCCATTCTAATATTCCAATAAAACCACCCGTAACGGAAACAATACATAGTACAAATGCTAACGAAAATCATTCCAATATGACTATATTAGATGAAATTATTAATAATAAAGCTCATCAACTTATTATTAAAAAAGCACCTTATGACAAATATGTTAAAACCAAACGTGAAAATTTCGAAGGACATCAAATTATTCACGCAACATTACCCACTAATATTATAGTAATTACTAACTTTTTGAAAGAATATTTAACAAATAAAACAACATATGTTTATTTCTTTTCCAAAGAACTAAGAACCTATTTTCAACAAACAATGAATAACCATTTTAAAAATTTAAAACTTATAGAATGTTCAAAATTAATAAATAATGCTCAACCTGACGAACGAGAATTACTAATTAAATATCGTCATGAAGGCAAAACAAATCATAGAGGAATCGAAGAAACTTGCAAATTTTTAAAAGCAAATTATTATTGGAAATCACTTAAGGCAGATGTAACAAAATACATCAATAATTGTGAAATCTGTCAACGATCAAAATATAATCGAAAACCACCAGATCAACCTCTGATATTAACCGAAACGCCAAGCAAACCTTTCGAAATTGTTCATATCGACACTTTCATCATAGGTAAACAAAAATTCCTAACTATTATAGATAAATTCTCCAAATACGCATAAGCCTTGCCTTATACTGGAAATGCAGTGTCGTGCTGTGAACAGTTAATTAATTTCTTTTCCTTTTTACGTATTCCAAAACAAATAGTTTCAGACAACGGATCTGAATTTCAGAACGAAGTCGTTAAAGGCTTATTAAATACACATAATATTAAAATACACTTCACTACCCCCTACCACCATGAATCAAACTCCCCTGTTGAAAGGCTGCATTCCACATTAATCGAACACATTCGATTACTTCGAGAATCGGACCCCAATGCAGAAGTTACCAAACTTATGCCGTACGCAATTATTGCCTATAATAACACGATCCATTCTAGTACGAATTTTACCCCATACGAACTTGTCTTCGGACACACAGACTCTAGAGATCCTATGGATTTAATACCCGCTCATGTATATACCGAGTATGTCAATAATCATAAAAATAACACACAAATTTTGTACGACAAAATTACAAAGGAATCACGAGAACTAAAACAAAAAATTATAGATAGGGCAAACAAGGATAAAACCCCGACCAATTTAATAATAGGCTCACAAATTTATAAAAAATCAGATAATCGATCTGGAAAAATAAAAAAGAGATATTTAGGCCCATTCATACTAACGGCTATATTAGAAAATAATAAAATACAAATAGAAAATCCCAAAAATAAATACAAAGAAATCATACATGTTAACGAAACTAAAATAATACCCCTTGTTCCAGATGCTGGACCATCGTCGGCGGCTACGTAAAATTCCATGATTTAAATAAACATCCAGGAATACTACCATTCAAAATGGGAACCGCTAAACTTAAATCCAATCACTGGACATTCGTTCAAAATATTAACCTAACCCCTTTAATTAACCAATTTCAAAATATTCAAAAACAAGCAAAATCAATATACATAAACATTCAAAATAACAGCGAATACCATAAGGAATATTTTAATTCTTTTAATACATTATGTACACTTGAAAAAAGAATAGAAACTCTATTAGAACAAATTGTCCCAAATCAAGAAAATTATCGTAGTAAAAGAGGTCTTTTTAACCCCTTAGGTTCATTCATAAAAAGTATAACTGGAAACTTAGATCAAAATGACGCAGAGGAAATCACGAAATTACAAGAAAATCAAAATAAATTGAAAATTGACGCTATCAATCAAATTACACTTTTAGAATCCACTATTAATAAATTTAAAACAATTATATCTAATATCACACATAACCAAATGGTACTAAAGTCACGCATTTTACAAATAGAAAAAATAATTAATAAAGTTCAAATGGAACAAATAAGTAATCACGAATTTTATTTAATATATACAATAATCAATCAAATAACAACAATTTATCAATCAATCTACGATATTCTGAATAAGATTGAAATAGGTATCACTTTTGCAAAAATTAATGTACTTTATAATTCAATAATAGAACCAAATGAACTATTTATAGAAATAAAGAACTTACAAGATCATCTAGGCTCAGATAAACTCCCTTTAGAAGTAACTTATAAAAATATACTTAATTTCGAAAAAATTATAGAAATTAAAAGTTTCTTAAAAAACTTTAATATTGTATTTATATTTGAACTTCCTCTTGTGGAATCGGAGATATATCAATATTTTAAGTTATTCCCTTTACCAATTCCCAATAATCGATCATTTCTTGTAAATATTCCTTATAAACCCTACCTAGCATTAGGCAATACAAAATATGCCCATATGGACCAAAGATGTCACGAAATCCAACCACAAAAATATTTGTGTAAAGAAGCCCACACCACGTTTGTCGAAGACAGCCCCTCCTGTGCTGTTCAACTTATCAAACATCACACAAATATTACGTTTTGCCACCCATTCGAAACTCAAATGCACGAGATCCAGACAACAAAAATAATCGACGACAAATGGCTGATAACAGTACCAATACAAGTAATCGCCGTCATAAATTGTCAAAAATCCGAAGATAACATACCCTTATATGGTTCCTATCTTCTTGAGTCATCCCCAGGATGTAAAGTACGGATAAAGTCAATTACGCTTGAAACATATAAATCAAGTCAATTAACATTTAATGGAATTAATCTACCTACCCTTAATTTAAGTCTAATTAAGGAAAACCGAGATTCATTCTACAACCCTCCTAGTATGGACTTAAACTACGTAAACCTAAAAACTACTAAAGAAATCGAAGCCAAATTGGAAAACCAAAAGAAGGCCCTAGAAGAAATGACCACAACGATTTATGTAAAGAAGACCAGTTTTTGGACAATTTTACTTTACATATTCATTTTAATAATTTTTTATATTTTTCATATACAAAAAACTTGTAAAAAAGTCTAACAAAAAACAATTAAATGCAAACTCTAATACTTTAGATATTGAAGAAAATAATAGAATTTTCTAAAATATTAATAATCTTTAAACCTTTTTGGAAATTTTTGAAAACACGTCTTTAAGAACGTGCTTTCAACTAAGAGGGGAGGAGTTACGTTCCCGTGAGAAATGCAATTCTGCATTTATGCACTTGCAATTCTTAGACTTTTATCTTTTCGTTCTCATGCAACATAAGCATTACTGAACTTATAAATATAACTAAAATGCATTTTGTAGTCAGTTCTCTTTGTACGCTTATGAAATAAAATTGATTTTTTAAAAATAATTTCTCGTGTTTCGAGTTGTTAACTCGCTATATTTTATATACGCGTACAAAATTGGGAAATGTCATTTGCTTCCAAGAAAACAAAAGAAAACGGCATCGTTTTGCATGGCCTACTGCAAAATTTGGGATGATAATTATAAAAATTAGGATTTTTGTTGTTGTTTATTAAAATAGACCCATACTATTATATATTTTTGAGAAGCTTTTAAAAGGACAAATCAATTTCTGGACAAATATACAGAATGTCCCATTAAAAAAAACACAACTTTGGGTCATATCTAAAAAATAACAACTCAAATGAAAAATATGACTACGCCATTGGATCCAGCGTAAAAAACTGCATAAGCAGCAATTTTTCCCTTTGCGTTAAGTTAAAGGATAACCGAGATACGAGGGGGGTCCCAAAATGCAAAATTTTCTATTTCGCCCTGTATCTCATAAACGAAGAAGGCTAGGAAAATTTCGTTTACGGCTTCATGAGTTTCACAAAAAATTAGCTCAGGTTCGTGAAAACCGCAAGGTTCTATCTTTAAAAATAAGCGAGATACCCTGCTTTTGCAACCAAATCCGGACACCCTGTACTAATGATATTGACCCCAATATTGATCATCTTCATTCTCAGCTTCAAACTCAAGTCTCTCATTAATTTTCATTTGATTTTACTATCTGTTTTTGTTAATTTGTTTTTTATATGCTTGATTATGCTATTATAATTGATAAATAAAAAAATGTGTGAATTTTTATAGGGATCGACCGATACGATTTTACAAGACCGACACCGATATACGCATGGCCGATATCTGACGATACCGATATATCGGCCATAAAATGTTGTCGCTAATTTTTTTTCTATATAAATAAGGTAAAACTGTATAATGCAATACTGATATATAACAGCTCTTACTGTTTAACAGGGCTCAACTATAAAAACACTGATTAAATCAAAAAGAACGCAGAACAAATTCGTTGTTTTGTAAAACCCGCGGCAGAATAAAAATCGATACGGTGAATCCCCGAAACCGGCAAAGTTCGGCCGTCCGGTTCACTGACCTTTACTTTAGTTTTTAGGTCAATGGTCCGACTGCGTTCGCTCATTCGGGGAATACCAGTATTATGCCTGTAAATTGATAAAACCTCTAGTATTGCTCTAGCTTTTCATAAACATGGATCGTTTTATCGTGCGTTCTCAATCCGTTCCACAGTCGTCATCTTCATAAGGGTCTGCTCCATTATCTTCAATAAGTAATAGCGAGATAACTAGCGGTAAAAGTAAAAGTATTTACTGGAAGTATTTCTCCAAGAACGAAGTTAATGCATCTACAACTACAACAAAAACCACCTGTAAATTATGTAATGTCTTGTTTCTCTGGGTGGTAAAGGCAAAACAGCAAATACCAGCAATTTAAAGCATCACATGGCAAAGTTGCATATTGAAAAATTAAGTGAGGCGTTGAAGGAAAGGACTGTTGACAGTAAGTAAAAGTATATACAAAATTTGTTTTAGAATTTGGTAATTTAGGCTGAAATATCAACAATAATTTTTTTTAAGTGAGTTCTTTTACTATTTTCCTGATACGAGTTAAAAAAACATTTAAGACTATAATATACCCATTTTTACTTACTTCTGTTGCTGTATCTATTATTAAAAACTTAATAAGTTTCATATAAACATATGTGTCCGGATATGTTTTGTTCCGGAGATACAGGGTGTTGAAATTAAAATTTTATTTTAGATTTTCTTAAATAAATTCTGCAAAAAATACATTTTTTGTGCAAAAAAATGTGACTAGGAATTTTTTGGGTTGAGATTTTAATCTACTAATTTTTATGCAACCTAAAAGTTGCCAATTTGTTTTTTTATTTTAAAGTTTTCAAATTCATCCCCTGTATTCGTCAAACGAAGCATTTTGGGACAGGTATTTATTTTAATACAAACTTTTTTTAGCATTATGAAATCACGGAAAAGTGACTATTGGGTCCTGAAGTTACGTACCATACTTATTATTATGAATTTATAATTTATATAAAACATTCGGTATTTAGAAGGTCCCTGTTTTTCAAATGCAGAAGCACACGAAAAACCTGGTCCTTCTCAATTGTCTTCAACCTTAAGCGGAAGCACAAACACACAGCCAAAGATTTTTGAATCCTTTGAGAATATGTAATTATGGGACATCAATAGCACTAAATCTAAAAAGATTCACTATTATATTGGGGAATTCATTGCTATAGGCATACAGCCCTTCAGTATTGTGAACGATGTGGGTTTTAAGCGGCTTCAGATAGATATTTTAGAGAAACAATACTTCCTTATATTTACGAAAACTGTTGCGGGAAATGCTGACAAATTATCACTGTCCTTAAAGGAAAACATTAAAATATCTGCAACTACAGGTATATGGACTTGCAAGCATATTAACAATCCATTTATTTATTTTACTGCACATTGGATAGATTTTAATACGACTAAAAGACATTCATTTGTCACTCACTGTCACATACAGCTTTAAATATCTCACAGATGTTATCTGAGTTAATGACAATATGGAAGTTGGATCAAAATCAAATTCTTTTGGGTTTAGCTGATAATGCCGTCAACACGAAAAAAGGCATTGGCGAGGTTAAATTAAACTCCAACCCTGTTTCATACATACCATACAATTAGCCATACATGACTCCATGGAAAGTCAACGACCAATTCTAGATTTATTTGGCAAAAGCAAGACGTATCTCATATAACTCATTTCAGTCAGTCCTCTTTGGCCTCTGATAGGCTGAAGAATATTCAGAAGTCCCTTAATATGACGGAAAAGGCTTTGTTAGAGGACGTTCCAACAAGATGGGATTCAAGTTTTTATTATATGTAGGAACGTCTCTTAATATAATTATAATGGACAATCCAGCTTTAAAAGATATGGCACTAGCATACCATCATTGGAAACTAGCAAAAAACCTACTAAACCTATTAAAACCCTTTGAAGAAATTACCAAGATTTTTAGTAACAACAGTGCATCTATATCGGAAGTAATACCCATACTTAAAACACTCTTAAATTATCTCGACAAAGCTGAAGGAACTAACTTTTCAGGGGTGCAGAATACTAAAAATGAGCTTAAAGACTCCTTAAATAAGAGATGCAAAGCCTACTTTACTGATAGAAACCTCTTTTTTTTCCACTTTATTAGATCCAAGGTTTAAGACATCATTTTTTGACAATGATTTATGGCAAGGAACCATTACAGATTTAAAAAATAAAATCTTCAAAATTCATGGACAGGATTCCGACTTGCTGAAAGATATGAAAAATCTGATGAGAGCCACGATGAGGCCCCTTTAGCTAAAATTGCTAAAACATCAAAAGAGGTAAACCAAGACGTTCAGAAAATTATTTTGGAATACGTTTGAAGAAAATTACCGGTATGACGGCAAGTAAATTGGTATCTTATAAGAAAAGCAGTGATGATATGAAAAGTAAAATTGATTATGAGATTAAAATGTATAACAAATTAGAAAAAATATCAAGAAATAATATATTTAGCAACTCCGCCTAGTAGGGTTGCTAGTGAACAGCTATTTTCTTCAGCTGGAAATGTCTATGAAAGCTCAAGAAGTCGTCTATCTCCAGAAAGAGCAGAAAGCTTAATTTTATTACATTATAACTTACCAAAATTTAACTTTAAATATTAATTTTGTGTTAATGTTATATTTTTAATTACTTTTTTTCGTAATTTTAATATATTTCGATTGTTTTATTTTGTATTTCTGTTTTAATTTCTTTAAAATATCCTAAGCAAGTTATATTTTATATTTTTATTAGGCCGATACAGATATCGGCCAAGAAGACCCCCAATCCCTAAATTTTTATCCCTTTTTTATTCACTACTACTTACTTCTTTCTTACCTATGGCCCGCGACCTTATTCAGTGCCGCAATTACGCCCTCAGCTAACCAAAGTTTGCCCATACCTGATATATTACATATTAATAGTACATATTTTTTTAAATATAATTTTCAATTTTTTATTTAATTAGGCATAAGAGAAAACTACAAGTTATTTCTAACATTTATAGTATTTTATCATAAAAATCACCCCATAGCATGAACTCTATCAGTTTCTTTTATAGGAAAGAGGAGGGGGCTAACCAAAATTCTCTCAGTTAATATTAATTTATAAAATGCGGTCCTCACATTTTGCATTCTCAATTTCTTCTAGCGCTCGAACCACTTTACCTCGAAAATGTAGATACATTTAAAAATCAAATTTAAAAAGAAACAGTACTTCAAGCCTTTAAATAAATAAAACAATGGACAGATACTATATTATTACTATCTATAAACTTATTTAAATATATTATATAATTTAATTAATTCTAAAAATAATTGTACATGTGTTATTTGTATATATGTAATGGGTAAAATTGTTGCTAATTTTGCGATTTGTCGATTGATATTGAAATCTGTAGGGTTTAGGAATTAGTTATTTTAATAATAAAATGCAAAATAGAGAATTTATGATACATACATCTACATTAATCTCATTATATATTCAATCTATCCTATTTTTATATTCCTATAAAGGATTCTTTCTCAAACCAAAGCATAATATTAACATTCACACTTTATATTCGTATAATGCCTAATATTAAAGATCACAGATTACTCTTGTTGTTTATTAACTTCTTCGGTATTCTATAAGCAATACTTAATTAGTGAACACAGCATAATTGTTACACTTAATTGATGTTTATAATATCATACTTCTAGTATATGTCTTGTATCTACTAAGCTTTTTTACAAAGATCATTTTGTAAAATTCTTTGATACAACAATTACAACATTTTAATTTCTAATTCTAGAGAAGCTACTCTAATCTTTCTAGTACTTTTATATGTATTTTATAATATTTTTGTAAACAATTTGATAACGAGAAACATGTATGCATTAAGAAATATACTGAAAATAAAGATAATTCCATTTTAAAATTCCTGTTGCTCCAATGACCACGTTATAAGATGTGTAAACGTTAACTTTTAGCAAAAAAGCAAAAACAATTATATGCTGATTCTATTTTTTCATTTATTCAATTCAATGACAAGCTTTAAACAAATTTCCTTATGGGCTAAAACGATTTGCGTGAAATTTCAGTTACCGCCATAGCAATTTTTTCACCGATCAATTTCACGGGTGATATTTTTCCGTGAGATTTAAATAAAGCCTCTCATATAGCAAATAAATACAATCACAACACTTCCTGTTAAAAACTGCGTAATCATGCAAACATTTCTCCAGCTCCATTTATCATTCCACGTCACGTAGAACTCTTGACAGCACTTATGCCCTTTCAATTGCACTCCCCCCCATTTTTCCCCATCGTTCGTTATTGCATAACCCATAAAATATTTTATCGTCAAAGTTTCGCCATTCTCAACATTAAATAATATCCCAAAATCATGTGCCCGCTCCGTTTTGGAATGACGTGAATTTATTGACCATAAACACAGTTTCCATCCCTCTCTGGCAACCGTGGTCTGAGCTGGTTCGAGAACGTGATTTTCATAATAAATGCGATGCGAATTTGGGGATGGAGTGCAGACGGGGCGGCGGAAACTACATAAAATTATCATGAAAAAGGCGACAAGGGCCATTTTATTTAATTTATCTCAGACACGTTCGACAGTTTTTTATAGACTTTCAAAATAAATGTAAGCCTATGAATAAAACAAATTCTATTCGGTTTTCTATTGTCTTGTCCTACCTTGCATTTTTGCACCAGAAATATAAGAAAAGAGAGATCGAAGGGGGAGACAATAATAAAAAAAGAATTAGAATATACGAAAAACTAGGCATGTAAAGTAAAATAATAATCTGTAAATAAAAATGTTTAACCAAAGTTAATTTAACGATAAATTTTTTTCACTTAAAAGATATTCGTTTTTAAAGGTATTTAAATTAAGGGCTACAAAATTTTCAGGAAGAGCATTGCACATTGCACAGCGTTAAAGCTAAAAGACCTCTGGAACACGGCACTCTGATGATGTGGCATTGTTAATCTTTCCCGAGAATGAATATTAAGGGAATGCACATCCCTACGAATAACGAGACGTTCTTTTATTGAGGTGGGTGAATACGCTTCATTAATAATTTTTATCAAAAATGTCAGACATGTAATTTTCTTCTAAAATCCATTCCTAGCCAATTTAAATTACGAAAATTATGGGATATTTGATCATATTTTCTAAGACCATATATAAAGCGTACAATCAAGTTTTTCGTGGTTTAAGTCCATTTGCAGCGAATCTATATAAGCTTTTTTTTCTCTTCTAACCATAGATAAAGTAAAATTTCGTAAGAATGTGTCATGATCTCAGTCATTATTATTTTTTGCTCTTTTAAACTTTTGATAAGCCGAATCTCTTTGTTTCATAAATATTTTTAGGTTTGTAGTTAACCAAGGGGCTCTAGGCTTAGTCACTCTAGCTTCACCATTTGACGCATGTGTGTTAAACAAGGAGACAATTAATTGATTAAGGTTAAGAATTTTAGTGTCAATGTTATTTTCATACAATATATCCTCCCAAGGTTGATTATGTAAATCTTGCTGAAATTGATTAATGTTGAAGTTTTTAAAAGATCGATTCTTTGGTTGTGTACACTGACTTTCCAGATTTAAAGCGCAATACACCATTTTATGATCGGAAATCAAATCAGCCGAAATAACACTAGACTTACTCACCAAAGCAACATCGGTAACGAAGATCGCATCCAAAAGGGTAGATGAGCCTGCAGTAACTCTTGTGGGTTCACTCACAATTTGAAATAGGTTATAATTTTCAAACGAATTAGAAAAGGGATTGTTAAGATTTAATAAATTTATATTAAAGTCCCCCAGGCAAAACACCCAATCAAATTCGATAACCAGACCAGAGAATTTATTATCAAAATTCGGAACAAACATTAAAATTATTTCTATTATTTATTTCCAATTCTAATTTATAAATTAATAAACTCGAAAGATTCATTACTGTGAAAATCAAAAGTAAGTTCTTCCGAGATTAAATTATTTTTAATATAATAAACAACGCCGCCTGTTCCCTCCGAAAATGCCGATCAAAAAAAAACGAAATACAGACAAACAAAATCTCTATTATTGCGATAACTACATCAAATTGCATTATATTGTTTAAGTTGTAGCACTTCCAATCCCGCGAATTAAATTATATCATTGAAAATGAACAAAAAAAAAATATATATATATATATATATATATTTTTATATTTCTCTTCTTGAACCTTACAATTTATAAATATCAAGTACTTTCTTGGGATTAGGTTCGTGGATTGAACAAAGAAACTTTAATTGACGTTTCGCCTGTCCATTTCAGGCTTTTTCAAAATATTTAATTCTGCACATCTAAAAATTAAATACAAAAAGTGTATATATGTAAGTTAATAAATAAAAACAATTAGGTATAACGGCACGCACTAAAATTATTAAAACATTTATTTAAAATAGTACAGTACATACCTTGAGAAAGATGTTCTTTTAACTTGCTTGGCGGTGTGGAGGTAAGTGATACACTGGTTAAAGAATTCTATTGTTTTTTTTTATATATATCCTTTAGTTTTTCTGATTATATTTACAATGTAGAACTATTTGTGGATACGGGTTGTTTTAAAAGTATTTGTGTGAATCTGACAGTATACAGTATGTATTTATGATTGATGGAAAATAGTTTATAACAATTGAATTAAATTAGATTGTGATATATTTGGCTGAGATTGTCAATGTCTTTCCGATCGTTTACTGTATTTTTTTCTTTTTTTATCTCGACCATTTCTTTGAATGTCAGTTTATGGTAATGTTGTTCTTTTGATAAGACCGTTGTACCCGAAAAATCAAATTCATGTTTCATGTCTCTTTCAAGTTTATGTAGTGCTGTGGAAGCATTTTTTGTATATTTATGCCCATTTAGTCTATTTGATAGGTATTGTGTGGTCATGCCTATATATTTTTTGGGGCAGTTTAGGCAGGGAATGCTGTAAACTACGTTTGATTGTTTTTGAATTGGTGTCTGACTTTTTAGTGGTGTATATAAAGATTTAAGGGTATTGTTAGATTTGTGGCATACGGTTATGTCGTGTTTACCGAGAATGTGTTTAATCTTTTCAGAAAGACCTTCAGTGTATGGCAAAGATATGTATGTAGTTGTTTTATTGTTGTCATGATTATTTACAATATGTTTTGTGGCATTGTATAATTTTTGGGTTCTTCGCTTTATAATTCGTTCGATGGCTTTTAATGGGAAATGATTTTTTAAGAGAGTATTTTTAACTTTATTTAGAATGTCAACTCGGTATATAGGTGATGTTAGTGTTAGTGCACGGTCAACTAATCCTATCATCACGGAGTTTTTTTGACATTTTGGGTGACTGGAATTATAATTAAGGTAGCGGGAGGACCAGGTTTTTTTGGTGTACCACTTAGTTTTAATGCCATTTGTTTTGTGGTCTTTTATTAATGTTAAATCCAAAAAGTTTATAGCACCATCATTTTCTATTTCGGAAGTAAACTGCAATTTTGGATGAAAATTGTTAAAGAGGGAGATAATTTCCGTTGTTTTATTTTTTGGTATGGCTAATAAACAATCATCCACGTACCTTTTAAAAAATAATATTGGTACATTGGCTTTTTGTAACACTGTTTCTTCTAGATATTCCATTACTATTTGGGCTGCGGTGGAAGAGATGGGTGACCCAATGCACATCCGTCAAGTTGTTGGTAGTAATCATCTTTGTATTGGAAATAGTTGTTCGAAAGAATGAGATCTATCCCTTCTATGAATTCTGTGCAAGTGAGTGTTGTGTGATTCTTTATCTGATTCCATCCACCGAGTTGACATTCTAAATAAAGTTAAAAATACTCTCTTAAAAAATCATTTCCCATTAAAAGCCATCGAACGAATTATAAAGCGAAGAACCCAAAAATTATACAATGCCACAAAACATATTGTAAATAATCATGACAACAATAAAACAACTACATACATATCTTTGCCATACACTGAAGGTCTTTCTGAAAAGATTAAACACATTCTCTGTAAACACGACATAACCGTATGCCACAAATCTAACAATACCCTTAAATCTTTATATACACCATTAAAAAGTCAGACACCAATTAAAAAACAATCAAACATAGTTTACAGCATTCCCTGCCTAAACTGCCCCAAAAAATATATAGGCATGACCACACAATACCTATCAAATAGACTAAATGGGCATAAATATACAAAAAATGCTTCCACAGCACTACATAAACATGAAAGAGACATGAAACATGAATTTGATTTTTCGGGTACAATGGTCTTATCAAAAGAACATTACCATAAACTGACATTCAAAGAAATGGTCGAGATAAAAAAAGAAAAAAATACAGTAAACGATCGGAAAGACATTGACAATCTCAGCCAAATATATCACAATCTAATTTAATCCAATTGTTATAAACTATTTTCCATCAATCATAAATACATACTGTATACTGTCAGACTCACACAAATACTTTTAAAACAACCCGTATCCACAAATAGTTCTACATTGTAAATATAATCAGAAAAACTAAAGGATATATATAAAAAAAAAACAATAGAATTCTTTAACCAGTGTATCACTTACCTCCACACCGCCAAGCAAGGTAAAAGAACATCTTTCTCAAGGTATGTACTGTACTATTTTAAATAAATGTTTTAATAATTTTAGTGCGTGCCGTTAAACCTAATTGTTTTTATTTATTGACTTACATATATACACTTTTTGTATTTAATTTTTAGATGTGCAGAATTAAATATTTTGAAAAAGCCTGAAATGGACAGGCGAAACGTCAATTAAAGTTTCTTTGTTCAATCCACGAACCTAATCCCAAGAAAGTACTTGATATTTATATATATATATATATATATATATATATATATATATATATATATATATATATATATTTATATATATTTATATATATATATACATATATATATAAATTTTTTTTTGTATATTTATGCCCATTTAGTCTATTTGATAGGTATTGTGTGGTCATGCCTATATATTTTTTGGGGCAGTTTAGGCAGGGAATGCTGTAAACTACGTTTGATTGTTTTTTAATTGGTTGACTTTTTAATGGTGTATATAAAGAATTAAGGGTATTGTTAGATTTGTGGCATACGGTTATGTCGTGTTTACCGAGAATGTGTTTAATCTTTTCAGAAAGACCTTCAGTGTATGGCAAAGATATGTATGTAGTTGTTTTATTGTTGTCATGATTATTTACAATATGTTTTGTGGCATTGTATAATTTTTGGGTTCTTCGCTTTATATATATATATTTTTTAAGAGAGTATATATATATATATATATATATATATATATATATATATATATATATATATATATATATAGGGTGATTCATGAGGAAATGTCAATACTTCAGATACATATTCAGGACCAAAAAATAAACATAAAAGATTATATAAATGAGTGTCCGCAAGGCCTTAGTTCTCGAGATACAGGGTGTTAAAGTTTTTATTTAATTTTCCTATTTTTTAAATAAAATCTATGATAATGTAAATAATGGAGTGAAAATTGATATACGGGGGTTTTTTGGTATAACAAATTCGAATCTAATATTAGTATTGCTCTTACTTGTAGGGGGCGCCACCTACATGTCTTTCTACTTCTTCGAACAATCACAACTTTTTGGTACAGTCTTGTATTACATTTTTGAGCAAAACAAATTATTCCCTTGCCATTTCTACGTCAAAAAGGTATACCTGTTAAAAGTGGATACGAGCAACCGTTTTCGAGATATTTGGATTTAAAACAGTTTCGGCGCATGTGATTTTTTTTATCAAATGCACATAAAGTATGCATGTATTGTAAAAAAATAGAAGTGTGCCTTGCCTGACAGAACAACTGCTGGTTGGTGTTCCCATCGTTTTTCCTGTTACTTAGCAATAGTAATGTCAGTTAATAATAAGATCAAATTTTGTCACTGTCAATTTCTGTTCATAACTTTTATTATCTGACAATAATCATTTAAAAAACTTTAGATCTAAATACGTCATTTTGCCTGTGATATTCTCGCATCGTGAATATGCAGATATGATATTCGTCTATGGCTTCTGCAATGGGGTCGCAATTCAAGCAGTCGCGGAGTACCAGCGTCGTTTTCCAGATAGAAGGATGCCAGATAGAAGAGTTTTTCAACAGGTTTTCACTACTGCTGGAGAATCTGGGATGTTTCCAAGTACGAAAATTGTATCTGAAAGGGAATCGGGACCCAACGTTGAAGCAGAAGAGGCTATACTCAATGCCGTCGAAAATGATCCAAGCATAAGCACTAGGCGGATTGCAGATACTTATCAAATTACACAATCGTCTGCTTGGAGAAATCTTCACATTAATTGTTTATACCCATTTCATTTACAACGGGTTCAATATTTGCAGGAGGGTGATTTTGAGTTGAGAATGCAATTCTGTAATTGGATTAATGAAGATCGAAGGTTGTATAGGTATGTTTTGTTCACTGATGAACCACAGTTCACGCGTGATGGTATAAATTATCTTCACAATGAACACCGGTGGTCCTATGAAAATCCTCACGCTACAGTAGAACATAATTTCCAACATAAATTTAGCATTAATGTGTGGTGTGGAATGTTAAATGGTCATTTAATTGGTCCATTTATAATCGACAGTAGTCTTACAGGAGAAAAATATTTAAACTTTCTTGAAAATCACTTGCCAAATCTATTAGAAGATGTTCCCCTTAATGTAAGACAAAACATGTATTTGCAGCATGATGGAGCCCCTGCACACTACAATTTACTTGTAAGAGATTTTTTAAACCAAAACTTTCCAAACCGATGGATTGGTCGGGGAGGTCCGTTTAATTGGCCACCTAGATCGCCAGACCTTAATCCTTTGGATTATTGTCTTTGGGGATGGTTCAAATCACTGGTATATTCCACTAAAGTAAATACAAGAGAAGCATTATTGGATCGGATAACAAACGCAGCACAAACACTAAGAAATGCGCCCGAATGTATCCACAGAGCAACCCGAGCTATACACCATAGAGCTGACCTGTGCTTAGAAGCAAATGGTAGAATTTTTGAAAATTATAAAACGTAACCTAGATTTTATTAAAAACAACTTAATAATAACAATTTTAATAAAAATTAAATACCTTTTGTTTAGTTTATGTCTGAGGCACTGAATACACACCTCAAAAAATGTGTTAGTCTTTCATTTCAAAGCTTTTGTGCCAAGATGCGTTTAAATTTGGACAAAATAACAAACTTTTAAAATTTTGCGATAAAAAATTACATGCGCCGAAATTGTTTTAAATCCAAATATCTCGAAAACGGTTGCTCGTATCCACTTTTAACAAGTATACCTTTTTGACGTAGAAATGGCAAGGGACTAATTTGTTTTACTCAAAAATGTAATACAAGACTGTACCAAAAAGTTGTGATTGTTCGAAGGAGTAGAAAGACATGTAGGTGGCGCCCCCTACAAGTAAGAGCAATACTAATATTAGATTCGAATTTTTCATACCAAAAAACCCCCGTATATCAATTTTCACTCCATTATTTACATTATCATAGATTTTATTTAAAAAATAGGAAAATTAAATAAAAACTTTAACACCCTGTATCTCGAGAACTAAGGCCTTGCGAACACTTATTTATATAGACTTTTATGTTAATTTTTTGGTCCTGAATATGTACCTGAAGTATTGACATTTCCTCATGAATCACCCTGTATATGTCTTAATCATCCCACACACATTAGGTCCCCATCAACGCAGTGCAAATATTAATAAATACTGTCATAAAAATAAACTTAATTACTTAGAGCTAAATTCCACATAATCAGAAAGAGTTATCAACAACCCCAACAAAAGATTATATTATTTTTATTAGCGGACCTAATATCTAACTATGTAATATTCAAAAAATGTCAAGCATTATCCCAATATATAATATACAAATAGTATACAATAATTAATGTATTGCTATGCCTACAATCCTAGTTACATTCAGAGAACACCAAAATTATGGAATCGGATCTCTCCTTTACAGTTAACTTTATAAATCGGAAAAACAACTCCAAAACATCATAACTGTTTCGCAAAAAATAAGAGTACTTACAGATATTCATCCTGAACTGGGTACCAATATTAGGATTTGCCTAACTTTTTTTGAATGTCTTACTAAATGACTATGTACCGAACTAAATTGGGTCACAACGAAGGAAGGTCACGCGCTCCAGCTCGCTAACGGTACGTCGGGCAAAAAATCTTTTCAGTCGATCGTATATGAAAATGGACGTTTCTTTTGGTCATTACTATTCGTGATAGTTTGGCAAAAAAATACTATGATTTTCGAAACAATCTTTTTTCAGAAATGTTGCTAAATATGCACTCCAATTATTTGAGTATTTTGGGATTTCGCGAAATTACTTCTAAACATAGAAAACCTCAGGGGTTAGTATCGCTATTATTTTGGAACCATTAGTAGTCATAATCGGTTTTTCTTTTACTTTCAAAGGCTAAAATGAAAATTTCAAGATACTCAATTTATTCTAGTTAGAAGTGTTTTTTTAGAAGATGTTTGTTAAATTGCTTCCTTAGAAAACTACTTATTTTCGGTAATTTTATGCCATCTTTTCTCAATGTCGTTTGACTGCAGCTGCCCTCTGGTCTTTAATCAAAACGCGAAGTAAGATTCCTTATAGCCGTTTATGAAAAAAAAATTACATATATTGTACTATTTTCAAAGCCTATTGGTCGTCATTTTATTTACACGTCGTTAAAAATAAATTTTAAACGTGTACAGGGGGTCTGGTTATATTTTAAACGTGTACAGGGTGTCTGGTTATATTTTAAACGAGGTCTACAACAAATGTATATACAAGTTTTATGGTTTTCTCTGAACTATCAGAATTTGCTTAACAAAAAACAATTGGAAAGTAAAAAATTGAGTATCGACTTTGACTTGAAATTTAAATGGAACATCCTGTATGATATTATTTCAATAAACGCTGATTATAAAAATACCAGGTCTGATCCCTTTATATATAAAGACAACCGAGAAATTTGATAAAAACCCTGTCATAAGGGGCAATGTGTTGAAAGAAAGAAAACATACACGTAATTAAAGTCATTACAAAGGAATATACTGCCTCTCATGCTAGGATTCTTGGTATTTAGATAAGTGTTTAGAAGACAACAGTTTCCCATTGAAGATACGTTATATTTATATCGACGAAAGCCGTTTTACAAATTTGGGAGTTTTTAATAGAAATAATAAAAAGTACTCATCGCAAGAAAATCTGCATTTGATGGAAGAGGGAAATTTTCAAGAACGTTTTGGGTTTAATTGTTAAATTGGAATTCTCGGTGATAGAATTTTAGAGCCTATAATTTTTGATGGTCACTTAACAGGGGAGAGATATTTACACTTTCTGACCCATCAAATACGGGAGTTTCCCGAAGAAATACTAGGGATTAACGGAAACCGTATATTTTATCAACAAGATGGCGCCCCGCCTCACAATGCAAGGGCAAAAACAAATTACTTAAATACCACATTTGGCGTAAATTGGATCGGAAATAGTGGACCTATTTTATGGCCCCCGAGGTAAAACTGGATTTACGTCTAAGTACTTTGTATCTTCATTATAATTGTTTAAATATTTCAGATCGCTAGACCTCATCCCTTAGATTTTTTTTTGTAGAGCACTGTCAAAAATAAAGTGTATAATACATCCTCAGCAACCCCTGATGAATTAGAAAACAAAGTAAGAGCGGCCATAAACAGGATTACCCCAGGACAACTAAGAGAATTAGTGAGAGCAACTGGAGAAAAGGTACAGCTTTGTCAAGAAGATCACGGTGGCCATTTTGAAAATTTGGAACCTTAAAAATTTATTTTGTTAATAACAATTTCAAAATTAATTACATTATAAATTGTTTGTCGTTGTAACACTTTTAAAGTTTTATAATATTAATCATGTGAATAAAAAACTCATGAGTAATGGTATCGAAATACTCGGAAGAAAACGGTATTTTATAAAAACCCCAGGATCCACTTCCTTTCTATTTGAAAAAATTGAATAAACACAAAAATACTGATTTTGTATTTTTCCCTTACTACTAGATCAGAAATGAACCGATTGAAGTGATTCATAGCATGCTAGATTGAAAAAAAATATATCATAAAAATTCCTCCATCTTTCAAAAACTGACAAATCGGTTGTCATTGCACTCAGAATGCCATTTTTTATAGAAGTAATTAAAAATATATAGGGTGTCCCATTTAAGAATCGAAAGTTGTCGTCATTTCTGGGGTCCAACGGAAGTGGCTCAAAACAAACGAATATGTCAAAACATCCAAATTTATGTCTTGTATTCACACACCAAATTTCAAAAAGTTATCACAAATATATATATATATATATATATATATATATATATATATACGTTTAGATATATATATATATATATATATATATATATATATATATATATATATATATATATATATATATATATATATATATATATATATATATATTAATTTTTAGGGAAATGATAAGAACATTATAAGAATTCTGTTCAATTCCATCAGGATCAGATTATATACCTTTAAAACCACTCAATCCAGATAAAGGTAGAAATAAAAGTCCGCATTACCAAAATATCAAATAAAGTTAGACTGAACTGACCCTGTGCGGATTTATCTGCGCCTAACTATACGTGTCTACATGCGTTCACTTTTTGAGGAGTAATTATTTTAGGGGAACTTATTCCTCGAATTACGATATGCTTTGCTTGAGGCATCATTATAATAAAATCGCCCGTCAGCAAATTTTATCATCTCTGCTACAGTTAGGCTCGCCATCCCTTTTCCCATGTATACGCCATAAATCGCTAAACCGTTGAAAACTTTTTTTGCAAAGCGAAAGTTTACGAGGTGTCGAGAATGCGGGTTTCCGCATTAAACATTTATCAGGTATCGAGTCCCTTCTCGAATACGAAATTGGGGCGGCGCGGGCGCGACTAGTAAAATAGACGTGGAATGCGAAATGGAAATGCATATTTGAATATGCCACAAACCACTTAGATCCATTAGCCTCCAATGGTGCAGCGTCAAAAATATATAGAAAAACGTGTAGCCCTAGAGAATAGGTATTGAAAAACAGGAAGGGTATGAGAAAAACAAAAAAATATTACATTTTCCCAACATTTTGAGTGTTATTGCATCATAGAAATTGTCGGTTGTAACTTCTGCTATTATAGGGAGAATGAATTTTCCTTAAAATAGCTATTGTTGTGGGAACGGCGGCAGCTCTTCGTCAGGTGGCAATTGTATTTTGGACGCTACTCAGTTTAATTAGCAATTACAATTTTCGCAATAAGTATAAAATAATAATTTAATTGAAATTACACTTTACAACAAACTCTTGACAAATCAAACCCAGCCTTTTCGCATTAAAACTTTCTTAAAAAAAAAGACCGGATTGATTAATTCAGATACCACTTCCTTGATCAAGAAATCGTATGTATGTGAATATGTACAAAATATACATTGTCTAGCCGATTAGTATGCACTGATGGAGACCGTATTAATCAGGTTAGGTTTTACATTACTATATATATATATATATATATATATATATATATATATATATATATATATATATGAATTTTAATAATTATATATGAAAAAGAAGAAATTTATATAATGTAATGTGCCTGAGGGGCTTAAATTCCATGCAGCATTTTCTTCAAAACCAAAAAAATGCTGGAAATGGCTTTCTCTATAAAGCTGGAGGGAGGAGGAGAAGGATCCTGTAAGGAATATTTGCAATAAAAAACAATGTCTCTAAGTTAAAAGCAAATTGCTTACCTTGAAATAACCATTAAATGATTTCAATATATATATATATATATATATATATATATATATATATATATATATATATATATATATATATATAATCAATACGGGGTATTGCATTAAAAACTTTATGTCATCAAAACTCTTACACAGATTAAATAGTTAGTACCAAGAGATCCGGAGTCAGATAAATCAGTTGCCAAGTTATAGAAATTATTGCACTTAAATATTCCATCCTGTATGATTCATATACACAAACACAGCGAGGTAGTAGCATGTCGTCCAAACTCTTTCGGTAGCAAGAGCTTAATTATGACATGCAATTTTAATACTTATCAATTAGGACTTTTTTATGATGCAGAATTATCCTACTAGGTATGCATACATAAGCATACATACACATATACACCCATATATACATACATACATTAAATATCATACATATAAAATACATGCTGTGCATGCACTAGACGGAATTTGCATTATATTGTGTTAAGTAACTTTGCTAATGAAAGTAATAATGTAATTTCGTGTCCAGTCTTATGATAATTTGCTCTAATTCCAACTCTTGCAAAAAAAAGACCTAAATATTGTGGTCAGATACAAAAAAATAGCAACAGAAAGACCCACCAGTACAAGAGGTAAAATATGTTAAAAAAATTAACAGTTTTACCGAATAGGTACTAAATTTAGATAAAAAACATTTTCCAATACTCATGATTGAACCACTCTAAACAAGAATTAATTATACACAGGTATAAATATAAATCTATCCATTTTGAATCGAACTACTTAAATCTACCACTGTTATGACCAAAAAGAAAAAAACATAAATGATGGCTATTGCATTTTAGGATCACCACTGGTACCCGTCTTGGTCAAATTATCAGTTTCTTTCATGAAACGAGTTTTGAAAAAAACTTTTTTAAGAAATAGTACTGTATATGAGGAAAGTACAAATAAAATTATATTATGTGAGTATGCATAAACTGAAGCTTGCTTTGAAAGAATAAACGTTACAAATAACGGTCATAAATAATTCCCGTATATAAAGTACAAGCATTTTCAATCATTTTTATTATTTCCCGTCCTTCCTCTATATTCTGCAATACCATGACACCGATATTAACCATTATATATTCAGAACTCATGAAAACGTGAAAGTTTCTACTCCAATCTCGCTTTATTTTTGTTCCATAAAACCATTAAATTTGAATACTGCATTAGTTTCGTACACTACGAACGCTCACATTTTTCCCGTTTTAACGCTTTTTTGAGCCCGCTTGGTAAGAATCGGGATCGATTAAAAACCGGAGGGACAAATAGTAATCTACAGGATAATGGCACAGTCATTAAAGTTCCCCGAGTTTAGATTCTGAATATTAACGAATTAGTAAAGTACGCCGAGACGACAAAGAACCAGCAGTCTGCTGATTAAGTATGCTTTCTTGTAGGATTAAAAAAATGTAATCATCGATCTCTCTGACACTTTGTCAGATGTTATTGACAAGCACATTATGTTTATAGAATTCAAGAAGTGAAGTAAATAGTACTTTTTTATTTCCCTTGTACGAGAAAAGTATTATTATCTAGAAAAAATCACGCCCGAAAAGTTTTCCCGTTTCAGGAAGACTAGATGATTTCCCAATTCTGTCGATCTGTCTGTTTGCGGCATTGACTTTAAATCTTGGTCAAAAATTAAGGGTCATATAGCGATGAAATGGTAACGTTTTGGTAATAATCCAATATGTCGTAACAAGATGGCTGCCTAGTAAAATATTAAAAAAATTACTATCAAAAACCTACCATTTACCTCAAATTTTCCACAAAGAGCTAGTGTGATATAGGATTAAATAGATTTTGCTAACATTTTGATACGAAGCTAAGATGACGAAACAAAAATGGCGGTCTAAAAAAATCAGTCTGAAAAAAACTACTTATTCGATTTATTTCAAATTTTGCGCAAGAATTAAGTGTGATATAGAGATGAAATGGTAAAATTTTGGTATGAATTCAAAATGGTGGCCAAAAAAAATAACGTAAAAAAACTTTCTTAATCAATTGACTTCAAATTTTGCACAAAAATTAAATGTGAGAGAGGGATAAACTGATAAAATTTTTCTACACATTCAACAGAGCAGAACAAAATACCGGCTTAATAAAATTTTGAAAAAAACAGTGTAAACAATTACTTATTCAATGGGTTTTGAATTTTACCCAAAAATAAAGTGTGAAATAGGTAAAAACTGGTTAAATAGTGGTACAAATCCAATATGGTGGAACAAGTGAAAGTATATTGCTATGACACACTATTTTTAGGCATAATTTAAAATAAATTGATTAAGTAGTCTCCGGTGGCGTATATAAAGGGCTCGCGGCTACTAGGGGTGTCCTAAATTAAACAGGGTATTCAAATAAAATATGTTTTCCATAGTCCACGGATTTCCCAATTTTTGCAATTCAGGTACATTGGAAATGATAATAATAAGATAACGTAATATATAAACGCTAAGAAATATTTGGAAGTGACAGTACTTAACGCGTATTTAGATGTAATAGTAAGTCAGCTAGATAAAAGATTTACTGCGTTTAAAACAGTTTATTCAACATTTTCAATTCTACATCCTCGGATATTGGTTAAATTAAATGACTCAAAAATTTGGGAAAAAGCTCATTTATTAGTGGAGAAATACTAAAATCATTATTGCATAACAACATTAAAAACCTTAATAGAAGTCGTGAATTCGGAAACTATGTTTTCAAAAAAAAAATGAATTATTGTTAAGTAGGACTGTGTTCTGCATTCCAATTACTTCTTGTCCTTCCTGTAATCTCAGCTCAATCGGAAAGATCATTTTCAAAGACGAAATTAATTAAAAATGTCCTTAGGTCGACCATGACTCAAAGTCGTCTTAGTTCTCTAGCACTTATCTAAATAGAGCGCGAAAGGGCTAGAGAAGTAAATATTGATGAAGTAAACTGCTGGCATCAAGAAATTTTTTTATCAAAGTTTAAAGATAGATATTTCAGTTGCTAACCAATATACCAACCTTTCTTCTCATTGCTTCTTATGGGAATTCTCTTTATTACACATTTTTATGGAAGTGTGATACGTCATTGTTATTAAAAAAATGAAGTAAAAAATCCAGGTCGGTATTTAAAAAAAATAATTTGATGATGGTGGCCCGAAAAAGAAACGTCGCATTTAAAATTTGATAATGCCAACTTGTAGAGAAGATAAAGTTGGTACAATAATCTAAAATTTATTTTTAAATACCTATTGAAATAAAGTCAGGTAAAAATAAAAACGAAATCCGGAAAAATCGTATTTAAGCGAATATCTCCGAAGTGGTTGGGAATTTTATCAATTTGTAAACGGAATACTAATAAACACCATATTGCGCATCTTCGCCTACCTTTTAACCTACTTTGTATCTCTTACGGTTTTCCAGACCACCATGCATATTGCATACACTCAAATTTGTAACACCCTGTATAGTCAATAAAATGCAATTTCTTTTAAAGTTTTTTTACATCAATTCTTGGTACAACGAATAAATAAAATTGTTTTTTCTTGCCTTTATTAAATGAAATTGTCATTTTTGGGTACATTGATATATCCCTTTTTTTCAACTAAAAGCGAATACCTTGTATCTAGACTAATAAAATGGTATAGTTCACAAAATTGTATAACAACAGGTATATTGTAATCGTCTTACGTCTGACATAATCGACAAAATCGAATAATAAAAAAATCTATAGAATACATCAAATCAGTGTTAGGTAAATTCTAGCTAAGTTTTGATACACCCTGTATCTAAACCTATTATTGGTAACGTTAACGGTATAACTACAGGTAGTTTTGTATACAGGTTGTTAGGATAAGGCTCCATTTGTACGAAGATGTCCAAATTTTCGTAAAAACCCTGTATATTGCAAAGAAACGACAATATGAAAAAATGCCAAAATTCGTTTATTTCTATTTTATCAGAGATCATCTTGATCAGAAGCAAAAAATTTTTAAAATTTTTTAAGAATTTTAGGAGGTAACAAACTTTTGGGAAAATGCAAAGGTTTTATTTTACGCCCTGTATGTATTATGCATATGCGGTCGCGCAATTAGAAGCGCAAACCCAACAGATCGACCAAACAAACACCGAAAACCGCATCTCGATATTGCGTTTTGCAACTGAAATATCTATCTTTAAACTTTGATAAAAAATTCTCCTTAGCAGTTTAGATAGTGAACGCCCTTAAATTAACACCCTGTATAATGCAATTCAATACGGAGTTCTTTTGCTTTGTTGAGTATGTTTTAATTTTACTGTATTTTCAATAATTCATGACGTTTATCGATTCAGTACATTCCCGAGAATTTTATCCAGATAATATGGCATTGTCTATCTTCGTACGGCCGTAAATTAAACTTTTATCCCGAGGGAGATCCACAATATGTTCGTTTCGTGTTCAATTTATCTCCGCGAATGCATGATGAAAAGACGCGGGGGTATTAAATATGAATATACTTTAACCAGCTCGCATACGTATTATATGTATCCAGAAAGGAAATTTATGAAAAAAAAACAAATAACTTATTTTTAAAAATTGTATGCATTTCTTAACACCGAGATTTTTATTTAATTTCTCCTACTATAATTCTTCGTACTATGGGTTCTCTTTACGAAGTTTGACATATCTTAGAAACTGCAGATGCGTTTCATTTTCTATGTCGTTTCAACAGGACCATCAACAATTTCACCAGAGCTTAAGTAGATATTACTCTAGCATTAACTGCGAAGATTACTCTTAAACTATCGGAATGTGAACCGAATCTATTCATTCAATTAGTAGGTGAATCGGATCCAGGTTAGGAGGCATCATCGTTAAAACCACAACATTTTTTTTACTGTGCTTTAATTACTTGTTGCCTTTAGAGTGATAAACAAACTTCGTTTTTGGCTTTTTCTCAAGTCAAAAAAAATATCTAACTTTAAATTGATTGAAGCAAATATTTCAGAAAATTACATATCTTAACATGTGGACTAATCTGTTCACAGAAGGTATCGATACATAATATAAAGATAATTATCTATGCAAAAATAAGAATTGTTTCATTTCCCTTAAGTGTTTATAAAAATATACCGGCTGTACAAGTAAGGACTTTCGTCCTGTGGACCGATCGTAAAACAAAAGCATATTAATTATCTTGATAATGCGGCTTTATTTCAAGTGTGTTAAAATAATATTCTAATTTTTAAAAGTTCTGCGTTTATATAAATTTAATTATTTTTTACATTTTAGTTTAAATTTATAAATTAAAAGCTTTTTTATAATTTTTTACATTTATTTTATTAAACATTTAATTAAATCGCCATTTTGTTTTCCCATATAGAATTGGGAAAATTTCACACTTGCTTCTTGTACAAATTGAGGTAAAAAGCATTTTATTAAGCCGCGATTTTGTTTTGCCACCTATGATGGACAACATTTTACTAGCTCATCCTTGATCGCTGTGCAAAAATTCAACTCAATTGGATAATTAATATTAATATTTTAAAACTCCATTAAGCGTCATTCTGTTCCAGCATAATGACTCCTCGCCAAAATTTTACCATTTTATCTTTATATCATACTTCATTTTTGTGTATAATTTAAAATTAATTGAGTAAGTAATTTTTTCATATAACTTTTTTGTAGAATTTTATCAATTACATTTACTGAATATCCATTGTTTATTGCGATCTGTTTAATGATATTTAAACTCGATTTGATAAATAGCTTTACTTAGAGACAGGGAATCTGTGAATCGTACTCTGAAAACCGGCTAGTTTATGTTGAATTGGGATGATATGAGTAATAGTGTTTCGTAGTATCTGTACGTGAAGGTTTATGATATACAGAAAAATTATATTTATTATTTAATCTTTTAATCGTTAAATCTAGAAAATGTTTACTGTTCGTGGATTATAGTTCATTGTTAATTTCATAGGATGAATGTTAATAATATATTAGAGAAAAATATTCAATTGCTGTTAAGTTCCTGCAAAATACTTTAAAACATCATCAACATATCTATGCCAATATATAAAATGTATAAAAAAAGGGTTTGTTAATTTGGTTTTCTTAGTGTTCAAAAATATTTTAGCAAGTTGAAATAAAAGTTTAATTGTTTTTTATTCGTGTTTTATTTTGTTATTATTAATTAAAAGTTCTTAAGTTTTATAAACAATATTTTATTTCTTTAGTTTGCCTCTAGTTGCTCAGTATAATGCTAATGCGGAGGCACAAGGGGTGTGAGTTCGATATTTTAGATAAAAATTTTAAAATGGGCGCCAGGTCTAGATGACCAAAAGATACAAGATAAGGGGTATGAAAAAAGGTAAAGATATATATATATATATATATATATATATATATATATATATATATATATATATATATATATATATATATATATATATATACTAAACACTAGAAATGTACTTCAATAATTTATTTTAAATTCTTCCTTTTTTAGAAGATATCTAAAAAAATACAATCTGCCTTATAATGGCACAACCAATCTGCTTTATTTTTACAGAAATAGACAAGCATAAATAAAATCTGCTTTACCTTTGCAGATGCACTAAAATGTAAGTCATAAAGTAAAATTAGAAAACTTAGTAGTCCATGTGATGCTCAAAAATGAAATTTAGAAAAGTTTAATTAAAATATAAGATGATTTAAAATTCAATATATACGAAAAAATAATATTACCAGTAATGATCTACATTAGTAGTTACATTAATCAAATATACTTTATAATCAAAAGAGAGCAACAATCAAATAAATGTAACTAAAAATGATAAGCCCTGAACAAAGTAATGTACGATATAAGAACAGCAGTTACCCTTACATGTCTGAAAGCCATATAATAAGAAAATAACTGTAGGTGTTTTAAAATGATATGTTTGTATAAGCCTTGAACAAAATGTAAGGAAAAAATTTTATTAAGATCAAGAAATTTTATTACTGAAAATTAATTTTAGTATTAAGATAGAGATGAGAGATAAAATTACTAAGGCAAATTAATTATTATTGAAAATAAATTAAGAATTAATAAATATTTAAATTTTGAAATATCTTGCAATTGACAACGAAGTAACTATAAGCCCGCAAATACAATACTTGAAATATAGAAATCTGTATTAAATTTGTGTTGGAGAAGAAAATATATACAAAGTATATTTATAAAATAATTAAATTTGTTTTAATTAATTTTAGAACAAACAATGCTGTGCAAATGATATCGATTAACTTAAAAGCCCAGAAATAAAATTAACTAGATAGAAATAATAATATAAGAACACTAATTTCTATTAGTTAATAAGCAACAGTTATCAGAAAATCTTTAACTTTAAATTAACTTGTATTTAAAAAAAATTAAATGTATAAAGGTAAGTATTGGATTATTAAGTAAATAGGTAGGTACATTTAATAAAGGTATTCGAGAAATGAAGATAATTAATCACACAAAAATATCTTACTATGGACTGCTAAATAACAAAAACTGAATTATAAGACATTCACCTTTTTGGCAATCAGTACAATAATCAAGCTCGTTTTTCTACGGCAAGATAAAAATAAGATATCTATGATCTTGTATCAAAGTCTAAACATAAATTCCAAATGTTTAACTAGCTAAAGAGACAATTATAACTAAGGAATATAAAATCAATAATTGACTTTAAACTGATTTTAAACAAATTCTCAAAATATTTTGCAAAATATAATTTTACAGGTATAATATTATTTAAATTTTGAAGAAAAATGCAAAAATATATTACATATGTAATCTAAATATAAGCCAAAAAAAAAATTACAAAAGCGAAAAATGTTGGAATTTCAACGTTTCAAAATCACAACAAAAGACAAAAATATATTACAAAAGGTACCTAACTTGCAATTAAAAGTGGATATTCCAGAGAGTCCGCAGTCAGAGCCTCCAAAGCGCTTTACAGCAAAGTGGTCACTTACCACGGAGTGTCCCAACTAAAATTCCCAATCCGATACTTATATCTGCAGGCAGAATCCTCCACCGCAAAATGGATCACAGATTCCAGGAATGGACAGGAGTCTCCACCAAAAAAAACTGCTAAGCTACCTTAGTGCTGCTTTTCTCTGAATCCAAATTTCACATTTTATAGGTTGTTCAAAAGATGGTCATCATAAAAATCCAAGAAGGGGTGAAAAGTAGAGAAAGAATTAAAGAAAGTAGGAAAGAGTGAAAGAAAGAAGGCCTGATGGTCTGGCTTTCTTATCGGTCGGTCCCTTGCTGCTTAAATCCCATTTAAGGTATACAAACTTTGAAATTTAAATCCAGCACATGCTGTATGCAAAAAATCACATTACTTCCAAACATTTGTCTTACGACAGCCTATTTCAGGAACACAAGATTTCACCTCTACAGATTCAAGTTAAGAAAAGAGGACGCCTTTCTCACTTCAATTGGTTTTATTGACATAGATTCATAAAAAAACTGTGACCCCACAAACAGGCTAAAATCTCAATTATACGACTCGACCAACCAAATACACACGCATTCCGGGTTGCCGAAATTCGTCGCATCTAGAAATCAGACTGCTCTCGCCAGGGTAGGACTAAATTTGTTTCCATGTTGAATACAATTTAATGTTTTAATTATGAACAAAATTAAAATTTTATATTATTTAAAGAAACATTTTCGAATGTCGACTTTTATGAAATATAATAGAGAATTTGATTAAGTTTAACTAATTTTAACGAGCATGTCAAAATCCTTGTTACAAAGTTAATTAGATCTTCTGTGCTCGTATAGTTTATTATTAAATTCGACGTAGTTTTGTTCTTAACATTTGATAAGAACGTACAATATTTCTTGTTTTTTAACACAAATAACTGATTTTTTGCATAAAATATTTTCTACTAGTTTAATGGTATCTTTAGCATGAATACTCGGAGAGAAATTAGTGACGTCAAAGGAGATTACTTTCGCATTATTTGGTAAATGGATATTAATTATCTAAAGTTTTTAATTTGATTGAATTGAATGTTTAAAGGTTTTTTAGATATTTTATAAGATGGCGCTGAAAGAAAGAAACTATTGGTCTGATGGAAAATCTTGGTCTATGAAGTTTTATTAAATAATATAATTTTGGTGATTGTTGGTTCATAACTAACGTGTCTACAGTTAAACAATGTTTTGTTAATATAGGGTAATCTATTAATAGAAACTACAGCGTTATCGCATCGTTTTTAAAGATATTGGAGCCCTTTATTGCAGAATAGGCTAAAGGTTAAGCAGTTTTTGTAACATCAGTAGTTTGCTATATCGGGTCGTTTTAAAAACAAGGGCATTTTTCACAAAATTTCATTTTAGTGGCAATCACGGAAAAGGATATTTTTTTTATTGTACGGAGTTGTTCGGCAGATTAAATAGAAACAACACTTTGGTGGATTTTTTGATATCTCCTTTTACTTTTGAGATATCATTTTTTTTATGAAAATGTTGCTAATTTTGCATGTTATCCTATAGCTTCATTACTTTTTATCAAATGGTGTTTCTTTTATTTCGCAAAAAAGTGTACGAGTTACAAAAAATGTGTACAGAGTGTTAAAATTTGAAAGGAAATGTTATTATTGAAAAAAAATTCCAAAAACCAAATTAGACAAATAAAATAATAAAATATTTAAAAATTAAGTCTGAAACAACAACTTAATGGACTGATTTCAAATTGTGTACCATAACTAATTATGGTATAGTGATTAACTAGTAAAACAGTGGTTCAACAAAAATAAAACGTTTGTAATCGTAAAAAAATCAACGTCCGTCTGTCGGTTTGTCTAACTGTCTGTCAGTCGCGGCATAGCTTAAAGACTACTTAACAGATTGACTTCAAATTTTAGTCAAAAATTAAGGGTCATATGGGGATGACTTGGTAATATTTTGGTAGAAATCCATTATGCCGGAACAAATAGCAGCCTAGTGAAACGTTAAAAAAAATTATTACCAAATAAACTAATTATCCAATTTACCTCAAATTTTGCACAAAAATCAAGTGTTATATAGGAATGAACTGATAACATTTTGATATATGAATATTAGATAGAAAAACCATAATGGTGGCCTAATAAAATATTTAAAAATCAGCCTGAAAAAACTACTTAGTATTAGAATAATTTCAAATTTTGTGCAGACATTCAGTGTGATATAGAGAAAAACTGGAAAAGTTGTGGTATAAATTTAAGATGGCGGCCAAATAAAATTTTTAAAAAACTAACGGAAAAAATCTTATTCAATTGACTGAAATTTTGCAGAAAAATTAACTCTGTTATAGGGAGAAAGTAGAAGAATTTGACATGACGTAACAAAATGGCGGCGAGTGTCAACGTAAAAACTACTTATTGAATTTATTTTAAATTATACCCAAAAATCAAGCGTATCATAGATAGAAACCGGTAAAATATTGGTAGAAATCCAAGATGATGGAACCAAATGTCGCCCAATAAAAATGTTGAATAGACAGTATATATATGTTACTAAAAGACTATGTACTAAACTTAATTGAGTCACACTTTACCATTCCTAATAAAAGGAAAGGAAACGAGGGAAGTTCCGAGTAAAGGAAATTTACCGATTTTTTTATTATAGACTTCCGGTATATTTTTAAAATCATAGTTGCCTTCGAACTTCGTCGGGGTATTTATAGCAAAAAAATGAAATATGAGGGAACATTTACCAAACAGGAGTTCAAGTGTAACTAAATTCTGGGCGCTGTGTAAATCCTATTAATGGCACTACTGTTTTAAATGAACCGCAGCGTGAAATAGTCAAATTAACTCTATGCGGGCAAACGTGGTTTTCGCGAAATTAAAACCATTTATGTACGACCGCTGCTCTTTTATGGCCATGCTATCTGACTTTTTGTACTCGTGCGAATATGTACGTAAAAGATACAACAGAGACCAACCTTTATTGTTATGCAAGTTCACATGGGGTTAAAAATGAATTGTATATTTTGTGAGAACGTTGTTAACACCTTAAAAGGTCTGGATATTACTCGCTAACTGAGAAATAATGCTATCGGATTACCAGAAAGTATTTAAAAGTTTTTATGTGTTTGGAGTACATAAAAAAGCTATTACAAATAGTGGCCGACTAACAGGTGTAATTAACGAGTTTGAGCTCACAGTTTTACTCACTATACAGAGTGGGATATGGGAGGAGTTTCAGAGGAAACTTAGCGCATTCGATATCCGGCTTCAGATTTACGATCGGTCAATGGGTTTTAAAAATATCGGCGAAAAACCGAAATTCGTTTTTCGCCGGTAAAACCAAAACCGTAAATTTGACAACTGTCAAAATCTGACATTATTCAGACACCTTTTTAAGACGAATAAGATGGCGTGTAAGACATGTCTCCATCATCTTTTGTTATCCCGCTATCCGCCTCAACTTTCATTTTTCTATTGGCGGCCATATTGGATTTTTCGGTTTTTGCGTCTACTGATGTCTCACAAGGGCATAATATCCTAATCCTAAATAAGTTTTTAATTACTTCGTACCTGGATTACATTAATTTACAGATTTGCACAATGACGACAATTTGCATCGAGACACTTATGACAATTGGTGACTGTTTATCGTACAACCCTGGCATGTGTATTTCCCTTAAAATTTCTAAATGTGTCCAAAACCCTGTCTGTCTGATTTCTATGGTCGCAGGGGGATCAAATTCATAGACCTCATTCTTTGTGTGACCCCAGAGGTAGAAATCCAACGAAGAAAGGTCAGGGGATCTAGGAGGCCAAGATATTAGACCATTTAAGGAAATAATTCTTTCGTCAAACTGCTCTCTTAACAAGTTCCTGACTTGACTGGTATTGTGAGTTGGACATCCATATTTTTGAGACCAGGTTTTCCTAAACTCATCTTCAGTTTGAGTAGCTTGTAAAGTCGGTACAACCTGGTTCCGCAAAAGCTCTAGGTATCTCTATCCGTTTAGATTGTAGTCAAACAAAAATGGTCCTATAAGTCGATTTCCGGAAATGATTAATAATTTATAAATAGGTGCCCAATTAAAAAAAGTAAGTTAGATCAAATTATCAATAACCCCACACCAAACGTTACTTCCAAATTTGGTCTGTAGACGTCTCTCTGCCCCTTCGTGAGGATTTTCCACAGCCCAATCATGACCAGTGGTGTGTATTAAAAACTCCACCATTCGTAAACCTACTCTTATCGGACCACAAGATATGATTTACATACTCATATTCATATTCTTTATTACCAAACAATCACAATAAATTGTTACAAAGCAACGTCAAAAACAAAATTTAGGTACTACAATCTAGTCTAATGACAAAAACTGCAGATACAATAGTATAATATCGTATAAATAATAAAAACAATATATGAAATACGGATTTCTAAAAAACTTAAGATTACACTGACAACAGTAGAACAAGACTGACAACACTTTAAAATTTGCAGTTTCTGATTAAAAATCAAAACCAAATGAATAATAGCATTTTTCAAGCAAGAAATTGGTCACACGTTTGCGAAATTTTTTAAAATTATTAATTTGTTGTATGTCATATGGTAACAACCCAAACGCCTTGACAAACCTGGCCGCATTGAAAGTATGTGGAATTGTGAGCTGGAATACTATGCTGATCTCTGTTTCTGGTCACAACAGACATGGTCTCCGCAAAACCATCTGCATTTGTAGAAAATAAGTGTGAGTGGCCTTTAACAAAACTCACTAAAGATAAGAAATACAGGGAAGGTAGTGTCAGTACTCTGAATTTGTCAAAAAAAGGCCTACATGAAGTTCTTGGATGCAACCTGAAAATGCATCGAATAATACGTTTCTGACATCTGAAGATGGTTTGAGCATTTTTGGATGAACCCCAAAATAAAATTCCATAGACAATGGCTGACTGTATGCTTGAAAAATAAAACATTCATATAGCCTCCAGAAATAATTGTTCCCTAAGTCTGCGTATGAGATCACATATGCTGTTTAGTTTTAAAGCTAAATTATTGGTGTGACAATCCCAACTTAAAGAAGCATCAAGTTGTACACTCAGATACTTCAAACTCTGTACCACTGGGATTGATTTATGATCCAGTTTTATATACAATGTAGAGGAGCGGAAGCCTTATAAAATAAATAAGCCAGTCTTGCCGGCATTTAAGTGGAGATTATTCTCCAGGCACCATCCACTTACCTGCACGTTTCCTGTGAAAGGCCCCCCCCAAGAGATCACCTGACAATATCACAGATGTATCATCTGCATACTGACAAGTAATTCCAGAGTGCACCCCATCCCCAAGACTATTCACATAAAGCAAGAACAGGAGCGGGCCTAGAATAGATCCCTGTGGAACACCCTGGTGGAGTTTTGTTGGTTGAGAAAAATAATCCACGGCATTTCTATTTATACAGACAACCTGAATCTTGTTGGTTAAGTAGGATTTTATAAGGCATGAAGCTATACCACGAATGCCATAACCCTGAAGCTTCTGAACAAGCAGGTCATGGTTTATTCTATCGAAGGATTTTGAGAGATCGAAGTACATCGGCGACTCTCTTACCTTTATCAATTTCGTTCATTATGAATGCAATTGTTCTAAAGATAGCAAATTCGGTGGACATTTTGGGCAAAAATCCATATTGTCGTTCTGTTAAAATTTGCCATTTGTTTTTGTGTATAACAACTTTACCAGTTTATCTCTATATCATACTTAATTCTAATACTCAATATCTGATTGAAATTAATTTAATAAGTATAGTATTTTCAGGCTGATTTTTTGAATATTTTACTAGGCCGCTATTTCGTTTTGCTATCCTGAATCCATATCAAAATGTTACCAATTCATTCCTATCTAACACTTGATTTTTGTGCAAAATTTGAGGTAAATTGAATAATTAGTTTTTTTAGTAATAATTTTTTTAACATTGATCCGCCATATTGTATTTTTACCAAAATATTACCAGGTCATCTCCATATGACCCTTAATTTTTGATTAGTGCACACAATTTAAGATCAATCTTAGTTTTTTCAGGCTGAATTTTATTATGCCGCCATTTTAGATTTGTATCAAAGTTTAACCACTTGATTTCAATATAATAGGTACTTGATGTTTGTGCAAAATTTGAGATAAAATGGATAAGTAATTTTTTAGTAATAATTTTTTTAACTTTTCACGAGGCCGCCATTTTGTTTCGCCATACTAGATTTTTACTAAAATATTACCAAATCATCTCTATATGACCCTTAATTTCTGACCAAAATTTGAAGTCAATCGGGTAAGTAGTCTTTAAGTTATGCCGCGAACTGACAGACACACAGACAGAGCAACAGACGGACCGACAGAATTGATAAAAAATATTTTTTGGCATCTAGGGACGCTAAAACGTGAAGATATTTAAAACCTGAGAGGGTGATTTTTTCACGATTACAAACAACTGAATTTTTAAGCATTTTATTAAGCCGCCATTTTGTTCCTCCACCTTAGATTCGTACCAAAATGTTACGAGTTGATTCCAACATAATACTTGATATTTGTGCAAAATTTGAGATAAATGGGATAAGTAGTTTTTTAATAATATTTTTTTTTAAACATTTCAATAGCTCGATATTTGATTTGACTAATCGATTTTTAACAAAATGTTACCAGGTCATCCCCATATGACCCTTAATTTTTGACCAAAACTTGAAGTCAATCGGGTAAGTAGTCAAGCTGTGCCGCGAACTGACAGATAGACAAACAGACTGGCAGACGGACCGATGACAATGATAAAACATATTTTTGGCACCTAAAGCCGCTAAAACGTTAGAACATGTGAATGTGATTGTTTCACCATTACAAACATTTCAGTTGGCCGCCATTTTGTTCGCCCATCTTGAATTAGTACCACAATTTCACTAGTTGATTCCTTTACCACAATTAGTTAGGCACACAATCGGAAAACAATCGATTAAGCAGATTTTTCAGGCTGAATTTTTAAATATTTTACTAAGCCGTCATTTTGTTCCGCCATCTTGGATTCGTACCAAAATGTTACCAGTTGATTTCAACATAATACTTCATGGTTGTGCAAAATTCAGATAGATTGGAAATATTGGAATAATTTTTTTACCATTTCACTAGGCCACCATTTTGTGCCATGATATAAAAACTTTCCAGATTTTTTTGGAATAAGGGCAAGAGAAAGAGAATTATCAAATTGAAGAATCCGTTCATATCGGACCAATTGAAGCCGCTATACTTCTGTCTTAGTTAAAAAAAAGTCACTAACCGACAAATCTCACCTTCCCTACTTGCATTTTCACAGCTTACGTTACTTAAAGTATATAAGAAATTTTAACACACACGCCCAAAACCTACATAATGCGTCACATTAGAGAGGTCTCATACGAAGCAGGACCGATGCCAATCAGTAGTGCGTTAAAAAGTTGAGCATGTGTCTATGGGGAGAATCAAACAGCTTAGCTTAGTTGGTTAGAGCATTGTCTCGGCAAGAAAGAGATTGGGGGTTCGGATCCCACTCGAGGGCAGGCTTTTTCCTCTTTTCATTATCTTTAATTTCAAAATTGACTGATTTTTCTCTGGTTCAACTCAACTTCCCTACCCAAATTTTCGCAGCTTACGTTACTTAACATATACAAAAAATTTTAACACACACGGACAAAACCTGTATAACATAATGTGTCGAGAGTTGTCGTACAAAGCAGAACCGATGCCGATTAGTGGAGCGTTGAAAAGTGGAGCATGTCTGTATCTGCGATGGTTGTCCCTATGGGGGTTGTGGGTTCGAATCCCACACGAGGGCAGACTGTTTCCACTTTTGGTTATTCTTAATTTCAAAATTGGTTTAAAGAATATAGCTTCTGATCGTTGTGCAGTGCAAGAACTTAGGGATTCCCTTCCCCTGTAATCCCATCAACAAGTTTATACAAATAAAACCGAAAGGAAAAGTAATTCTTTTTTTACGAACTGACTGCCCAGCTACCACTAAAGTAGCTATAACTGTCTCCATTACTACTCTTTAAGAGTTTTTACGTATTTATTACTAATAATTCTACTATATATCAACAAACACTTTGGGTTACACGTTTTTAAGCATATGTATTTGTTACTGCGAATAATAATTTATAGTAATTTTCCATGTAAAGTAATTACATAATAACTACTGCCAAGCAACTCCAAGGTCATCATTTCTTTTCCGTGACATAATAGCAATTATTCAAAGTTACTGTTCCTAATCTGTTTATTAAATTATAACTTTTAAGTATCAGTACCTTCTTGAACTTTGCAGAGACTACTCCATTACGTTCAAATATACTCCTATAACGTATTACTATAAAGTAAAACGAGTCGTTGCAGAGTAGAAAAAGTTATCGTCTACTGTTACTGGCTGTTACCAGTCTTTATTCTTCTGCTGCAACTTAAAAATAAGAATTACAGTAATTATTTACTACAAGTAAACCATTACCTCTTGTACTTGAGGCTGGTACGAGATTAGGTCGGTGATTTTATAAGGACAGTGGCAACGATAGAGTAACCAATTTTTGATTGGTTCGGCCATATTGCTGCTAAAATCGTTTTGTTTACTTTTCGCCTACGTGGGTTTCTTTTGAGGTTTGTTGTTTTAGTGTCTCATTTTATTAGTTTTTGTGATTATTAAAATGAATATTGATTCAAATAAGAAGTTCTCAGCCATTAGCCATATGGAGAAATGTATTCAAGCCTGGTTCACCTGTTTTTGCTTGTAATTATAAAGTGTGTGATGAATGTGTTAATGACTATGACCGTAAATGTCTTAAGTTTAGTCCAAGAAAAGTTATTAAATATTACACATTATTATATTTTGGTTTTATTTTGCTGTAAAAGACAATATTGTTTCATGTCTTGGTGTATGTTTTACTTCATTCAGCACCTCAATTTGAGGGAGAAGCTCTCTAAGATTAGCATAAAAGAAACTTTATTTTGTAGGCCTTCTTCAGTACATATTACATTACTAAATTCACTTGGCAGACAACTCTCATTAATCGCTTGCACAAACATTGTTATTTGTTAAGTTTGTACTAGATAGTGCGAATAGATTATTAAAGTAAAACATTAACATAACCCTACATGTACAACTGTACAACTGACGCTGACAGAGGTTGTCAATATAAAAGTAGATTAATTTAGTCATATTTTGCGCAAAACTAACAATAATATGGGTGACCGCATTTAAACATTTAGAAATTTTACATCAATTTGGCGGGTGGGCTTCTATTGTCTCCAACGTCCTTATAAAGTCATTTTAATTCGGTCTACAGCTATTAATTAGTTGTGTATGTGTTGTGTTATCGTCTACGAGTAACAAGTTAAAATGGTTCACAACGGCTTCACATACCATAAGAAAAAAAGTAGCTTTCGTCACTCAGCCACATTTTATAGAAAATTAACAATATCACAACTTGGTTATGTCATACCTGAACAAAACCATCTAAAGCGGTATTTTAAGAAAACAAAAAATAAAAACGACACAAAGGGTTATAATTGTAATAGATGGCAGAATTATAGTAGTGACTCAAGTGCCGCAACTCTCCGCATGCTACGACACAACGCATTAAATTTTAAAGAACCGGCGAAACGTTCACAAATCGTAACCGCTTGGTAATAAAATACAGTATAGGTTTAATGGGAACTTTGTAGATAACTTTATTCGTACCACCTTAGTGTTCAAGATTTCAGAGTAATTGGGTATAAGTGACAGTTGCGTATTTAAAGAATCCAAAACTATAAAAGCGTATGTGAGCAGTCGTAGTTAAGTAATTTTCTCAGTAAAGAAATGCAGCAAACCTAAAAGTAACAGTCCAATAGAACGCCATTGTTTATTTTCATCTCCCCTATAAATATTTAGCTATGATGTTTGTTTTTGTGAGTAGAAAGATTAAAAATGCATACAAATTAAACATTACGTTAAAAAAAGAATTACTCTTTATAATAAGATATTTAATGATAATTACTATCTAAACCAAAGTCCAAAATTACATTTTCGAGATCTAAATTGGCCAATATATTTGACAAAATGTATTGAAAATTAACGAATTTTAAAGGCGCGTAATTATTTTACGACTATCATCAGCATTTTACTAGAGGAATGCCCGCGTTTTAATTTTAGGACCTTAGCATAGCCAAAAAACTAAGTGAAACTCATGTATCCTACCTCAAATACCAATAACGTATTCTATACGCTCTACACCATATTCCTAATTTGAGTGTTTGTAGTCGCCATAACTGTTTTGTTTCTATTAAAACGAACCATACATATTTTTAAAAGGGATTAAATAAAGACAGAAATAAGGAAGTGACGAATAGGGTGAATTATTACTATTCAGCTACTTAAATGGAAATACACAATTCTGTACTATCTACGTAATAGTCAAAGTCACAGTTACATGTCATTCATGAAATAGTTACCCTAAAATTGTTCCCCATTTTGGTAATGACTACGTAGGCTCAGCTTAAACATGAAAATACCTGTGATAACAATGACGTATTCATGACTAAAAGTGCTACTTGGGTGACTCCACCACACAAGTGATCTACCACTTTCAAACAATCACCTGGAGATTTAATTGAAAGATTTACGAATAATCGCCTAGATTACGATTGAGGAATGCAAACAGACACGTATAAGATTTTTTGAATTTACCAACACAAAATGGAACACAATCCGTCACATTCCACAATACCGAGTTTTAAATTGATTTATATCTTAGTATCAATTTCCCCGATATTTCGGTGAAGTAAGTTTTCTATAAAGGCGGAATCAGTGTTCTATTCTCGACGTAGAACTATCGATTTTAAACTTTATAGTGGTTTGGAAACATCCGACCCCGCATAGTTTTGACATGAGATATAAGAACCTCTAAAAGGATACACTTATGCAGTTGCTAGTTCTCTTGGAAAATGGGAAAATAAAGAGTTCTTGACTTTGGTTTTGCAAATTTTGCAAACTGAATGGCAGATTCTATACCACGTGAAGCGACGAAACTATTCATAAAGGAATGGTTAAAACACTTTTAGCATTGGCTTCGTATATAAAGTCAATGCTTTTAGCCGTCCATATTTTATAAGTGAATATATCTTATAAGTGAATATATCTTATAAGTAGCATATATTTTAAGTGCACCTAAGAAATCATGGCTGTTCGGATTACATGGTGTAAAAATCCGATTACTGTCCGCTTTCCATTGCAAAAGCTCAAGGATCTTATCTTCACGAAATCAAAACACTTAAAGTACATCCCAAAATATACGATCCTGAATTACAGTTGTAAATGGGAAATAAAGACATTCTGACTATATGTTTATGAAAAGATGGAAATGAGCATTTTATTAATTAACGCACATAAGATAAATAAAACTAATACGTGTTTAGTAGGGTTAAAAAGACAAATATATTTAAACTTAAGCCTAATTCAGTTTTGTTATCACTTTAATCAGCTAAGGTAATAATAATTGTTCTGCATGAAAATCCTCCCGACCAAAGTAATGTGTTATTTCCATAATTTCAACCGGTTTAATCCCTAGACTGACATGTAAATTGTCGTTTCACGTACCAAAATCTAGAAAATATCAACAACATGTTCTGATTGATTGCAAAGTAGGTATAAGGATTTACCTGTACGATATATAAGATGTTATTGCATACCGAGGTGCGACGTTGTCAAGTCTACGTTTGCTATGAGTTTGGGGAAATTGTGCAAAATCTGGCAACACCGCATGGTGGGTGTCTCAATCCCCTGGGGCTTAAAATAACGAAGATATCCATTACCCATTATTTTAACGTATTACTACCATTGGGAAGAATCTAGGAGGTTTATCGTTTTTTTAAGCAATGGCATCGTATAAAATTAAAAAACTGGCAATTTTAATAATTATTTGCTAATAATAATTAGATATAGTTAATGATATATTACAGATTATTATTGCAGTATTAGAACCACTTTAAAAATTAATTTTAATATTATCAACAATAGGCCATTCATATATTAGTATAAATAGAAAAAAAAATATAAAGTTTTGCCATCTGGGAACTAAACTTGTCTAGGGGTGTACTTTCTAAATCAAAAGAGTTCCCAAGCAGCAAGTAAGAGCTTTACCCCTTAAACTCACCTCCAACGTGCAATTTAGCAGTTTTTTGAAAACCGTTCATCCTACAGAAAAAAACTACACTCACAATAAATGTTCCTCATAAAATTCTGCAAAAAAAAGTTCTATTGCCTAAATTGTTTAGAACAGAGGTTTTCGAGAAATCAGGTATTAAAGTTGGGGGGTGAGTTAACGAACTCGGTATATCACGTTTCTTAAGTATTATTTCGGTACGTTGTGATTTCATTAATGTTGGATTATGGAAGAAGGGCTTTATAATGGTATATTGTTATTTAAGGTAGAGAAGATAGCCTTCATTGACCAAGCATCCCGAACGCATGAGGGGATACAATGCGCTAAGTTATCAAAGATTTTCACTACCGTGTTTTATACATCTTTTTTTTTCAGAACTAGGGCTTGTAAATATAAATAGGTACCTATCATTATTTTGTTTGTAATAAATTTTTCAAAGTGACAGGTGATGTTATATTTAAATTATCTGATAGTTTTATTTTGCGTGTATTATATATAGTGAACAAGTTCAAGTGACACTGAACTGAACACGAAAAGTTACTTCTTATGTTTCTAAAATCGCCAATAATGATTTATTCTCCGGCTAGGAGTAAGAAGTTTTACTACTAATAAAAAGCGCTCGTTTCCACACGACCACTTAGGTAGTGGTTTCTCCTAAATATCTAATCCACTAAGGGTCAGTATTTCCACCCTCAAATAACTTTATTCTTCGAATATTTACCGTGGAAACGATTGTTGGGGCAATTGTAACCATGGAAAATATCCACCGAATAAAATTATATGGAGATGAAAATACCAACCCTTAGTCTGTAGTATCTACAATATCTGTAAAATCTATATTGGTACAGATCTGGGCACGGCCAGATTTTACACCCGATTCCTCGAAAACCTCTATTCTAAACACTTTAGGTAATAAAACCTTTCCTGCAAAATTTTATAGCAAACATTTTTCGTAAGTATAGTTTTTTTATGAGACGTACGGTTTTCGAGAAAATCGCAAAAAACTGCCAAATTGCACATTGAGGGTGAGTTTAAGGGATGAAGCTCCCACTTGCCCTTTGGGAACTTCTATTACGCTATTTTTTAACTACAATTATACATTTCTTTCCAGGTAAAAAAGCCAGTAACCAGTGGCGGCTCTTCCATAGGGTCATTTGGTCAATGACCCCCCAAAAATATTTCAGAAAATAAATTATTCGTTTGACCGTCCCTCCTAATAGTTGTAATAAAACGCGAACCTTAGGAAAAGTTAAATATGCCACACTATTAGTCGCGCGCAGCGGTTCGAATAGTCTCGTTGCGTTCCTTAGGCATAATAAAATACGCTATACTAAGCTAGGCTGGGGAGTCCGAATTGCCCTGATTACCTTAAAGCTTGACGAAAGTACCCGAAGATTACACAACTACCGAGCGGCAGCCGAACGTGATAGCAAATGGTATCACGTCGGCATACGAAAGTTCAATTGTTCAGAGGTCGCGCGATCGATCTTCTAACTCGATATTGTTTTGGACGTTTTTAATCGATGAAAATTGATTTATATACTGTTTTTTGTAATATATATTTTTTTATTTTTATGATCCATGTGTGAGTTGGAAATATACAGGAAATAAAATGTTGGTCGTGACTAGTGCAAAAAAATAAACAACTAAAAAGTGCTTACGAACTTAATTTTGAGAAAAAAACCGAATTCAAGGTAAGTGGTCGCAATTTACCAGAACTTAGTATACGACAAACTAGTAAAGACAAAAATAAAGAGGTTCATCGAAAGTGTCGCAAAAGTACGTACGATTTAGCTAACTGGATATGTGATTGTGAAGTCTTTAACTCATTTTTCTGTTATGTTTGTTTGTTGTTTGACTTAAAACACTTAAAAGTGAAAATAAAAAACGTGCGTTTTCTGCAGATCACATGAAATGTTCGGGAACTATGCTACGGTCGGAAGTGTTGATATTCGCACTCAGCTAGACACAGCTTATAGAAAATCCCTTAGAGATTTTAATGAAAATGTATCCAAAAATCGTTATATTTTAAACAAAATTATAGATTGTGTAAAATTTTGTGGGGCATTCGAGCTGGCACTATGTGGCCATGATGAAACGGCTTTGTCTGAAAATCCTGTCTGAAGATAGACTGTCCACTTTAACAATGTTAAGTATCGAGAAATCGTTTATAAGAGGAATGTGCGTGCAATTTTAACGAACGTGTCATTCAACATTTTTCCAATTCTAAAGAACGAAGAGTAGACCTGAACTTAAAAAGAATTTAAAGCTCAATTTAAAGATAAGATATTTATTTTTATTTTAAGCATGACTATTTTTAAATTTGTTATTGACCTCCCAATATAATTCACCACGAGCCGCCACTGCTAGGAACACCCTTTCCAATCAACCAAATCAAAACGATACAATAGACCAAACAAGTAATAATTCTGACAATGTATGATTGCATCAATTGCAAAATATTTTGTCTCCCCTAATATGTATATATGATTCTAAGTTTTTTTTAAAAAAACACAATGATTTTTTATTAGACGAGAACTAATTTTTCAAGGTCAGACGTTAAAACAACTTATTTTGAAATGTTAAATATCCCTATACAAACGCAGTTTGACGTGTCTAAACCATTAGATTTAAAAAGAGCACAATAAAATATAAAATATCATAGCGTCAGCCGGTGTTATAAAATCACTTTCCGAATATATTTCATTTTCTCCGGGTGAAACTAATTTTGTATAAGCGTGAATCAACTATTTGGCCAAGAAATCCCAGATGTTCCAAGAAATTCATCCCCATTGCCCCAATACCGTAACGGGGTAAATATTTGGCTCGCTTGAATAGTTCTAAATTCTCGCAAGTATGAAGCACGACAGATTCCCCTCGCTCGTATATAAGATTTCGACATTTTGTGGTGCGGATCTCGGGATTATGATTTTAAATCTAATTTTGACGAGAATTTATTAGAGCCTTCGAAGTTTTAGTCGATTTCTTGCCAGCCAGTGTTCCCAAGGGAGCTACGTGTATAAAAGGAAAATAAAGATTTCCACGAAGTAGGTATCATGTATCTTTAATGATAAATGTCTGTGTTTCAATGTTGTGCATTTGTAAGCGTCAACATTGAGAAAAGACAGAGTAATATTTTACCCAGTTTTCGAGCTTGTAAATTTTTAATTAATAGAAAATTTTGTTGGCACTAATATACAGATATATGTACAAATTTACTCACGATGAGTTTTAGAACAATTAAGTTGATAACATGGAATTATCTGTGTGAGCAAGATCACAAACTGCTATTTCTGTATTTTTTTGCAAATTCTGAAATTGCTTGTCCACGGGGAGGTGAGAAATTTGCCCACCGAATTAGAAAAAGAGAATAAAAATTTTAGTTTTTATATATTTTTTTACTAGCAATTCGAGAACCTCTTACTATTATTTAGATTACAAGTGAGTTATTAAGAAATCATAGTACAAAGGCAAAATATTGTTTTTATTATACCGGCCCACAGAATGAATATTATGTCCACATTTGTGACAAAATTGACAGTAATTATTCCCAAAGGGAAAAAATTATTTCTTGTTAGAGAACAACTTTAATTAGAGTTAAAAAATAGTCACGAGTGAGTGAAGTTTGCCGACGAGGGTGGTGGTTCAAGAGTTCAGAATACGCTATTCCAAACGTATACTTTTTTACGAGTCTAAAAATATTTGCACTGGCAATAGATGTCGCTACTAACATATTTCAACACTTGTTATGGTATGATTTATAGCGTAACAAGTGATGGAATGGAGGTGATTCCGTAATTAAAAGTGATTCAGAATATTAGTATTCCATAACTGACGTAGAATAGTATTACTAATACAACATGTTTAAATCCAAATCTTTCTTACAATCAAAAACATATTGCTGACGATTATTAACTGTATTTATTATATTAACTGTAACTGTAACTGTTTTCTTTTATCATCTGATCCTTCAGCCATTTATTTCGCATTTTATATTTATTTACTCATTTATTTGTGTTAATCTAGTTAATTTGTAAGTTTTTCTTTTTCAGTTCTCCACATAAATCTATTTTTTTGCTACTTTCTTCCCACTTGAAATTCTACTTTTGGAAACAGCTTCACTCGCTGCTAGTAAGCTGAGGCAACAACTGATCCCGTTTAGCCGAATTCGAACGGTCGCAAATTAACGAACTTCGAGGGGTTTAGATGTGAGAGTTCCTAGTCAACCAAAACCAAAGGATGCTATGTTTATTTATCTATTAATTGTTATGTCATTATATTTATTATACCGCAGGTGAAATATTGTAAGGCAACAAAAACATTCTGACGTTTCATTTATTCAGTTGCGATGTATTTTATATCAAGATTCAAGAAACGTACACTAAAAAAACTTATTTTTATCTTATATCTTCATGAGCCTCAGGAACAAATTATTATTTGTATATAAATATAAAAGTAATAACTGTTTTTTTTCCTAACAAAAGATCTTTTTAAATACCCTTAAGCTCTTTCTGGACTTGATCGTACCCATTGACCTGATATTAAAAACTTGGGAGGAAATGAATAATATGCTCGTATAAAAAGAATATACAGGGAGTCGCAAAATTAATGGTACAAAATGGAACTGCAGATTCCTTGGATAAAAATATTGGGAATTGACCTAACTTAGCTTAATTCAAAAGTTAATCATTTATAACCGAGAAACCGGGTGTCCAAGTGATTTTTTCATTTTCGGCATGAAATTTTAGAGATTGGGAGTTTTTTGAGGTGAGGAATTTGAATTTGTTGATAATTGTGATGTAGATCGTAGAGGGCGCTCTCTGCAGTACTTCGGCTACAAAATGTAAGTTTAACTTTCTTGTGTTTTACTGTATTTAGGTTTTTATTAAAATATAACTCTTGTAGTATTTTTTAAGCAAAAAGTTATACCTTTTAAATGTCGTTCCGAGCAACTATTTTCGAAATTTTTGCCTTTAAAGTGCCGTGTGCTTTTTAAAATATTTAAGGTGGATCTATCGCTGGACCTTCACCATTTAATTTCTCTCAAGATATTTATTTACCAACATAAAAATTTTAATATGCTAAAATTGACAATTTTCAAGTGTCAATATTTCGCAACCAGTTGCGATAGTTGGTATAGGACATCATGCATGAAACATATTTAGAATCCAAAAATGCAATAATATGCAGGGTTTCCATTTAAAAAAGTGACGTTGATGACCCTGTATATTCTAGTATTAGTTAAAAACTCAGAAGTAAAAATAAAAATTGACGTGTTTTTATTTAAAGTTAACCTGCTCCCAGATATTCCTATTATTCCAAACTTTATCAGCAAATATTATTATTATTTTTATAATATAATAAATTATAATTATTAAATTTACATTAATAAACAACGAAAAATGTTTGCTTGTTCTATCCTATTTCAACATACAACTTTATGAAAAACACAAACATGTTCACATAATAGAAAATGTCTTTTGTAGGTGCCCACATATACTTGGAAGCAAATCGGCGAAAAGTTGAAAATTTTACCGATATGCCACTACTAAAAGTTCCATATTATTTCACTTCTCGCGCTACATTTAAACAAAACAGCCGTTGTCATTCGATACTCGGGCACGTTCGGCTAAACAGGATCAATTATTGCCTCTGGCTACAAGCCGTGAGTAACAGCTTCTTCCTGCCTATGTCTCAAATTATCTAGTTTTACTACACGACGTGGTGTCGGAGAGTTTTCTTTCAAAACCCTATCAAATACAGCTTCACGTTTCTTTTTAATCCGATATCGTTCAGCTCGATCGACCCATGGTTTTCTTAACAATTATTTTTGAACCGATTTAATTCTGTAACAGACTTAACTAATTCAGCTTCTTTCTCCTGTCTATACCTTTATCTGTCTTTTCTTTCTTTTACTTTTTCATATTTTTTCATTTAATTTCTCCCTGGCTCCTCGCATACTGTTTTTTGCTCTCTTATTTTTTTTCAGCGTCTCTTCCTTTTACTTATCTGACTTTGCCATTAAAGGTCGAATTTTGAGGTTAGCTTTCTGCAATTTTATGTACAATTCATTGCTATATTTGATATATCTCACTATTTAAATAAAACTAGACAACTTGGATGTATTTACCTGATTTTTCAAAGCCACAGAAATGATGCAGGAACTTGTCCAAGTTCGTTTTTTAGTGATTTTTGTAAGAAAACGCAAAATATTTTTCCATTTTGACTCATTAAATTTTACTGGCAAGTGAACGGATTAGTTTTATTTCGGGTAGCAGTGACGCATTCTATATTTAGTTTTTTAAATTTCTACTTATCCACGGAATTTTACTCCGGTTATGGTAACAAAGGAAATAAAGCAAATTTAGTGAAAAAAATAATTTGTATCTGATTTGTTGATTTCCTAATTTCTTCAAAAGGTTTTCTTTATATTAAATTATCAAAAATTAAACCATTTGTTAGAATTAATTTTGAATGTAAGTAAACTTGGGCAAGTAACATCCAAGGAAGTGATATTTTAAAACTTTTAAATGTCATTTTAAACATACGATGATTTTTTCAAAAACGTTATAATATAGGTTTACATAGTACTTAACTCTAAAAATATCATAATGTAATTAAAAATATAATTAATTAAAAACATATTTTTGAGGGGTGAAATCGTAACTTTGTACGCTTTTTTAAGATTTCCCATATGCGGCTTTATTTTCATTTTTTTAACCAGTTAAGTTACTAAAAGATGAAGGGCATGTCAAAATATGATGAATGATGATTATACGTTTAAAGTAAACGTAATAGAATTTGACTGTGACGTAATTTAGGTTAAAAAGGACGTAGTCTTGGAAAACTTTCCACCAAAATTCCTGATTTTATGAAGGATAAAATTAGGGATACAATTTATATGATGTATGTTTAGGAGAAATTTGTTAAAATGGTTAGTTTACATAGGAAGTTAAATGAATATCTCTCTCTGGCCATTGTAACATATTCCTTTTTAACATACAAGTTGTATCCCTATTGGTTTTGTATTTCGTTATTTTTGCTTGAATATGTTTCATCTGATTGAATTCCATTTTTTTCTAATGCGAGAGAAAATAGGTTAACTTACTTTTAATGCCACCGACGCCCTCATTAGTACATTATTGTAGTCACTTGGCAACCCTTCTCTAAGCTGCTGCCTTTCCAACTCAAAAAATGACAGCCTGCTGATTATATCGCGGCATTTTCGAATGAATTACAATATTATTTTGACACTGACATTGACGAACAGAAAAAAAAATTCAAACGACTGTAGAAGCGATAGTCATTTTATATTAAAATCTTTTATTGCCTACGTTTTCTATAAATTAAAAAGAAATATAAGAAAATGACGCCACCGTCAAACCCTATTACGTTTACTTAACACGGCATTGCAATTCTCGAAAACAAGCTGTACAAAGTACCTGTTCTTTGTACACCTAATTTGATAGTTTCTCGTCTAGGACTTGCATCAATAAAAGCATTTTGACATTTTCATTACTTTTAAAAAAAATTTAAAGTTACAAATCGTTCTTACAATTGGCGACGAGAATTTTAACGAACCAATAGCTTAAAAATGCCACATATATTTAGAAGCCCCGATTATAAATGTACCCTCTACATCGAATTCCATTTCTAAAATAAAAAGCTGCTTATTCAGCGAACCCGAACGCACGAACAGCACCGCACGCATATGGTTTAATGCCTATTGGGGTGCAAATAGCGCAAGGCATATAATAATTGATAAATTCTAAAAATTTGTTTTGTATTTTATTAAAAAAAAAATACTTTTTTTAATTTTTTAAATATATGTTAAACATATAGGGCTTTCATTTATATTTTTACTCCTAGTACCGATTTAGCTATATAGGATATACAAAAAAACATTAAATAAAAAGTTGTGGAGTTTTATTTTTATTATCATCTAAGAATATCAAAAATGTCTAAAAATTGTTAAAAAGTAAAAATGTATACATAATCTTAATTTTTTTAATGGGACATCCTGTATATTATTATTTCATTAAATGGATCTCTTCTTACCGATTTTAAATATACTAGTTCACTGTTTGGAAATAGTCAATTACCTGAATCTCAATAAAATTGTTTCAGTTATAAATTTTATCGAAAATTAACTTCTATAATTATAAATTAATATCGTCTTAATGACTATCCACAAATACCATAGACATAATAAGATAACCTATTATGCCAATGCATAATACAAATTCAACAAGTCGACTTACCTTATATTCACTCTAAAAATCTGGCAACAGTGCTTTCATTTGTCACTTGAAAGTTGAAATACAATCATTCATCAAAATATCGACACAAACAAATAATATGAAAACCAAAAAAACACCCACTACAACAAAAAAATTCTTGGATGAATTACTTTTTTCAAAGAAAAAGTAAAATAACGGGATATAATTTTGGAAGACACTATACATGGTTATAAACTTCTTTTGTGACTTTAATAATGTTTAAATTTCAAGCAGAATGGACAATGCCATATAATTATATATTTCAAATTGGGTTTTTAAATAACTCAAAAAGTCATTCAGTTAATGACATTTCATTTCATCGCCCGTTTTCTCGCTAAGGTCTTGATTTGCACCATCACACGGATTTTTTTACTATTACTCTACAAATATCCCTAAGACCTACAAAACGTACCCCCCGTATTCACTAAAAAGGTTTAGGAGTTAGATCATGATCCACTGTCATTTTGTAATTGTGACATTAAAAAAAAATATTTGTTCAATTGTTAAAATGGTTATCTTAAACCTATAACTGTCAAGTTAGACCCGGTCTAAATTTAAACCTCTTTAGTGAATACGGGTTCATCCTGTAAAATTATCTTCGTCTTGTCAGTACCAATTTTTCCTGTCTTTAAAAAGAAATCTAAGCAAAAAACTCGAATTTCAAAGTTTCTATTATAACATCTTGATAAAAGTGTCTTTGTTGAGCTAATTAGTTCTAATAACACAATCTTCAAAAACATTTAAATTTAACACATTTACTTTAGAAGTCAAAAAATCTAAGGCATTTTGGCAATTATCCTTCTATTTCTTATATCATAATAGGGAGTTATTGCGTTGTAGTGTACTGAAAAAATGCACTAAATAAACAAAGAAATAGAACCTACCTGCTGTATCCAGTGGAGCAATACCTTGGCAATATTAGGATCTGGAGGTGGAGGGGAGGCAGTATTTTGTAGGGCAGTTGCTAAGCTGTTTGCAGCTTCTCTCACACTAGGGGGACACGAAACGAAACCGTATTCGGGGGAATGAGCTGTTAATGATCCAGATCCTGCAAAAAATGAAAAACATAAATAATTCAGGTGAATAGATTTTCTGTTACGAAAGAAATCTTATAAGTTTTATAAAGCAAGCATGCAAGGTTGTTGACTTTTCATTTTTTTTTAGTTACTTTGGTTTGCCATGCATCAAGCTGTCCAGCGCTCACTGAAAATAAAATTCCATGACTTTTCCAGGGAGACTTCAGGATACTTTTCAGAAAAAAAAACAAAAGTAAACAATTTAGTGAAATTCAAAAACAAATTTGTGTTCAACGTTATCTACTTGCTTAAATGCCACTTATAATATTATGAGCCAAAATATTTCCAATGTTTCTGATAATTTTTCTCTGCCTTCTAAAGATGGGCAGCTACTTTTGGGTCTAAGCATGTCAGTGCTTTTGTAGGTGGGTAGCAAAGGTACAATTGAAGACACAAGTGGATGATGGGCCTATATAACATTTTTATCTTTTATTTTTTTCATTTTGGCATGAATAAAGTTTTTAAGTATCCCTGCTGGATAGGTCTCCTTTCGATTAAATGACAAAAAAGTTACAAATGGATACAGGGTCGAACCACTCATTTAAATAAACAATGCCGAACACGAAACACGAAACTTCAAACTTACCTGAAATATATTTTAGGTACGTTCGCCCTTTAGCTACTTGTGTCTTCAATTATAATAATATTTTTGCAGATATGCTTAAAAAGTAAATGCCTTTATATATTTCTAACGTATCTTACAAAATAACTGAAACCAGCAAATTTTCATAATTAAAATGAATGCTAGAAACCGTTTGTTTTACTTTCGTGAACTTCTGCCTTTACAATGTTGCTCTTGCCATTGTGAACCTAAATTAAAAATAATTACTCATAGAAAAATGATACCACAGGGTCATTAGGCTAAAACTCTCTTAAAAATTTTCTACAATACAACTTTGAAAAAAGGACTATTTTGGTTATAGTAAGTAGATTGAGATAGTTGGTATCGGATTGACTTGAGAAAAAAGAAATTCGCTTTGAATTTTGTACTACATTTAGCAGATCATTTTGAGGAATATTATTAATTTCATGCACTATCCTTGCTTGCAACTCTTCAACAATTTTTGGTTTACTTTTGGAAATTAAATTTTTAATTTAGTTTATAAATATGATTTTTTACTATTTTCACAAATCGGAAACGATTGAATTTATGAATATTATGTTTTTTACAAATTTTGCTTACAATTGAAAGAAGAATCGAAATATGAAATAATATACAAGATGTCCCAGTAAAAAAAATTAAACTACGCTGAGATTTATGACCAATCCTGTATAACTAAAATTATTACTGGCTACTAGACATTTAAAAACTCTAAAACTTTTGTATTAAACTTTTCTCGATACTTTGTATAGTTTACCCAATAATAAACCGTTTCCGGACTTAACAGCCAAGATTTATTTTATTTTCAAAATTGCATAACTCGGAAATGGTTCAATTTAGGTACATTATGTATTGTACAAATTATGCTTCAGACTAAGGGAAGAATTGAAATATCAAATAATATACAGGGTGCTCCATTTAAAAAATTCAACTTTGGTGCGCCACGACTTTATCACCAAACCTATATAATTAAAATTATTATCGTCTAGTAGACTCTTAAATACTCTAAAACTTTTTTCGACACCTTGTATATTTTAACCAATAATCGAACGTTACCAGACTTATGTATATATAGATATAGTTTTACCGGAAATTACTCCAGTTTCGATTTTTTAAATGGAGCACTCTGTATATTTTTACATTTTTCAATTCCTGAGACAATTCTGAATCAGAATGTGACATTTTTACGCCTACTCGATTTTTTATAGCCATTTTTAAAATTGCATCTAGGTGGCCATGACCGGACGCAAATTAATCTAAGGACCTGAAATGATGACAGAATAATACAGTCGCTAAGATTTAGTGATTAGTCTGATAGCTAGGAACAAGAGAAGTTGATAAAATCAAATTTTTGTGTCTTAAATATTAAGCACTTTTTGAAAAGAAGATTTTTCTGCGAATCTAACAGTACTCATTTTTTTGCGATTGGATTAAAAATAAGCTCAAAAATTAAATATTACTAAGAAAAATACTCGATAATCAATTATTTACTTTTATCAAGTGTGCCATGGATATCCATGTTGGATATTAGGTAGGATTTTTAATTGTGACAGTTGGTTGATCAAGATTACTTACGTTGGATCTATGAGTCATGTCACGTAAAATCTGCCCAGCCTATCTTTGTTGATGAAAATAATGCACGCCTATGAGCCTAACGCTCGAAACAGCATACAGAAGAACATATACAGTTTTCTGCTGCCCCTCTTCAGATATCGTTAACAAATTTAGGCGTGCAAATCTGTATCTTTGGCTAATAAATATTTCAGAGTATTAAACAAAAATATAACTTCAACTAACTTGAATACCGCTGTAAAATATAAAAGCACAATAATCAAGTTCACTGTAGTTGTTCAAAGGGCATTCCTCCTTGTTCATGACACATTTCCTCTCGATCAATTGTTTCTCTCAACACGTTGTGCAGCATTTGAGGCGTAAGACTTCTAAATACATGTACAATCCTTTCTTCTAAGATTTCAAGGGTGGCTGGGGCTGTTACATAGACTTCAATCTTTAACATATCTCCAAATTAAGAAATCGAGAAAAGTAAGATCCGGTGTACGGGCGGGCCACCGTATTGGGCCATTGGTTGCAATAACTTTATTATTAAAAAGTTCAATTAAATAATTAAGAACCTCTCTGGTATTGTCAGGCGGTGCTCCATCTTGCTGGAAGTAAATTCGAAGTAAAACTTCTAAAGGTAGATCATTAAGATGTTGCTCAATTTCATTTTGGAAAAAGCCTAAGTACCTAACCCCTGTTAAGTGGCCTTGAAATAATGAGTTATGTCTGAGCATACAACTCAGCGGCATTCCTTGAATTTTTATGACATTCTCGAAATATTAATAACATATCGACTTTTTCACTTTAAGTATACCTACATTATTTTGACTTTAGAAAACAAAAATAACTGAAAATCAAGAAAAATAAGGAAATCTTATATCTACTCAGAAAAAATAGGTAAGTGTCACTGTCAGAACAAAAAATCCTACTTAATATCCAACATGGCTATCCATGGCACACTTGATAAAAGTAAATAATTGATTATTGAGTATTTTTCTTAGTAATATTTAATTTTTGAGCTTATTTATAATCCAATCGCAAAAAAGTTGGTACCGTTAGATTCGCAAATAATCCTCTTTTCAAAAAGTGTTTGTCTAAAAAGGGTCGCCATTTGAAAAAAAATAGTTAGACACAAAAATTTAAATTTATCAACTTCTCTTGTTCTTACAGACTAATCACTAAAACTTAGCGATTGTATTATTCTATCATCATTTCAGGTCCTTAGATTAATTTGCGTCCGGTCATGGCCACCTAGATGCAAATTTAAAAATGGCTATAAAAAATCAAGTAGGCGTAAAAAGTATTTAAAATGTCACATTCTGATTCAGAATTGTCTCAGGAATCCAAAAATGTAAAAATATACAGAGTGTTCCATTTAAAAAAATCGAAACTGGAGTCCTTTCCGGTGAAACCGGAAGTGACCGGAAAGTGAAAAATGCTAAAACTCTCTTCTTTATGTACCATTCACCTTTTGATACATCAAATACTTTAAAAGTTATGTCCTGCCTAATAGATTCGCTGACACCCGGTATACACCGTGAGCCAAAAAAAATTTCCATATTTTTAATTTTTGAATAACTTTTTAGAAAATTAATGAGGTTCAATTGTTTTTTTTTACAGATTGACTTGAAAATGTTCGTACTACTTTTCGCGCTACATATAAGATGAAAATATCTTATTCTCATAAGGCTCTTATTGAAACTTTCGTTTTCTGAAGTTTTTGCCCAAAAACTATAATATTTTATAACAAAGTTGCTAATAAGTTATAATCGTTTCCAAAGCCAGCTCATAATAAAAAACATATTATTGCCGCAAGTTTGTGACAACCAAGATATACGTCACTAAATGTGCAATAAAATAAAGATGTAGTGCTTTAAGATGTTACTTATTTTACTTATCCTCAAAATATGAAAATATTTTTTTTGCGAACATTTTAAATGAAACTGATCTTTTACATCGCCCTGTACAATAAAATTAATACAATCTTAAATTTACTGTAGTCAAGCCGTTTTTCCACCGTTTTTTTAATCTCGTTTACTTTCAGTCAACCATTTGCAAAATCCGAGAGAAATGCATTTTCGAAATAGAAAATCGCCAATAAATCACTTACTTGTCAGTGCCACTGAACTGCAGTTACTTGGCGCATTGTAGCTGACTTGAATGTTACATTTAGCCGCTATATGAAACTATCGGAGAATTCCAGTTTAGCCCATTCTGCCAGATTGGATCGCCGATTAGATTGTTAATCTTTTAATGCTGACGTAAACCATGAAAAATGTTTCGGCAACATGAAAGCTTTAATTGATGTAAAAAGTAAACTTTCGACAGTAACAAATGAATGCTAAAAAGTTCTTCGAACAAACGGGAAATTTTGCAAAGGCTCTGCTAGACGCGTCAGATAATGGCGGATTACGCTTGCTTGTGTCAGCTATTGTGCTGGAGCTTTGAATTGGAAGTTGAAGACGAAGTTTTACGAACATTTTATATTTTTAGGAAAAATTGATTTATGCAGTACAGTACAACTTCGACAGTCCGGACACACGATTCACCGGACACTCCAGTAATCCAGACGCTTTTATCGTCCGGACTGTTAAAGAGTTTACCTCTATAGTCCGGACAGTAATTCGCAAACGTTTTTAAACGTCACCTCACATTCGTGTCCCTGCGTGTTTTCGACTTAAAATAATAGAGTCTAGTGTGGTTTACAGTTTCCAAGCGAGAAGCACGCGTTTTTTTATCTGTCTTGTTTTCGCGCTTTAAGTGTAAATATATGTGCAATTTGTAATCATGTCAAATAAGCGTCAACATATTACATTAATTCTTAGTCAAAAGTGCAAAATCCTAGATAGTATTGAGCATGGCGCTAAGTTACGAGAAGTAGCTAGAACATTTAAAGTACCGAAGTCCACTGTATACGATATCAACAGAAATAAGAAGAAAATCAGAGAATATGTAGCCCAATCATTTCAAGGATTAGAGAAACGGAAAGTAATGAAGAAATGTGAAAATCCAGAAGTAGAGCAAGCATTATACACATGGTTTTTGCAACAACGTAATAAACATGTCCCCATCTCGTCTGATATTTTGTGCACTAAAGCAAGATTTTTTTATGATCAAATAACTGGTAGAAATGACTTTTTGGCTAGTTCAGGATGGCTGGATAAGTTTAAAGGAAGATATGGAATCCGTTTTTTGAAAGTGTGTGGTGAACGAGTTTCTAGTGATGTAAATGCGATACAGCCATTTCAGCAAAATTTTTTGTGAGTGGTTAGTGAAATGAATTTAAGCAGAGCGCAAGTTTATAATGCTGACGAATCAGCTGCATTTTGCCTGATCAGACATGGGTACACAATGAAGAAAAATCTGCCCCTGGAAGGAAAATATCAAAGGACCGTGTCACTTTTATGCCTTGCTGTATTGCTTCAGGAAGCCATAAGCTTCCCCTTTTGGTTATAGGGAAAGCTGAAAACCCCAGAGCTTTTAAAAATGTTGAGCTGCCAGTGATATATAAGGCAACCAAGAGAGGGTGGATGACCAAGTGTTTGTTTTTAGAATGGTTTAAAAACCATTTCATCCCGAGTGTTACTAAATTTTTAACCGAAGCCAAACTTCCCATCCAGGCATTGCTAATTCTGGATAACGCGCCCTCACACACATCCGAAGAGGATATCAATTTCAACCCAAATTTCAAAGTGTTGTTCTTACCACCGAACTGTACCGCCCTCATACAGCCAATAGATCAAAATTTAATCCAAAACATTAAAGTTTCGTATAAAAAAAGCTTATTAAACCACATAATAAATTCGAAAGATAATGACATTGTTCAGCTTTTAAAAAACTATAATTTAGCAGATGCTGTGAAAAAATTAGATCAGGCTTGGAAATCGATCACCGAGAAAAATATTTGGGCAAGTTGGTCGGCGCTTTGGCCTTCAGAATTAGTGGAGTGGGATGATGAAGACCTTATTCCACTCAGTGAATATACCTTAAGCTGAAATCTGATGATGACACATGTTCAGACATGAAGGCCATACAACAGTCTTTGAAAAGTATTGACACGAATTTAACTGATAAGCAAATTAACACCTGGGCATTAGGATTGAATGAGAATGTCAAGGAGCTTACAGAACTGGAGATAATTGAGGAAGCAGTCAAAAATAATAACGAATGTATCATCAATGAAAATACTGTTCAAGAAAATGAAGTCGAGTCCAGTTCCAAAATTAAACATGGAGATGCCGTGAAAGCATTTTCTGTATGTCTTCAATGGGCAGAAGATAATGATGTTCAGCTACAGGACCGTCTACTTTTACAAAAATTAAAAGATGTAGCGCATGACAAATACTTAAAAAAAATTAATCAGTCAAAAATAACTTCTTTTCTACCATAAATAATGGATGTTTCTGTATTGTTGTTAAAAAATATATCTATGTTTATTTTTCTTTGTTTATTTTTTTGATTAGTTAACTTTAATAAATATGTATTTGTACATATTCTATTTATGTATATTTATTGATGTTAATAAAAAAATTAACTTCTTTTCTACAAAAAATAATGGATATTTCTGTATTGTTCTTAAAAAATATGTCTGTGTTTTTCTTCTTTGTTTATTTTTTGAACAGTTAACTTTATTAAATATGTACTGGTGTATTTATGTGCATTTATTGACGTTAAAAAAATACGTCCACAATCCGGACATTTTGGTAGACCGGACATGACGGAAACTATATCTGTCCGGATTACCGAAGTTGTACTGTATTTATAAGTTTATTTTATTTCAAAAACACTATGTAATATCAATTTGTGTTTCAACTTTAACTATTTTAAAAATTACAAAATAAAATTTTAAAAAAATGTACTCATAAATTACGATTTCAAAGAATATTAGGATTTAAAAAAATATACACTATTAAAATAAATATTAAGTTCACTAAAAACCTGCCAACCCCAACTTTTTTTTTCCAAATGGCCGCCTAGTCATGTGGGGACTCTATGAGAAAGTTTTCTAAGACTGAATCCGATACTAGCAACAAATAAGGAGTCTGCTCATTTCGTTACTGTAAAACGAATCCACATAACATCCTTAGCTGTAATGTAACAAATGCTGACCTTCTCTCCTTCAAATAACGATTGAACGGGACCCCGTCGATCTATCCACCGATTTGGAAACTTTTCGTACCTTCGCACAATTATACCAAAATGCGGTGGTGCGCCATCTTGTTGAAACCATATTCTCTCATGGGAAATATGTGGATCACCCATGCTAGGAAACATTACTGCCAATGCAGGTATTAAAACGAATGAGAGGAAATCTAAGTAATGCTCGGCAGTAGGATTTTCTTCAAAGAAATATGGTCTAAAAATTAGGTTATTTATTATGCCAGCCCACACAATACTTTTTGGGGATGTTGTGTATGTTCCTCACGTATCCATTGCGGATTTTGATCAGACCAGAATCGATAATTTTCATTCATTTAAATAAAATGTAACCTCATCGGAGAAGACAATATTTTGAAAAAATATGTTATTTTCATCATATTTTCCTATAATTTCTATGTAATTTTCATCATATTTTCCCATCATTTCCCCACATAACTGTCAATTGTTAATCATTGGCTTCAAGAAGTTCCTGAACATGATCTTTATACGGTTGATACTTCTGGGCTCTCTAATAATCGCTGTACAGAAGCTGTACTGATATCGTTAATTAACGCTAACGTATTAGTTGAAAAATGTGGACTTTCTTGAACTGATAGAAGTACATCAAGTTTTTTGTCTTCCGTTAAAGCGGGTGGTCGGCCCGTTTTAGGTAAATCCCTTACTGTCCCATGCTTTTCAAAATGTAAAATATTCAGTGACCAGAAAATATACAGGGAAAATTCTCTTTTTAATAAAAGAGCTAAATATTTTTCAAAAATTAATTTTGCAAACATCCTAAAAACGCACAAAACAAAATGTAATTTTTTTTTGGGCACATAGCAAAATAGGTAGGTATCAGTATTATAATTGCTTGACTAACATACGAATAACGCCATTAACAGCAGTTAGCGGGCCACCAACCACAGATATTTTAATATATTATTCCATCATTTCACATGCTAGACTTCATATACTAAATCACGCGGTCCGTAGTACGTTCGCATACATCCTATGCTATTACCTCGGCTATAACGTTCGTCGTAGCTTATGTCATCCAACACCGGGCCGTCTTCCCGGAATTTTTCCCAATTGAATACTACCATTTTACAGGTATTAATTGTAATTATTATAAAATGATACTACTTATTTTCCAATTAATTTTAGTTAGTTCTTTACTTTAGTCATGACTGATGATGGTTAATATACTATATTAGGAATTAAGCGCAAGTGAATATTTTAAAATATCATTTGCAATTTGTTTTAGAAGTCGACCGGCCGCATCGTGGTTCTTGCTGGACAATATGATTTTTTGGTCGTCTATGTAGCTTTCACTTTTTTTGCCATTTATTTTATTTTGCTCTTGAGGCAAGATACATTAAAATATCAAAACATTAAATTGACTGACTAGAGCTTTTTACTAACATTTTTTCTTATTTATTAAATTTATACTCTAACTTAGATCTGCTATATATAAATTGGTACGTAACCTAATTATCATTAAAGAAATAAATGGAAAAAATAAAAGACTAGTATTTGACCATATTTGGGCGCGGCACCAATTAACACCACATTCAAGGGTGATTTTAGGAAACCTTTCTGGGGAACCTTTTATAAAAAGTTTGTTAATATATTTTATTATGAATTGTATGAGACAACAACATAAATACCTATATTTTTTATCATACTTGTGGCATAAGTGAAAAAAAACATCCTCTAAAAAATAATTACAGAATAACGTCCAATTTTTTTCCTGGAGCAAATTTATTAATTACATTGTTTGTATTTACATCAATACTCTACCTATATGGATATGCAAGAGACCCAATCCAACAGGTCGCCCTTGTGCTATAGTGTTTCGTAGCCAAATTTTTAATCGTAATTGTCATGTAAATATATGTAAATTACACATGATTTTCGACCGGTCCGGGGGGGGGGGGGGGTAATTACCGCATTACGCCCTTACCGTAAAACTGCTCCTGATTGGCCTTGAGCCTCGGCCTACCCTAAATTTTAGAGTACGAGCCGTCACTGGAAATATCCTCCTCACACTTGACCACGTAATTTTATTTTTGGGATACTTTTCGTTCAATAACACACAAACCTCATCCTGGCTCCGTACTTTGTCTCTACACAACCCAAAAATATCAAAATTTCAATGCGCTGCCTTTTTGAGAGCACCGTAATTCAAAAATGTCAAAATTCCAAAATTCTTGCTTACAATTCAACGATCGAACTGAAAGATTAGCTGAATTTACTATTTTGTTTGTTTAGGTATTTGCCAAATAATCAACCAAATTTGGGAAAAACTTCCTAGAATTTCAAGAATTTGGGTACCTTTTTACCTGCATGTTGCAATGTAATGCGATTCCAATACTTCCCTTATATAGGATTTCTGAAATTTATATCTCTATATGGGGATCTCGCTTATAATAAAAGACTGAGAAAAGGTAAAATGGGAAAAGTATTAGACAATTTTATTACAAGCCTAACGGCACCTGTGGACAGATTTTAATGTAACTGTTATAAATAAAATAAAATATTGCTTTTTTAAAATTATTCTGTCTTTTTTGTACCCCAAAATTCCCAAAGCAAATTTTTGTATAAAATTTGGTGATGTTGGATTTTGAATCAACAATCAACTTATGTTTTTTAAATATGTGAATTTTTTATTTTTTTTTAGAAACCTTTGACTTCACAAATCCAATGATGTAATGCACTCATACATTAAAATTATTTAAAATTCTTCATTGTGAATTTGGGCAAATTCTGGTTTTCTTCTCTCTGTTTCTCATTGTCACATTGTCTTTAATAGGTAAATCTTAAATTTTGAGTCCAAATATCAAGTATGATACATTGTGAGTTTTGGAAGTTCAAATACTTCTAAAAAATAAAATAAAAAACCAGATCCGTATTTAAAAAACATAAATAGATGATGAGCCCTCGTTTACGAAACGTCGGCTTCAAAATCTGACTGCTTTAGAATTGTGTTTACAGATTTTAAACATTTTGGGGAATAAAAAAGTGACAATACAATACAATTTAAAAACGCAATATTTTATTTTTTTATAAATATCTTAAGACCATAATGCCAAAATCTCTCTGCAGATGCTACTATTAGGCTGGTAATAAAACTTTTTAAGATTCTCGATTTAACGATTTCTCTATCTCTTATAGGAACTCGAATTTGTAAAACACTCTATACATTATTAATAATACAACACATATTATAGTGCGGGACACGAAAGAAAACCGGGCGGAGTCAATTGGATTAGGAAGATCGGCCAAAAAATCTCTTTAAACCAGTGGTGTCCCGTCGTTCTTTAAATAATATGGTACTCCTTTTTGACTATACGCACTTCAGATAATTAAAAAATGTAACTATGCTTAATGAACCTTTATCTATATTTGTCTGTTTTCTTTCTCTTTTGTGTTGCAAAAACGGCAACTTTCTTTTAAAATATCTTTTTGGATTTTTCTTGATCGATTTACCTATAAACATATTTTTCTTGAGTTCTGTCATTAACGGTTCTCGGGCTACTGCCTACGTCCACTATTATTGGACCACCCACTATAGTGATACACGATTTGCAAGTCCAGATTTTACAAGGGCAGCCAGCATCAGATCCAGTGAACATGATTTATCAAAATTTTAATTTATGCAGTTCGACTTTGGGCTACTCGGATATGCCAAAAGTGGCCGTCTGTTTCCGTTTGTCATATTACTTTATCAGGGGCCGTCATTGTGAAGTACTATACAGAGCGTTTCTAATTGCGTGCTGATGTTAAAGTTTTTTATGTCCTAAAAGTCTTAACTTTTGAGACACAGGATGGTAAAGTTTAAAAAGAAAACATTTTTTTTTTTCATCCCAATTCTGATGCTATTGTAGATAACTGCATGAAATTTGATACACTTCTTCTATGCATTAAGGAGCATACGGATTTACTCCGCTTAATTACATATGCACGCCACTGGTAGAAACTACAAAAATTGATTGTTAATAAAAAATGCCCTTTTATGCATAAAACACGTGTATCATATTTCACACAGTTATTTATCTATAATAGCATCAGAATTATAAGGCCCTGTATAGTACTTTACAATGACGCCCCCTGTACAAAGTAATATGACAGACGGAGACAACGGTCACTTTTGTTATACCCGAATAGCCCAAAGTCGAACTGCATAAGTTAAAATTTTGATAAATCTTGTTCACTGTAATCAGTGCTGGGCTCCCCTACTGTAACTACATTGATGTGTTAATTTTGGAAAAATATGAGTTCTGTAGTTTTTCAAATATTAATTGCAATATTAGATATTTTTTGACACTCGCTATTGAACAAAAAATTAATTATTTTGAAGCAGTTTATTAACAGCTACTTTGTAAACAATTTTACAAAATATATGAAAAAAAAACTAAGCCATTTTTGAGGTTGACCGCTGTGTTTCTAATGGTTCGATTCCTTCTAAATCGTTGTCTTCCTCTGAAAATGATGAGGTTTCGTCGTCACTACTTGAAGATCCCAGTGTGATAACTAAATCATCAATAACCGTTTCAACTTTGCCATCTACTTTCCAATATTAATCTTCAATAGAACGAACATGTTTAACATACGATTTCTAATTTTCAGCCGATATTGAGTCAATCGCTTATAATGTTATTTTATTTAAATCTTTAACTGAAAGTTCACCGGTGTTCCGCTCTCGAATATATTTTTTTACTACTTACAGCCTTAAAGGTGTATGACCGAGGTTACGTAAAAGACCGTCAATTTTATACTTTTTGTCTCTAAGCTTGTTGGCTGATATTACTTCATATAATTGATATTTTCTCCATGTTGGATCACATACTGTTTTGTAAAGTATTTAGTTGGCACTTTATCTTCTACGTGAGAATGATAAGACGCATTATTCATTACCACGACTGATTTGGGAGGAATGTTAGGTAGAAGCTTCTCGAGCAACCACTTTTCAAAAAATTATCTCTATCTCTCTCCAGTTGTTAGTCCCGAGCGAAAAACTAAAGCAGCACCTGGAACAAATCCGGCTTCTGAACCAGCATGAACTATAATAAAGCGACTACTAGAGCGGATTCCCTGAACAACACCTGTAACACTTTCACTTTGCCAGCATTTGTTCACTGTTATATCATTATCTACCCAGGTTTTGTCTAGATACACAATATAGCGTTCTTCTTGCCTATATTGATACATATTTCACCCGCCAGTGAAAAATATTTGGTCTCTCAATGAGCAATTTTCGTTAATTTTGGCACTTGCGCCAAACAAAACCATTTGATCGTAAAAGCCGATTTAAGGTTTTATACCCGTACGGAAAATCTATTTTGTTCTTTACAGCACGAAGTAGGGGTTTGCAGGTCGGAATCTTCTTCAAGTTTATATCAAAATCCTCTATTCTTCGTCGAATTACTTGAAAATCACCATCGTCAATTTTATCTTTGTATGATAATTGGGATCTTTTTTTACCCGGAGATTTTAAAGGTGAAGTAGAACATGAGCGATCATTATGTTCTGTTTGAATTTTTCTTACACTACTTTCTGAACCACCAGTGTAAAATGCAGCGCGTTCTGTTCGAATTGGAATAGTCAAACTATTATTTTCAGCTTCTCTAGTACAGGCCTGTATAACGCTCGCAATAACTTCACGTGCACCGCTTCGAATTGTTTTTCCTCTTTTGCTCGCCATCGTTACTTCGAAATAATAATTCAAATTCAACGCAACGCATTTATATAGAAATGAAAACAAATGCTCGAAATGTATAGACGCCACTGGAAATAGCTTGAACATTCTAACGGCAAGTGCATGGAGACTCTAGGCACATCCCAATTACAAGTGGACCAGTGCGAAATTAATCCTCGATTAATTTTCCGTACCGCTTAGTTACAACAAATAAAATAACATAAAATTTATTTGCGTACACAAATTTTACTTTTCCGCTTGCTTAAGACTATGAACCTTTATTTTAAGGACCGCCCGGTTTTCTTTCGTGTCCCGCACTTTAGCTGTTATATAAATTATTAATTTAATTATATTTTTGGCTTTAAAACATATCACTGTATAAATATCACCCAGAGCCGTCCCAAAGGGACCTTCCCCAATAAAATGCGATAGAGTTAAGAAAATGTAGTCGGAAATATGGCGAAAGTCAGTCAAATAAATGGTTTATTTTGTCAAAAAATTTGTTATTTGTAAAATACTAATTTTTAGTTTAACCGAAGTAATTGTAGAAAAAATATACATAACACAGATACAATAAAATTTTGCACTCTCGTTTGATATAAATTCAAAAAAGTGTACGATTTTCTCACAGCTTATTTATATAAACATTCCTGGGTACGCCCCTGAAATGCATACCAGGAATGTTCGTCCACTCACCGTTCACATTCACGACGACATTGTCTTCCACAGGCTGATGGGAGGCGCCGCCCGAATGGCACATGTTGAGCCACCACCAGCGCGTCATGTAGACACGTTAAGCATTCCCCGGGGGCCCACTAATCCAGGGCCCCTAGAGGGGGGTCAGCAGGAGGATAGGTCAATTTACGCACTACGCGCACTGTGACACTGACATGCAATTATTCGCTTAAAATTCACTAATTAAACATTTATTTCGAAGTCGGCACATGCTTTCAAGTAGAACTAAGCGTTTTGTTCCGTGAATATTATAAAGGAAATGAACGACAAAGGAATAATGTTAGACAATTAAAAACTTAACAATAGAGATTGTATTTACAATAAAATTCTTTAGTTAGAATGCATTTGCACTTGAAAAGCATTGAGGAGGCCACTCAATATTCATTATGTATATATCTCATTTAGAAAAAAATCCAACCAAAGGTTATTTGTCATTTAAATTTCAGATAATAATATATTCTGATTATGGTTCGCATCCTAACAACTTTTGCATTAACGAAGTGTGGGAGGACTCACTACTGATTCCATCTGTCATACTATTACACAAAAAAATAGTAATAATGTTTTTGCCAATATATCTGTAAGTGGCTGTGGACTGAAAAGTTATACAGAGTTACCCAGAAGTAACGCATATAATTCATATTTCTTTAATGAGTAAATTATGGCGAAAAAGGTTATACAAGTATATTGATCTAGGTTTAAACCCACTTTTTTATGATACATTGAAGCATTCGTCTTTAACCCCTTAACACCCAGTTTTTATTTTTAAATGGCAACCTACGTCCTGTGAAGGCTCACTGAAAAGCTCTTAAAAATCAAAACAATTTTTTCTCGGCATTTTTATTTTTTTACCATTTCTTTTATCTTCAAGTTATTTATCAAATCACATTAGTACCTTGGGTGTTCACATATCTGGTTGTTCTTAGGATTATTGTGAAACGAAAATGGTATTGTCAGAGACACAGCGTATTGAAGTTATGATGGTGGTAGAATGGAAACAAAATAAGAAGCCAAAGTCAGGTTTGTGCATTATTTAATGCAAAACATCCTCAAAATCGAATTTTACAATCAACTGTTAGTAGGATTTTACATAATATACATATACACGACACAGTAAAGGATTTGCCTAGAAGTGATCGACCATCTGTCTTAAGTGAAGATAAACAATTCGATATACTGTTATCTATTCACAAAAATCCACATGCTAATCTCAATCATCATCAAATCTCAAGTATACATATTTATAACAGCGAAAAATATTATCCATAGAATAGAATAGAATAGAATCTTCTTAAAAGAATGTATAAGAACTGTTGGAGGATGATCACGATCGATGTTTAGAGTTTTGTAAAGAGATGATGGTAAGGTGTGATGAGGCTAATAAATTTCCACTCAGCATCCTTTTTTCTGATAAAGCTACGTAATACTTAAATTGAGTCAATAGCAAGATTATCGATTCTAGTCTCGCGATAATCCACACTGAATATGTAAAGCGCATACTTCTTTGAGGGAAACCTTACCGCTGCTTAGCAGTTATTTTTGCTAACGAACTTGATCCAGATATTCCCCATGAAAGGATATGGTTTCAGCAAAATGGCGCCCCTCCGCATTTTGGTGTTAATGTTCGAACTTATTTGAATGAAATTTTTCCAAATCTATGGATTGGTCGATGGGGATCAATTGAACGGCCACCAAGATCCCCGGATTTGACGCTGCTGGATTATTTCCTCTGGGGATACTTAAAAGAAAGAGTTTACCAAAACAAACCGGATAACATTGACACTCTAAAAGACAGAATTAAAACGGAGGTAAATAACCTAACCGCGGAAGCTATCTGTCGTCGCTTTCTATTATCACTTCTAGCATTTGTTAGGTTGAGGTAACGCCTGGACAATATATAAATTGACATTTAACCATTAAAAACCTCATGCAAAACATATTAACGTTTTATGATCTTAGAAGTATTTAGTTTTTTAAGAGCTTTTCAATGAGTCCCACAAGACATGGGTTGCCATTTAAAAATAAAAAGTGGGGGTGGCTGGGGGTTAGGATGAATGCCTCAATTTATCATACAAAAAGTAGGTTTAAACCCAAATCAATATACCTGTATAAGCGTTTCGCCATAACTTTACTCATTAGAGAAATGTGAATTTTATGCGGGACTTTTGTTTGATTTTTGATTGATATGGAAAACTGTTTAATTTGTAGTTTATTAAAAAAAACGCATAATTTAACCTAACCTAACTTAATTTCCGTTTAACAAATTTTAGCAATGGAGTTCCTACTAGCAATAACTTACGAAAAAGCATTCCTGGATGAAGACTTACGTACCTTTATTTTGCATTAAAGTTTATATAAAAAAGTTGGTATTTTTTTTTGCTTTACTCAGACATTGATTTTTTTTGTTTGGTTGAGATATAAATAATTTAATTAATTTTCTTGTTCTCATTTTTCCGAAAGTAGCAATTTATGTTGCAGAAAACCTAAAAATGTTTGTACTAAAAAGTCAACCTTTATAAAAAAAAATTAAAACATTTTACTTTGTTAGTGGCATCTAGTTCAACTAAATTTGTTTAAAATGACTTAGTTGTAATTCTAAATTTCCAAAACCAATTGAAAGGTAAGTTATCTTACCCGGCAAATGTGTAACAATTTAATATTATTTTTGTAGTAGGCCATGAAAATGTGTTTACAATCTCTCTTCAAATAATGAGATTTTAAGGCGATTCTCGTCAATGCTTTTAAAGTTAACTATCCCTGAATCGTTTTACGTAAGACTGTGAAAAAAAAACAAATATTATTATCGACAGAGGTGGACACAGAAACATTATGATGTTTTAAGTTAAGAATATCTAGGTCGGTTATTCTTAGCTCTTTGGCAACGTTATAATGAATAGTTGAACTAGGGATCCTAAAACTCATATTACTGAAAAATTGCATATTTAGTTATACTCGAAGAAATGAAGCAGAAATTTCAATTAATTACTAATATTATGTCAACCAAATTCATTATGTGAGCAAAACTTAAAAAAAGCAACTTTTCCGAATAAACTTTATTTGAATCTCGCAAAATAAAGGTACTTTACTTTTCATCAAGGAAGACTTTTTCATAAATTTCCGCTGGTTGGGAAGCCACTGCTAAAACTTGATAAAAAGAACATCAAGTTTTAGGTCACGCATTAACTATATAGGACGTTCCATTAAAAAAAATTAATAATAAAAAATATACTTTTTAACCTTAACACATAAAAGATATGCCTACTATAAACAGTTTTTATAAGGAGTTTTTAGTTATGCCGCGGTAAGCAAACTTACCTATTTATGTAAGTTTTATCACCAACTCAATCACATAAATGAACACAAAATATCTATCGCATATTTACATTCTAAATTAAATTTTATTTTTTTCTAGACACTGGAACAAAAAAAATCAAACGTCATCATTTCCTTTTATAAAACTTTTTTTATAAGCCTATACATTTTTTTGTAAAGCCTTTAAATGGATACTGAGAGTGAGAATGATATTGACTTAATAATCATGAACAAAGGACAGCATTCTTTTAGCAATAAGTAAATCTAGAAATAACTGCATAAATATATATATATATATACATATACCCTTCAAGCTCTTGGGCCTACCGGTGCGTTAAAACGTATAGAATTCTGTGAATATATTCTTATGGGTTTATAAGAAGATCCAAGCTTTAAAAACATATTTGGACCGACGAGTCTAAATTTACAAGATATGACTTATTTTATAGAAGAAATTCGTATTATTATACCAAAGACACCCCTCATTTAGGTTTTCAGCATAAGTTCGGTTTTAATGTATGTCGTTTGGTGACAAAATAGGGTTCTTTTTCTACGAGGAAAATCTGACTTCAAAAATATATTCAGATATTGCGGACGACACTCTCAGATTTCCTAGATGAATTACATTTTAGCGCTACTGAGACACATTGATTTTTTCCTTAAGTTAGGTTAAAAAATACAGTTTACCTAACATTTGTTAATATAAAAGAAGAACCTCTAAATCGGATAAGAGAAGTACTGTTGACTTTAGAAGGAATAAAACTACAAAAAACAATTGATGATGTACATAATTACAGAAAATTCGGAATGTTTGAGGGTCAACGAGGCATACTTTAAGCAGTTTAATCCACTAATAGTTTATTTTAAGAATAAATTTCTTTATTCATATTTTCTTCCTGTTTTTCTGTGTTATATTTCCACAAATATTCAATAACATCTGCATTTTTTTCTTCATTTATATCATTATTATTAAATATCTAAAATAGATAAGTTAATATTTTCCTTTACAATGCTACCACTAGAATTAATACGATCCTTGTCTCAGTGAAGTTGGCCCAACCCCCAAAACATGATATTTGTGAGTTTATTTCAGAGCAAATTTAAGTTCTATTCAGTAAAATACAGGTAGGCTTTGTAAAATAAATGATAACATTTGACGTTGCCAGAAGCCGATTTTGATATTTTAATTAACTTTCGTACATTGGTGTTGTTAACAACTACAAATGGCTCGTGGTAAAGTTGTTCTTGACGAAATAGAAAAGTAATCATTCACTTGCATTAAAGAAGACCAAAATGCCTCCCAAATCGCTGAAAGTGTTAATAAATCGAGATATACAGCACATTATTAAACTGGCACATTATTCCAACACCAACTTAAAAAGGATTATCAAGCAAAATTAGCGGGCTAATTATAACGAATTGAAAATATCTTGAAATCAGGCAACGGGAAATAATTTTTCACGAACAACTATTTTATTGGCAAAGAAGCCCTTACTGACAAAGATTCAGAAAAATAGACTAGCGTGGGCAAAGGAACACAAAATTATGGTCTCCGATCCAATGGAACTCCATTATTTTGAGTGATGAAGCAGATTTGAAGTATCCGTTTTTGATGGTGATATTAGGAGTCGTGTCATAAGAACTAAAGAAGAAGAGTTTCAGAATGAATGTCTTAAAAAGTTAAGTTTCCAGCTTCTATTATAATTTGGGTATCCATGTCAGCTAGTGGAGTGAAAAATTACACTTTGTAGGAGGTATGATGAATGCTAATAAGTACATCACTGAGCTTCAAAAAAAGTTAACACCTAAAACTGAACAAAATCGTTTAATAATATCGAATGTATCTTCAAATAGGATGGTGCTGCTTGTCACACGGCTAAAAAAGTAAAAGACTGGATGTTAGAAAGCAATATTTTCACTTTTAAATGAGTCAAACAACCCAGATCTGTCGCCGATTGAAACTTTGTAGAATATCA